>CM076580.1:1312208709-1312776226 GCA_034641835.2 Pinus albicaulis | reverse complement strand
TGCTGCTGAGGGTTTTTAGTTCGGGCCTGAGGTAGACCCTGTTCAGTGGGAGATTTACGGGATCGATTCTTGCAGTGAAAGAAGATGGCGAGTGGCGGAAAGATAGAGATCGAGAAATTTAATGGTCAGAGCTTTGAGTTGTGGAAGCTCAAGATGGAGGATCTGCTGGTGGATAGATCATTTTAGATCCAGGTACTAAACCAACGAGAATGTCACATGAAGACTGGAAGAAACTGGATTGGAAGGCTAAGAGCACAATACAGTTGTGTGTCTCAGATTCAGTATTGTTGAATGTATCTGGGGAAGATACGGTGAAGAATTTGTGGGAAAAACTTGGGACTTTGTACCAATCTAAGTCTCTGGTGAATAAGTTGTTCCTGCGGAAAAATTTGTATAACCTGAGGATGAAGGATGGAGACTCAGTGACAGAGCATCTGAACGCCTTCAATACTGTGGTAAGTCAGCTGTCATCTATTGATATTAAAATCTCAGATGAAGATAAGTGCATCAGTTTTTTGTGTTCTCTACCAGACTCGTGGGACAGTCTGGTTATTGCAATAGGTAGCAATACAACTACCTTGAACTTTGATGACATTGTCTCAGCCTTTCTATCGGAGGAAATGAGACGGAGAAATATGGAGGGTCAGAATGGAGATGCCTTATCTATACAAGGAAGGTCCCAGAACAGAAACAAGAATAAGGTTTTGAGTGGGAGATCCAAATCTAGAGGGAGATCTAAATCTCCTGGAAAGTTTGTAAAGGTGTGCTGGAAATGCGGAAAGGAAGGGCACTACAAAAAGGACTGCAGATCTAAAGCTCCCGAGAAAGGAAAGGGATCTGATGATGCTCCTTCTGCAGAGGCAAAAACCACCTCGGATGAAGGTGGGGATGTGTATTTGGCTTCTTCTTCAAATACACATGTAGATCATGAGTCATGGTTGATTGACTCAGGTGCATCATTTCACTTCACTCCCCATAGGGAGTGGTTCTGCGAGTATGAGAAATATGATGGTGATGTCTTCCTAGGGGATAATAGGAAGGCCAAAATCATCGGACGTGGAAAGGTAAAGCTGAAGCTACAAGGTGGAAGGATTATAACACTTCCCAGTGTTCTGCATATTCCTGCATTGGCTAGAAATTTGATGTTTTACTTCATATCTTGCTATTTCACTTTCATGGACTGTTTTAATTCATATAATATCTTCACTTTCATGGACAGTTTTACTTCATATAATATCTTCACTTTCATGGACTGTTTTACTTCATATAGTATCTTCACTTTCATGGACTGTTTTACTTCATATAATATCTTCACTTTCATGGACTGTTTTACTTCATATAATATCTTCACTTTCATGGACTGTTTTACTTCATATAATATCTTCACTTTCATGGACTGTTTTACTTTATATAATATCTTCACTTTCATGGACTGTTTTACTTCATATAATATCTTCACTTTCATGGACTGTTTTACTTCATATAATATCTTCACTTTCATGGACTGTTTTACTTCATATAATATCTTCACTTTCATGGACTGTTTTACTTCATATAATATCTTCACTTTCATGGACTGTTTTACTTCATTGTTGTAGGGTTTTGGGTACTTTAATTTGTATTTGGAACAATGGACGTCGGTACTCTATCTGTTGCTTTACTATTCTACATACTGCTATTTCACTTTCATGGACTGTTTTACTTCATATAATATCTTCACTTTCATGGGCTGTTTTACTTCACTGTTGTAGGGTTTTGGGTACTTTAATTTGTATTTGGAACAATGGACGTCGGTACTCTATCTGTTGCTTTACTATTCTACATACTGCTATTTCACTTTCATGGACTGTTTTACTTCATATAATATCTTCAAAACATCGTTTCTCGTCTTTTAAAATTTTAATTTTTTTTTTAAAAATTGAACCCTCCGTCGGTCTACCGACGCCTTGTAGACGTCGGAACTGCGACAATCCAGAAACGTCGGAAGAGAGACAGTATGAAAACGTCAGAAGCGCGACGTACCAAACGTCGGAACTGCGACAATCCAGAAACGTCGGAAGAGAGACAGTATGAAAACGTCGGAAGCGCGACGTTCCAAACGTCGGACCACATATCGTCGGAATTACGACATCTTCCAGACGTCGGAAGAGTGACGTCATAAACTTCGGACCACGTTTAGTCGGAATTGCGACAGTTTACAGGCGTCGGAAGAGCGACGTCAAAACGTCGGACCACGTTTAGTCGGAATTGCGACAGTTTACAAGCGTCGGAAGCGCGACGTCAAAACGTCGGACCACGTTTAGTCGGAACTGCGACGGTTTATGAGCGTCGGAAAAACGACGTTTAAAACGTCGGAGCCGCGACGGTTTGTGAGACGTCGGAAGAGTGACGCCTGTTCGGAACGTCGGAATAAGTGTCGATAGTGCGACACTTGTTACTTGCGTCGGAACGGCGACGGCATGAGAAACCACGAGCCAGCTAATATTGTAGCTCTTGCGGCCAAGACCTCAGAGGTGATGGTATGGTAGAAGGTATGTCTAATTGTTCTCTGGATTTTGATTTCTGTGAACATTGTGTATATGGGAAGCAGAATCGGGTGAGTTTTCTTTCTGGTGCTAAGAGGGCAAACAAGATATTAGAACTTGTGCACAGTGATGTGTTTGGGCCTGTGTCAGTTCCATCACTGGGAAAGTCTGTGTACTATGTTTCATTCATAGATTACTTCTCAAGGAATACATGGATATATTTCTTGAGGAAGAAATCTGAAGTCTTTGACAAATTTAAAGAATTTAAGGCTCTGGTGGAAAACCAGACAGAGAAGAAGATAAAGGCGCTGAGGACAGATAATGGTGGGGAGTTCTGCAAGAATGAATTTGAAGAGTTCTGTAAGAAGTGTGGTATAGCATGACAGAAGACTACTCCATATACACCTCAACAAAATGGAGTTGTAGAAAGAATGAATAGAACACTGATGGAAAAGGCAAGAAGCATGCTCAGTGGTACCGGGTTAGGACAAGAATTCTGGGCAGAGGCAGTGGAGACTGCATGTTACTTAGTTAACAGATCACCTTCATCAGCGTTGGAGGATAAGACTCCACATGAGGTATGGACCGGTAAGAAACCCTCTCTTTCACATCTAAGGGTATTTGGATGTGATGCATATGTACATGTTCCAAAGGAGAAAAGGACCAAGTTGGATAATAAATCTAAAAGGTGCATATTTATTGGGTATAAGGATGGTTTAAAGGGTTACAAGCTTTGGAATCCAAAAACAAGGAAGGTTGTGTACAGCCGAGATGTGGTGTTTAGAGAAGTGAAATATGTTGTTAAACATGAAGTCCTACCAAAGGAACCTGAGAAGATAGAGTTTGAGCTAAAGGAGGATGAATCAGACTCTACAACAGAAGAAGACTCAGAAGATGAAGAGCCACAAACTCCGGCTTTGAGAAGATCATTTCGGGAAAGAAGGCAACCAGAAAGGTATAGTCCATCTGCTTTCTTTTCAGGTTTTGCCTTAACTATAACTGATGATGAACCCAGAACTGTCAGGGAGGCAGTAGATTCAGAGGATGGAAAACTCTGGAAGGAGGCCATGGTTGATGAAATGTCATCCTTGCACAAAAATGATGCATGGGATCTGGTGGAGTTGCCGGCTGGAAGGAAGCCCATTGGGAGCAAATGGGTGTTTAAGAAGAAGATGAATGTAGAAGGCAAGGTGGAGAAATACAAAGCTCGGTTGGTAGCAAAAGGTTATTCCCAGGTGCCGGGAATTGATTTTGGTGATATTTTTTCTCCTATTGCCAAAGTTACTTCTATTAGATTACTTTTATCTATTGCTGCTGCATTTTATTTTGAGATAGAACAGATGGATGTGAAGACAACATTTCTTCACGGGGATCTAGAAGAGGAGATCTACATGAAGCAACCTGAAGGCTTTATGGTGAAGGGTAAGAAAGAACTGGTATGCAGGTTGAAGAAGTCTCTGTATGGGTTAAAACAATCACCAAGGATGTGGTATCATAAATTTGATACCTACATATGGGGACTTGGCTTCACCAGAAGAAAGGAGGATCACTGTGTTTATTTTAAATTAATCGGTGACCGTGTTATTTATTTGGTCTTGTATGTGGATGATATGTTGTTGATTGGAAATGACAAATAAATTATCCAAGATTTGAAGACCCAACTGTTCTCCAAGTTCGACATGAAGGATCTGGGTGCTGCAAACTATATTTTGGGCATCGAAATTAAGAGAGATTGGGCAAAGAGGAAGCTCTGGTTAAGCCAGAGGAAGTATGTCGAGACTATATTGCAGAGGTTCAATATGCAGGATAGTAAACCGGTGAATGTTCCTATTCCTGTAGGTGTAAAGTTGTCTGCTGAAAAGTGTCCCAAGACATAAGAAGAAGAGGAGTATATGTCCCGTGTTCCATATGCAAGTGTAGTGGGTAGCCTAATGTATGAAATGGTCTGTACTAGACCAGACATTGCACATGCAGTGGAAGTATTGAGCAGGTTTATGTCAAACCCAGGGAAGGAAGATTGGACAGCAGTGAAGCGGGTTTTCAGATATTTACGTGGCACTAATGATTATGGCTTGTGCTACCAGGGAAGACCAGGATTGGAAATAATTTTGGACATCCGTGGTTTTGTTGATGCAGACTGGGCTGGAGATCTAGACCAAAGAAGATCTACAAGTGGGTATGTTTTTAGCCTATTTGGAGGCGCAGTCGGTTGGATGAGTAAAAGACAGTCTGTAGTGGCTCTTTCAACTACAGAGGCAGAATACATAGTAGCCACTCATGCAAGCAAGGAAGCAATTTGGTTGCAAAGATTGTGTTCAAGTATGGGGTTGGTACAGCAAGCTATAAGGATAGACTGTGATAGCCAAAGTGCAATTTTCTTGGCTAAGAACCCTGCTTATCATTCAAAGACAAAGCACATTGATGTTAAATATCACTTTGTTAGAGATATGGTTGAGGCTAAAAGGGTGTTGCTGGTAAAGGTGGACACTTTGAAGAATGTTGCAGATGCATTAACAAAGTCTGTGAGCACTCAGAAATTCTCTTGGTGTAGAGAAACAATGGGTGTTGAAGAATTGGGCCAATGACTAAGCTCTCTTGTGACCCCCTGTGGAAAGAAAACAACAAGTGGGAGAATGTTGGGTATGTGTTATATTCTTTCCACGACTAAGCACGCGCGGGGGGGTAAGAGGGGGGGCGATAGCCCCCCCTTTGCGCTGGGCGCAACGGGGGGGTCATAGGGGGGGCGGTAGCCCCCCCTTGTTAGGGTCCGGGGCAGCGCCCCGGAAAAAATGTTTTGGTCCTTAATTTCCGGCGGGTAGTCTGCGTCCATGGTTTTGTGCATGGTTTTGCACATGGTATTGGGGTACGATGGTTTTCGGCCCCTGGTATTTTTGTAGATCCGGTCAAGGGAACTACGGTTATGTTCTAATCCAGGGTTTATGGATTAGGGTTTATGTATGCTTCGGCATGTATATATATGTGTTGTAACACTAAAAGGAATATAATGAAAAATCAAGTTGGTCGTCCCAATTTGGGATCCAGGGGAAAATCTCTGTGTTTATCTGTTTTATGTTTTATGCTCTCGCTATTGTTTATTTTCTGTTATAAGATTCGTGTGTAGATAATTTCTGTTCAGGGTTAAAACCTACAACAACACCCCACAACCCATAGCAGAATGGGGTGGTTGAGAGAAATAATTGTAGCATTGTAGGAGTTGCGAGGGATATGTTGCACGACAAAGGCATAGCACTACATTTGTGGGCATAGGCACGCAACACAACAATATATTTGAAGAACAAGAGTCATCATTATATTCTGGACACGATTACACAAGAGGAGGATTTCTTGGGGAGAAAGTCATATGTGTCGCACTTCAGGATTTTTGGAGTCTATATTTACTGCCATGTCTCCAAAGAATCATGAAATAAGCTCAATTCGACAACATATTTAGGGGTATTTTTGGGTTACAAAAAAAATCCTCACAACTATTGTGTGTACTTGCCATCCCTCAAAATGATAGTTCTATGAAGGGATGTAAAGTTTGATGAGGAGAAAGTGATGCAGTGCTCTCTTGAGAGGGAGATTCAAATCCCACCTGAATAGCATATTTTATCTCCAAAGGAGGGAGATCAGGAAGTTGTGGAGTAGCCACAAATTGAGGAGAAGACAATGGAGACAACCACTCAAATAGAACCATCAATAGAAGGTAACCTGATTGGTACACTAGCTACATGGCTCTAATGATTGCACTTGTAGATACATATTCATCCTCTTTCAAGAAATAAATAGAGAAACCTATATGGTTTCATGCAATGGTGGAGGAATATGAATCCATTGTAAATAACATTGTTTGGTAAGTGGTCCCAAGACTAGTAGATAAATCATTTGTGGGTTCGATATGTATCTTTAAGGTTAAGTAGGCATCAGAAAGAATCATAGATAAGTACAAGGATAGATTTGTAGCCAAGGGGTACTCTCAAGTTGAGGGAATTGAATATGAGGATAACTTTTCTCCTATAGCAAGGTACTCAACTATTAAATAAAATTTTTCTTTGGATACACAGATGGAGTGGAAGATCCACTAGATGTATGTAAAAACAACATTTCTCAATGGGGTTATTGAGGAGGAGGTGTACATCAAGCAACTAGAAGGTTTCGAGACATTCAATTGGTAGTCTCATGTGTGTAGACTCAAGAGAGAATTGTACGGTCTCAAACAAACACCACGTGCTTGGTACACCAAGATCGATAACTATCTCAGTAGTTGGGCTTCACCAAAAGTGAATCAGATGCAAACCTCTATCATATCTTGGTAAAAGGTAAATTTATTATTATTGTTTTATATGTTGATGGTTTGATTTTAATTGGTGATGAGTAACTGATTGAATCTTACAAGGAGGACCTTTCAATAGAATTTGAAATAAAGTATATGGGTCTTATGCACTACTTCCTCTTTCTAGAAGTATGGAAAGGAGATGGGGAATTGTTTTTCTCTAAAGGTAATTATTTTAATTTGATACTTTAGAGATTCTACATCGATAGTTGCAAACCCATGGAGACACCTCTAGCGACTATCTGGATGAAGGAGGATACCACTTCAGGTGAGGAAGTGGATGCTACCATTTATCTACAACTAGTGGGTTCACTTATGTACCTTGTGAACACACGACCATATATATCTATGCAGTGAAAAAATCGAGCCAAGCTATGGTTACGCCAACCAAATTATCTTGGAAGGAAACTAAGCATGCTTTATGGTACCTCATAGGCACTACCCAATTTGGACTATGGTATAGATGGACAAAGGGAGTGAATTTGTGTGGCTTCACAAATGTAGGTTGGGCGAGGAATCCATAATAACAAAAGAGTACATTAGGTGGAATTTTTAGTGCTAGATCCACATTTGTTTCCTAGTACAATAGAAAGAAAATATTTGTGGAACTCAACTCATCAGAAGAAGAGTACATGGTTGCAAGTCAAGCCACATGTGAAGTGATTTGGATGAAAAATATATGTGTGGGACTATTTGGTCAGATGATGGATCCAACTATCATCCACTATGATAATCAAAGTTGCGTCAAGCTCTCTAAGAATCTTATATTTCATGATCACTCCAAGAATATAGATATCAGGTATCACCATTTATGGGACTATGTGCAGAGGCGGATAATGTTGCTACACTACATTCTGACAGAGGAAAAAGATGTTTCCATTTTGACAAAGGCCTTGTGAAGAGGGAAGTTTGAGTTCAACAGGTGAAAAATAGGAGTGGTTGATAATCCATTTATTACTGAGAGGGAGTGTTGAAAAATGCAGCAAAAAATTCACAATTTGATTTTTCCTTGATTAAATTGAGAAAATTCAAATTTCCACATAAACATACAACTTGGATGCAAATAATTAAGGTGGCATATCTCTTGTCACTCAGTTAGCTCAATAAATTCGATTTAGAGGAGTTAGAGTTCAGTTAAGCATGTCTGATTGCTAATTTATAGCAATCAAGGACAATTATCTCATGTTTTTTTTAGTTAAACTAGTTTGAACTATTGGAGGAACTAGTAGAAGGTCATTTGTGTTGTGGGACTTCATTCAAAATCAGTGATCATCCAATTGACTAATCAATCAGCCCAAAATAGCTAGTGCATGCAGAGAATTTGAGTTCCCCATCTATGGTGGAGATTCCAAGGTAGTGTAACATCAATTGTAGACTAGTCTCGAGTGTACAGGTGTTACATGCAGTCATATTATCAACCTAGGGAATTGCACAATCCATTTTGGAGAAATTCCTAAATAATAGGTGCCTAATTTCTCAATATTTGTGCAAGGAAATAGGGGCTCAAGCAGAGGAATAAATTGAATAAGTTTGGGTCAAAGCTTCTCAGTGATCAGAGAGATAGGTTATTCACTTGCAGGTTGTGCTCAGTTGAGAAAAGAAATTGTAATACATCTCTATTCAACATATTAACGCAAGCAGGAATTGGGGTTTTTAGAAAATTTATTTCCCTAGGAAAAATATTGTGTGCATATGTGTTATTTCTTATTGCATGTCTAAAATTATTGTTCTAGATTGTGAATTTATTTCCACGAAGCAGTAGAGTAGGTTTGTGTCTTGTGATCTTTATTAAAACTTCATGAGCGGTTGTAAATATGCATCATAATATCTACACATATATTGAGGAAAATGTATGACAAAGATTTTTCTATGCCATTATTAACATGGGAATGTGGGGAAGAAGGATGTGATTACAAGGCGCGAAGAAAACTATTATAAAATTGATAAGAACAATGGAGATCCCTTATTCTTTATGTATAATTCTAGTCAAGAAACATTTGGTGATAATCAACTTATAGATAATGGATGTATCATTCATATAATAGGAAAGACAAGCCTAGCTAGAAATCTGGACGATTTAATAAGGATTATTTAAAGAGCTTCCCGGATTATCCACAGTATTAAGGAACATGTGTCGACGTTTCGAATCCCAATGGGGATCCATCATCGTGATTTTAAAGTCCTAATGATGGATCCCTATTGGGATTCAAAATGTCGACACATGTTCCTTAATACTATGGATAATCCAGGAAGCTCTTTAAAAAATGATCAACACAAGAGTTTAAAAACCAAAATTAATAATGATTAAATTTAAGTTGTCATAATGAAATTTTCAAAAATTATTGGAAACATAATGGTCAATGTATTGCCTAAAAGAGTCCAAAAAAGGAAAATAGTAGATGTGCATCACTCATGTATATCACTCTTATTGGAATTTTCTAGTGGCCTGATGTAGAACAAAACAAAGAAAAAAGAATGAAGTTTTCTTTAGAGAAATTAGAGTATGGGATTTAAGCCTACCTAAAATCTGTAGCAAGCCTTCCTTTCCTCCTCACTTGTAAGCTCCAATTCTAGCTTCAAGTGTTATAATTAGAATGTGTACACACAACTAAAATAAGCAAAGACTCCACAACATCCACGTAGGATAATATCAAATATCTATTCAATGAATCAACATGCATTAGGGGAATTTTGAGGTCTAAAATGGGCCTCCTAAAGAAATAATAAAATAATAGTGGAGAGAGTAAAATAAGACTTGACTACATCCTCAAATTTTAGAGGGAAAAAATAAAAAACTACTTTTTCAACTCATATTTTCAACTTATCTCCCAATTTTTTTACTCAAATTTCAAGTGGGAGTACTTGTTGGATGCGAAATTTAATTCCTCATGCAAGGAGTACCCATGTTGCATACTTTCGATGCATCCTGCTACATGAAAAATGAGAAATACATGAAAAACATAGCCAATTTTCATCCTACGTTCAGCCTGCCTTGCTCATGCAATCCCTAGGAAAAATAAATCCCTATTATATAGGAATTCCAACCTTCCTTGACTACACAACCTTTCATGGGCATCTTGTGGCTTTTTAACTGCACTTGGGCAGTTCTCTAATAATACAACTGATAGCTATCTTCCCTTTAACCTTTGTATCAACTTGGTCTTCATCAGATTTGACATGCATGAAACTAATAATAGCAAATCATCAGTTACTTGATAGATCACTAATTGTGAATTAAATATAATTTATCTCACTTGACCTCTCACTAGCTCATCACTCAGTTAGAACTAGTTAAACTAATTTTAACTCAATTATTTTGAGTTAACTAAATAAACTCACACTACAATAGTGCATTAAGTGCAACTGAACCCCAAAAATAATAGAATCACTCATGCCTCACCATTGACCCTCAACTCGAAATTCTTGAGCTAACTAATTATATAATGTCACTTGGTTAGCTAATACAAGTTTTTATGAGATAATATTACAATTTTTTGTCTAATTTATTTAAGGGAAAAATAAATTAGACACACATTTTCTTGTTGAATTTTCAACATATCCAAGTCTAGAAAAGGGTTAAACTTATAATACGAAGACATATTTTCATTTACTTTAAAGAGTTAGAAAAGGAAAGTGCATGACAATATTTTCACATTTAGGGAGTTCGAAACGAGCTGAAGGAGGACTCCTCCTAGAGGAACAAATGGTATAAAGAGTAGAAACTAGCTTTGGTCATGATCGGACTGCTCAAAACATGCAGAGGTCAAGAGGGTGGCTAATAATGCCACTCATCGGAATGGTACCTCAGGAAAGAGTAAAACAACCAAGTGAAAGTGTATGATCGATCAATCATATGGTAATGATGGAATGAGAAAAACAAGACTCATCTGGCATAAATAGGCTGACAAAAATGGAAATCATGAGAGGAAAAGTATGAAGATGGTTTCATTTTTACACAATATTGAAACATGTGGAAACTATGTTGAGTACTTAATGATGGTTTCATTCTTACACAATCTTGAAACATGAGAAAAAATATGCTTAAGAGTGATTTCATTTCTACACAAGGTTGAAACAAAGGAAAACTATGCTTGAAATAAGTTTGCATGCCTCCAACATAATGACACAATTCTAGGCACATGCCCCACCAAACTTCATTTCAGTCATCTATGTAGACTATTTTTGAGTGCTAATAAGTGGATGGAATGAAGTTTCATTTACGAGATCACTTTAAAGATTCAACTGGGAATTTACAAGATCTAAGAAAAGACTCGAATTGGAAGGGGAATCTATTTCATTTGTTAATGGGCTTTACATAGGAAAGTAACTATGCTTTAGGGACCTTGTTTCATTTTTTAGCAAGCTTGACACAAGAAAAGGAACTCTGCCTCCAAGACACCTTGTTTCATTTTTTAATGAGCTTGACACAAGAAAAGGAACTATGCTCTGAGACCTTTGGTTATATTAATCATGGTTTCCGAGAGACCATGGATTCCAAGAATATCTCATCATATGGGAGAACAATTATCTAGAAGGGATACATATCAAAGGACCAAAGGGAAAGATGAAGTGTCAATTCTCCCAGTACATGATGCACTACATCACCTACTAGATTATCAATTGACTCAAGGATGGAACAGGTTGCCACATAATTAACCTGTGGTGGGGGAGATACCACTTGCATATAAGGACCATTTAGGGAAGTTGGTTGATTGGGAGTCAAATTAGGACCAACGAACAAAAGCTCGTCAATGGTCACAATTATTTCTCATGTAGGAAACACATCTCATGAAAGAGTGAAGAGACAAGAGCTCCCATATCGTAAACATAGTCATGCCCAAGGAGTAAATTAAAATCCAAAGGCCCTTGGACTACCATCACATTGATATAGATAATATTTCCTCCCAAATTAATAGGAAACTGAGGAAGGGTCCCTTATGGTTGATTATTTTCTCTATTAAAGGGAAACAAATTCTAAGTAGCAGTCACAAGCTGTAGAGAACTAAAATATTGCTAAGAATTTGAGGACAAAATACTAACAAAAACACCTTTGTCTATGAATGTGCCATGTACAAGCATATTATAATCCTTTACTATGATCTAGAAGAGCATGTAAGGAGAAAGGAGATACCCTACCAGTCGAGTCTAGTCGAAGGAAGTGACCATACTACTTGGAGGGGGAGCCATGGGAATGGGAAAACTATCCCCTTATGCAATGGGAAAAGGAGAATTTCTACCCTATGTTGTGAGAATAAGAGGATTTCCCCCTTGTGTCATGGGAATGGGAGGATTGTCCCCCTGTGTCGTTGGAACAAGAGGATTTCCCCCTAGTTCATTGGAACCTAAAGAAATGAGAAGAACTTGAGCGGTATGAGACTCACCCTCTACGAGAAAAGTACGATCAACAGAAGGTGAAATCTTGGGATGCATGTTCAAAGAGAGTGGGATTGATTGGATTCAGATTCTGATCAATCACTTCAACAACTAGTGGAGGATTGGGAGAAATATTTTGGTAACCGGCCGGAAGACAAGGCTGATAAGTTCTAAGGTTTTCCAACACTTTTGAGGCTTCATCCATATATGGAAAAAGGTGAATAGTATGATTCCCTTCACACAACCTACAGGGAAACTTGACTTTCCCCTTCTTCCCATTACTATAACAATTTGATGGTTTATCATGAGCATGATCTCTAGAGGAAGATGACAAGGGATGATGGAAAGGGATTTTGGTTACCCTTACAAAGCTTGCAAGGGAATTTTGATTTAGGGGCTTTGTTGGATAGGTTCTCAACATCAGTTACATTAGTAGAAATGGATTCTTGGTTGCCACTTTGCTTATTTTTATTCTTCTTAATCTTCCTTTTCTTCTTCTTCTTATCAACCTATTTACCAACTTTGAGGGTGAAGAGGAAGAAGATCAAATAAGAAAATAAGGAAAAGGGTCAATGGAAGGATCAAATCTAGGTTGATGTTCTCTAGGTGGCGAAGTTGGTTTTCGAGGAAGAGAATCTGGTTGAAGAGAAATCGAGATATTTGGATCCAAGGAGGTTGAAAAGAACCAAACAGATAAACCAACAGTTTACCCGAGAAGAGACAATGTTTCCATATAAGGAGCACCAATATTTCCAAAAGAAGGAAAAGGACCAAGATTCCCATTAGCGGAGGTTCCTTGACTGGTATAATTTGGAACCATTTCCATTAGTCTCAACTTAAGATATACTAAGGATTTGTTCCATGGTGAGGATGTTGTTCTGTAGTCAATTAATCGATTTTAAAAATTAAAGACAAAAATAAAACAAAACAATGGGTAACTAGGAAAAGGGTTTTCTAAATAACTTTGAACTACAATATACCACCTTGGAAAACCAGGAATTTATGTATGAAGAGGAAATCTCTCTTAATGTTGTGTTTGGTGTATCACAGTGTACAAGGCGACTGACTTGGTTCCCTATGTCGAGATAGAAACCTAATGTGGACTTCCAAAATAAACCTAGAGGTACATGGAAGCACGGTCCATAGTAGTGTTGTCTAATGTGTAATTGTTCGATGAGAGTGTTTGGATATACTTATCATGCATGGAGCGCCATCTAATATACCCAAAGGTACATGGAGAAAGGTCTAATACACTTATGTTCATGGAACGAGATATCACCCTCGAAATGTAACACGAAAAAAAATGGAAACTCCTACATTTAAAGATGTTGAGACATGTATCTAGCCTAGACCTCTAGATGTGTCTTTAAGTTTCAAGTGCTCCTTATATTGATTCAATAAATTTTAGAGTTTATCTTAAATTATGTTTTTATTTCAAGGTTTAAAACTCGGTGTCACCTGAACACACCTATAATGCAATTAATATGACAAAAATAACTCTTTTCATTTCCCTTTAAAAATGTAAGGCCTAACTAAGGAGGGGAAGAATAAATCAATCAACAATGCAACAAACAAGTGATGCAATAATCGATCTCCTCAACTTCACTATTCCAATCAAAATCTAATTCCTATATGCAATGCAAATAATTATTTTTCTTTTCTTTTCTTTTAATGTTTCAAATGAAAAGAAACATATGAATGCAACTTGATCATTGATGAAAAGAAACCACACAAACTTTAAATATAATGAAAAAGTTACTTTTCAAATTCAATAATCAATCGATGCACACAAACCTGAATTAACAAGAAGAAATAAATAATGAAACAAAATCTTATAAAAAAGGTGATGATACTCATAAGTGATTAACACTCATATATAATTCAAACCCCCCCACCCCCTCCCTCCCCCGACGATTGAGGGGGAATTATTTTTGCAAAAAATGAAAGAAAACCATTCAAAATTTGTTAAGAAACTAAAGGAAACCTTTGAGTAATGACCAAAGGAAAATTCACTCAATTTCACACAAAATCAAGTGTTGTTTTGGCTTTTCAGAGATAGATACAAACTCAAAGACACAAGAAAAACTTGTTTGTACCAAATTAGATCGAAGAGTAAGACAAAGGAATTCAAATTTTTGTATCTTACAAGATCAATGCAGGTGTAGAATTGACACCAATGTTTTGCAATGTAGGCACAGAGAAGGGATAGATGCACTGAAGTGCTCTGTCTCTAAACAAGGGATGTGTTGGGGCATTTTTGGACAAAATATAGCACAAAAGGTCAAACCAAGCTCAAAGAGGTTTTTTCCTAAGGTTAATCATGTGAAATTTTTATCTATTGTAGCAACTGGAAATTATTCTTCTAATTGTAAATTTAATTATGTAGTTTATTTTCTATGACAAACAACGAATAAAATCACAAATGCAATTTTCACCAAAAAATAATGCAGAAAATAAAATTCTGAAAAATGAGAAATTAAAGCACACACACAAGAATTTTGACAAAATTATTTTTGGACAATTTTCCCTAGAAAAAATTCAATGCCAGAAAACTAGTGCAGCAGATAAGGGTTTTATTATTATTCTTCAACAACAATTTTGAGTACAATAATTTAGATGCTCAACCAGAAATCTAATATGAGGAAAATATTGGAAAAATTATTGTAATAATTTTCTCTCACCCCACAGCTAATTTTTGCCTCTGAAATTACCTCCCTAGCCTTTGCATCAAGCATCCTATGTCACTCTCTACACAGTGCTTATGTAGACCCTATGGGGATTTCGACCTTCCTTCCTTTGCCTATTCCAGAACTAGAAAAATTCCTCCCAGAATGTTACTATGCTTCTCTTCCACGTGCTACTAACCCTCGGGCTCTATCTTCTCTACTATATTACTGCCTCTGAGAAAATCTAACTGCATGGGAAACTGAGTATCTGCACTAGTGTACTCTTCATCTACCCGTCGACTTTTTCTTAGAATATTTTGTTGGAGCACCAACGGCCTAGACTAAAACATAATTAATGGCCCAAATTAATTTCTTGTCAATCCATGTGATTTTCTAGATGATTCACACCTTATCTCAATTAATACTGGTTAATTAACCATATTCCCTAAGTTTAGACTTAGGAAATATTTAAAAAAAATGGTTAATAATCTAATTGAGACACTTCTAGGAAAAAATTACAGAAAAAATTTATGGGTCTTGGAGATCTCATGTATTCTAGCCTTTCCACCAAATTGCATGGTAAGAATACATATGATGCCACAAAAACTGAAACTCCCTCTTAGCGAGGAATGTGTTCTACTATTGCTGCACACCTAGTAGAAACACCCTATTTTTGCACCATCTCCTGTCACGTTGTTGATGTCTGGCCATACCACCCATCAACCACTGTGCAACTATGATATACAGTACATTTGTGATGATGTTGACGCTATTGTACTACTTCTAACTCTACATCTACACTGCAACTCCCTCTCATTTGTTTTTGCTGCAATTGAGAATCATCCAAAGTATTTTGTCCCTGCTACTGAAACGGGTTCTCCAACATACCCATATATTCTCTGAAATAGACAAAATTAGCTCTTCATAGAGCTTTCATGAGTATATCTACAACCTTCTCTTATGTGTAAACATATTGTAGATGGACTGATCTATGTTGAACAAAATATCTATTGAAATGACATTGAATATCTATGTGTTTCTACCTATCATGAAACACTAGATTCGCAGAGAGCTTTATGCAACTTTGATAATCACAGTAGCCATCAGTCGCCTCCATCCTCTACCTGAATAATATTACTAGTAGCTTCTGAAGCCATATAGCTTTTCACGTAGTTATGTTTTTTTCCATATACTCTGCTTCTTTCTACACTAAGAAACCATCCTTGACCCAACACTGAAGTAGTACCCAGAGGTACTTTTCCTATCCTTTAAACTTCCTTCCCGATATGCATCTGTGAACCCACAAAATATGACGTCATTCCCTTGAGTATATCTAAACCCATACCCAATTGTGCCATGAACATACCTCAAAATATGCCTTGTTTTTTCCCAATGTACCCTCTTTGGCTCTACCATGAGCTAACTTAGGGTATTGACCGCGAAGCAAATATCTAGCCTAGTTTTGACTAGATACTTGAGAGACCCAATAATTTTCCTCTGAAACGTGGAGTCAACATCCTTATCATCTGATGCATCTATATTCATCTAGTTGGTGATCATGGGCGTAGACATGGGTCTGTAGTCCTTCTGCCATGCTTCCAATCCTAGGAAATAGTGTATCAACCCCAAATCCTTCATGTCAAACACTTATTCCAGGTTCCTCTTGTAGTCCTCTATGAGCACTAATGATCTTGTCAAAAATATATCATTCACATAAAAAACTAGGATGAGTGGCTCACCCTCTACAATCAAATAATAAAGGTTGGGATCTGTGTCACTCTTAATGAATCCGATCTGTTGCAAGTATTTTTCAATCCTACTATACCATTCCTTGGGAGTTTGCTTGTATAGAGCTTTATTCAGTCTAAACACATGAGTGCTCCTCTCATGAGTCTTGAAGCCCTCTAGTTGTTCTATGTACACTTCTTCCTCTATCACCCAATTCAAGAAGGCTAGCTTGATGTCCATATGGTTAATCTACCATTCCATCTGAGATGCTAGGGATATAACTGACCGAATAGAAGTCTATATGGAAACTAGGGTGAAGGTCTCCTCATAATCTATCCCTTCTTTATATGCATACCACTTTGCCATGAACATAGCCTTGTACTTTTCCACACTACCGTCTACAACATATTTGATCTTGTAGATCCATCTAGAGCCTACAACTGATCTATCTTCTGGCCTAGGAACTACCTCCCAAACATCATTCTTCATGATAGAGTTATACTCTTCTACCATGGCATATACCCATTCTTGATGTTGTGTAGCCTCCTAAAAGATGGAAGGTTTTGGAACCTGAGCCACCAATGCTTGGTATCTATAAATTTGTTTGTGCTATCTTTTTTTCATCCTAGGAGCTCCAATAAACTACTTTTCATCTCTCAATGTCTAATGAACCTCTCTGTTGGCATGACCATTAGTTGTGGGAGGTTCATCTAGCTCCTCCTCATTGTGCCTTTGTTGCTCCGTTTGTTGAGAGCTCCCTAGATTTCCTGCACCCAAGGAAATATTGGTACTGGTCATAGTAGTATACTATTGTGACTATCCTCATGTTTGTCCCACTAGCTTCCCCTACTGCTAGACCAAAGGAGTTTATGTTGAATGATTCTGATCACCTGCGAGCATGTCATGAAATCTCCTGAAAGCTCGGTCCTCCATGAACTTCATTTCTCGCCTCACTATAATCTTCCTATTTCTAAGAATGTAGATCTTTTATTCCTTTCAGGTTTCGCTATACCCAACAAAGAACCCCTTCTATGTATTTTGATCCAGTTTAGTACATTTCTCATCTAGCACGTGGTAATAAATAACACTGCCCAGAATTATGAAGTGACTAACTTCTGGCTTCTTCCTTGTGAAGAATCCTTTTGGCGTTTTCTTCCCCAATGGTATATGAGGAGTGTCGTTCTAAATGTATATTGTTGCGATACATGCCTCTTCCCACAGAAATCTAGGTAAATACTGGTCATATAACATTGTCTTTGTAGCTCCAACAATTGTTCTATTTTTCCGCTGCATAGAAATATGTGAAGTGTTTATCCATATATTCTCCACCATTATCTGAGCAAAGCACCTTGATCTTCTTTCCTGTCACATTTCCATGAGAGCTTTAAACTCTCTGAAACGATCGAAGACCTCATCTTTGGTCTTCAAGAAGTAGATCCTGGTTTTCATGAAATGGTCATCCATAAAGGTGACAAAATATTTGGCACCACTGAGGGCTCTAGTGGAAATCATGCTACATTTATCTTAATGTATGAGTCCTAACATGCCATTAGCTCTGTTGTCACTTCTTGGAAATGTCGCCTTAGCATACTTCCCAAGTACACATCCTCTGCACATGTCATCGTGTTTTGTGCCAAGTTTTGGAACTCTTGTTACTCTTTCTCTAAGCATCATGAGTGCTCCATGGTGTACATGTCTCATTCTCCTATGCCATAACTCATTCAGCTCCTTCCCATTACTACTGCCACTACCTATTAGTGCCATTGGAGAGTCAAGTTGTAACCAGTACAATCTGTTACTTCGAACTCTAGTATGTCTTACCTTCTTCCAACTTGGGTGTTTGACATACACTTTCTTATCCATGAATGGAATATCATACCCCTTATCCTATAACTGGGATACTAAAATCAGGTTCATACCCAATCCTGACACATGAAAAACATTTATAATGCTAGTAATTTCTCCTGACTCCCTCTAAAAATCTATGGTACCTCTCCCCACTAGAGTACATTTCATTTTGTTTCTCATAGTAATCTGGAAGTCCATCTGCTCCTCCTTATATCTAGATAAATATTCTCTAACCCCTGTCATGACAGATGAGGCTCCACTATCTATATACCAGACACCTTGTGAAGTTGATCCTAACAAGCAATAAAATTCGTCTTCCAACCTGGAAAACAATTTTGAAGCCTTCTGAATGTCAATTATGTCCATGGTTATGCTGAAGAATTTACAGTTTTACATTCCTCTTTCACCTGACACTCGATTTGCTCTAGAAACTACTGCAAAAACCCTTTTTGTCTAGCTAGAGATCTACCCAATGAAATATCTGAGCTGCTCCCTCTTCCTATGGAAACACTTGATCTGGAAAATCGAATTTTTATGCTCTCAAAAATCAAGTTTCCTCAAGTAACTCAGCTTCCTCGAAAAATATTGCGCTACCTCCTGGGAATTTTGACCTATTTCTCTCATTGAACAACAAAATTCCTTCTTTTTTCTTCTGAGCTCTCTAGCTAGTCAATTTTTCTCTGATGCCATGTGAATTTTTTTATCTATTGTAGAAACTGGAAATTATTCTTCTAGCTGTAAATTTATTTATGCAATTTATATGCTATGACAAACAACGAATAAAATCACAACAACAATTTTCATCAAAAAATACTGCGGAAAATAAAATACCCAAAACTGAAAAATTCTAGCACACACAAGAATTTTGACACAATTATTTTCAGACAATTGTCTGTGGAAAAACCCAATGCAGGAAAACTCGTGCAGCAAGAGGGTTTTATTATTATTCTTCAGCAGCAATTTTGAGTACAACAATTTAGATGCTCAGCCGACAATATAATATGAGGAAAGTACTGGAAAAATTATTGTGAGAATTTTCTCTCACCCCACAACTAATTTCTACCTCCAAAATTACCTCCCTAGCCTCTAGGTTGAGCCTCCTCCGTCACTATTTACATAGTGCTTACATAGACCCTGTGGGGATTTCCACCTTCCTTCCTTTGCCTCTTCTGGAACTGGAGAGATTCCTCCCGGAATATTGCTACCCTCCTCTTCCACCTGCTACTCACCCTCTCGCTCTATCTTGTCTTCTAAATTACTGCCACTGAGAAAGTCAAACTTCCTGGGCAATTGAGTATATGCACTAGTGTACTTTCCATCTACCCATCGACTTCTTCTTATAATCTTCTGTTGGAGCACCAACAACCAAGATTAAAACATAATCAATGTCCCCGATTAATTTCTTGTCAATCCGTGTGAGTTTCTAGATGATTCACACCTTATCTCAATTAATTTTTATTAATTAACCATATTCCCTATGTTTAGACTTAGGAAATATTTAAAAAAAAAAATTAATAATCTAATTGAGACACTTCTAAGCGGAATTTCCATAAATGATTTCTGGGTTTTTGAGATCTCATGTATTTTAGCCTTTCAGCCAAATTTTGTAGCTAGAACACATTCGATGCTATAAAAAAAAAAACCAATGTTTGAGTGAGTCGACTAAGGTCGCTTTAAGAGGTGAAAAAGATGTTAAGGTCAAGGAAACCACGAATGGAAGAATCAATCCCCAGTATGGTCTCCAATTTTTTATGCGAAATTTTCATGATTGCTAACGAAGGTGAATTCCCTAGATCTAGTGGCATGATCTAGAACAACATAAAGCAAAAAACATGAAGTTTTCCTTGGAGAATTTAGAGTATGGAAAAGAAGCCTACCTCAAATCTGTAGCAAGACTTACTTTCCTCCTCACTTGTAAGCTCCAAATAAAGCTTCAAATTGTATAATTAGAACATGCACACACTACTAAAACAATCAAAGGGTCCACAACATCCACGTAGCATAATCTAAAATCTCTATTCAGTTAATTAACATGGGATTGAAATACAAGAGTGCAAACATAACACAACAAATATAAGAAAACACGATCCTTTTTGTATTTAAAAATATAGGAGAGTGGTTACAACCATAAATAAAATTCGATTTTGTAAATGTCTCCCTAAGTTGACTTGTCCTTCCTCTTCACAAAGCACGCCTCAACAACAACACTAATGCATGAATGTGATGACTCCTTTATGTTCGAAGCAGCCACATGAGGGCACTAGAAATCTCAAAAAACCAACCTAGACCTTATGAGAGGTAGTAAATTTATAGGATGAGTGTGGTATTTTAGGATTTACCATTATAGGCTTGAGATCCATATATGATGGGAGGATGAGATCAAGGGATAAGAGATAAGGTCTCCAAGATCAGATCAGATAGGAATTTGAGCTCTCTATCCGAGGTAAATAGTTAAAAATACCTTGGAAGATTCTGGAAGAGAAAGCTTCAAGATTATATTTTATTTTCCCCAAATTTCTAGAATCAGTGCACCTGCAAAAGGGAGAAACATGTGTTTATCAACGCAGGTGAAGAAGCATGCAAAAAGGGAGAAACATGTGTTTATCAACGCAGGTGAAGAAGCATGCAACATCCACTAAACGCAAGTGACCAAGATTGAAAGGAGTGTTAGGGCTAAAAACATTTCTTTAGGAAATTAAACCCATACACTCGGACTTTTTGGAGAAATTATGCTCAGGGATTTGTGAATGGATTATGACAAAGTGTTCATGGATATTAATTGATCCAGATTACAAGACTTTTGGGTTGATGTGGCAAAATGGCCTATAACAATCACCATCAAAGGAAATACAACGTGGTTTCATCTCTTTAATTAAAATCTCCCAATCATATAAGATTTCTCAAGATTTTAATGTTGTGTCTAAGCTCAAGGTTATTCAAAATTTACTTGATAATTTCTATACTTGTTCCTTGGTTCTTTGTTTCTATAACTAACATGGACATAATCTTTATTAAGAAATTGTTCAAACATATAGAATTATTTTAATGCTTTCAAATATATGATCCACATTGTTTTGAATTGTTGTCTTGTAATACCTTGATTGTTTTCTAAATTTCTCTTGCAAATTAGTTGACAAGATTTAGAGAAGAAAAAATTGGGTGTTATGTATTCCAGAACCTTTTTGTTATTAGTGCATGTAATGTAATAATATTAAAAATGGAATGGTTAGATTTTTTATATTTATCAGTGTAAAAATTTTCCACAAACAATAATAAATATATAAATTTATTAATATGTTTTATCTCTCATAATCATATTTAAGTGTAAAATTTTTCCATAAACAATAAGAAATATATAAATTTATTAATATGTTTTATTTCTCTCATAATCATATTTAACTAGAATTCAAAAATATGAAACCTCATTTTTTTTATTTAAAATTGTTTGGGTGAATTTTAATACATTATGAAATATCAAAACTTTTATTTTCATCATATTTAGCATGAATATGAGTTATAAATCAATAGGAAGAGCTTTTCTCAAACCAAAATTCACTTAAGGAATTTATTTTTGAGGATGGTTTCAATAAAAACTCTTAATGAAGATGACGATTAATATCTTCATAAACAAGGAATTAGTGCATTTCCTTTAAAATTCCATTATTTTAGTTAAAAGTTTTAAGATAAAAAATCAAGAGTGATTATTACTTTATGACTTAAAAGTGTATAAAGTTTGGTATTACAAGAAATATGTTTACAAGTTTTAAGATAAAAATTTAAGAGTGATTATTACCTTCTGACTTAAAGGTGTATAAAGTTCGGTATTATAAGAAATATGTTTAAAAGTTTTAAAATAAGAATGCAACAGTGACTATAATTTTATAACTTGAAAGCATATAAGGGTGTGTATTATGACAATTATTTTGAAATTTCAGGACATTTTTTTCCATTTATAACCCTTTTTGTATCACAAAATTTACTAATTTATGTTTTAGGAATTTCAATATCATAATTTACTTTGAAGCTAACAAAAAATTGTTTTTATTTTAATAATAATAGTTTTCTTCTTTACACTATTAAAACAAAATACTTATAATTTTTTTAAATTAAAATAAATTACATTTTCTATAATATTTTTATTTTTTTAAAGTTCTAAATTTTATAAAATTACAAATTTTCCCTCTGTAATAACTTAATATTTAAAATTTATATAATATTGACAAAGGTTTAAAGTAATTCTAAACAGTTTTTTATATCTCATATAAGTATTTTTATAATTGTTCTTGCATTGGAAAAAGCACACACTTTATGAAAAAGGTAAGATAAAGATATATAGCTTTTAATTCTGAAAATGCAAAATTATAAAGTATGATGGACAAATAAAAAAATATTTAATTTAAAAAAAGAAATTATAATAATTTAAATAGTATTATTATAAGATCATTTAAAAATAGAAGGTATCTACTTAGTTAATGATTTATACATGACAGAAAATCTTATAAAGACGATCTTTATTTTTAGATCGAGAAATATAAGTATTTTTATAATTGTTCTTGCATTGGAAAAGACACACTTTATGAAAAAAGTAAGATAAAGATATATAGCTTTTAATTCTGAAAATGCAAAATTATAAAGTATGGTGGACAAATAAAAAAATATATAATAATTTAAATAGTATTATTATAAGATAATTTAAGATACTAACCCAGAACATTTAAAAATAGCAGGTATCTACTTAGTTAATGATTTATACATGACAGAAAACCTTATAAAGACGATCTTTATTTTTAGACCGAGAAGGAGAGATCAGTTTCCTTTGAAATACGTCATAAGGAATGTAATATGCATTTCATAGGCAAAAAGAATATTAGCAACTTGCCATTTTTCACTTAAATCAAGAACCTCTTTTATATTATTTCAACAACTCGTCAATACATTATAATTAAGAAAATAGATGTTCCTATTTTACTTCAGAACCGGGAAAATAGTAGATAAAGAGTAACACTCAAGAAAATAAGATGAGGATCAAAGTATATCCCAGGACTGGAGAAAAAACGCGAAAGATCAAAATATATGCTAGTGAGATAAGGCCCTTTCCAGTATTAATGGAAGTCTGATGATTCCTCACTATCGCTGTAATGCCATTCACCTTTCTCACCATTATCTGCTGGCAATTTTTTGGCCACCAATATTTATTGTGTTATGGACTCATTAATGTTTTAATGCTGGATATTATATTTTCAGCTCTTACCCATTAATGAATTAACACAGTAAATATTGGTTGCCTTTAGCTATGTCGGTGGGCATGGAACATTTTTATCGGGATGCGGGCCACAGGAATGATAATTACTACTTTTAATTGGAGATAGACTATCTGGAGATAAACCTTTCGCTGCAGCGCCCGCTGGCTGACGGGAAGATTTAATATTATTCCCTTTCTCATTTATCCCATGCATTTGCCTCACTGTGGCGGAGACTTCATTAAACAACAACGTCGCTGTCACCAATAATATGACAGACAAAGTGATTTTCATTTTCATTTGGTCGTTGTCTGACAAGTCTGTTATAATCAACCTTTTACTCCTGAGCGCCGATCAAAATTTAACCTTGTAAACGTTTTCCAAAATAATTATCTTAGCAGCAGACAGAAGAAAAGTTCTCAGCACAGACGATCCTCAGAGCTGCTATATTCTAAGAAATATAATTATCTTGAGATCTTTACGGCCCGGTGACTTGTAAACAGCCTACTCCCTGCGGCAACAAAATGAGCAACCAAATAAATGATATTTACAATAATTCTATCAGGCACATATTTCTATACTCTGATTCTAAAAGATTCTATAGAGAACTGCATTTTTTAAAAATCCTGATAGAGTAACCATCTGAAACTTTGACGGATCAAAATCATTACAAAGTTTAATTCCATAATATAAAAATCATTACACAAATTTTTCCCCGGGCATAGCTCTGAAAATACTCAGTAAAAAACATCCACAAGACCTGGCATGCTATTTGCTGAATATGAAAATTTCTTGCATTAATCAATAGATCAAAATCATTACAAAGTTTATTTCCATGATATAAAAATCATTACACAAATTTTTCCCCGGTCATAGCTCTGAAAATACTCAGTAAAAGAACATCCACAAAACCTGGCATGCTATTTGATGAATATGAAAATTTCTTGCATTAATCAATAGATCAAAATCATTACAAAGTTTATTTCCATAATATAAAAATCACTACACAAATTTTTCCCCGGTCATAGCTCTGAAAATACTCAGTAAAAAAACATCCACAAGACCTGGCATGCTATTTGCTGAATATGAAAATTTCTTGCATTAATCAATAGATCAAAATCATTACAAAGTTTATTTCCATAATATAAAAATCATTACACAAATTTTTCCCCGGTCATAGCTCTGAAATTACTCAGTAAAAAAACATCCACAAGACCTGGCATGCTATTTGCTCTTCATATTCATATTAAAATTTCAGATAAGCCCTTCACCTACGATATTTAAACCCCGTCCCTGTCGCCCTTCTTGACAATGCAAAAGCATAAAAACTAATATAGCAAAGGCATCGGGAAGAAGTTCAGAACTTACACCAATCTGAACGGAACGCGTAGATCCGAAGCTTTAACTGTTACCAAGATGCAGAGTGCATTCGAAAGCCCCAAGTCCATAGTTTCTCTATTTTCTAAATTTCTCCACACTCGCCTTCATCAAAGACTGCCGCATTATCTCTGGATACCATAGACCTGATTTATCCGAGTTATATATAGCAACCACGTCGAACCCGAGAAACACTCTCTTGGCTACTTTTTCAGTTGGTTTTTTTTTATTGGTCTCTTCTTTTGGTATCTTTTTGACGTGGCATGACGGTTCAATGCATGGTTTGAATGGTTTTTATAAGGGTGGAAATCCAGATCATCAAGAATTTTTACCGACCCAAAATTTTGAAGTCAACATTATCAAGATTTCTGACAGATTTTGTCATAACCTTGCAAGGCTCTTTAGACTATGCTGATATAGCAACCACTTCAAACCCATGCATTATTTCCTTTATCATTTATCCCATGCATTTGCCTCACTGTGGCGGAGGCTTCATTAAACAACAACGTCGCTGTCACCAATAATATGACAGACAAAGTGATTTTCATTTTCATTTGATTCTCATTTGGTCGTTGTCTGACAAGTCTGTTATAAGCAACCTTTTACTCCTGAGCGCCGATCATTACAAAGTTTATTTCCATAATATAAAAATCATTACACAAATTTTTCATAATTTCCACTTCAAACCCATCTTCTTTTGGTATCTTTCTGACGTGGCATGACGGTTCAATGCAAGGTTTGAATGGTTTTTATAAGGGTGGAAATCCAGATCATCAAGAATTTTTACCGACCCAAAATTTTGAAGTCAACATTATCAAGATTTCTGACAGATTTTGTCATAACCTTGCAAGGCTCTTTAGACTATGCTGATATAGCAACCACTTCAAACCCATGCATTATTTCCTTTATCATTTATCCCATGCATTTGCCTCACTGTGGCGGAGGCTTCATTAAACAACAACGTCGCTGTCACCAATAATATGACGGACAAAGTGATTTTCATTTGGTCGTTGTCTGACAAGTCTGTTATAAGCAACCTTTTACTCCTGAGCGCCGATCATTACAAAGTTTATTTCCATAATATGAAAATCATTACACAAAGTTTTCATAATTTCTACTTCAAACCCATCTTCTTTTGGTATCTTTTTGACGTGGCACGACGGTTCAATGCATGGTTTGAATGGTCTTTATAAGGGTGGAAATCCACATCATCAAGAATTTTTACCGACCCAAAATTTTGAAGTCAACATTATCAAGATTTCTGACAGATTTTGTCATAACCTTGCAAGGCTCTTTAGACTATGCTGATATAGCAACCACTTCAAACCCATGCATTATTTCCTTTATCATTTATCCCATGCATTTGCCTCACTGTGGCGGAGGCTTCATTAAACAACAACGTCGCTGTCACCAATAATATGACAGACAAAGTGATTTTCATTTTCATTTGATTCTCATTTGGTCGTTGTCTGACAAGTCTGTTATAAGCAACCTTTTACTCCTGAGCGCCGATCATTACAAAGTTTATTTCCATAATATAAAAATCATTACACAAATTTTTCATAATTTCCACTTCAAACCCATCTTCTTTTGGTATCTTTCTGACGTGGCATGACGGTTCAATGCAAGGTTTGAATGGTTTTTATAAGGGTGGAAATCCAGATCATCAAGAATTTTTACCGACCCAAAATTTTGAAGTCAACATTATCAAGATTTCTGACAGATTTTGTCATAACCTTGCAAGGCTCTTTAGACTATGCTGATATAGCAACCACTTCAAACCCATGCATTATTTCCTTTATCATTTATCCCATGCATTTGCCTCACTGTGGCGGAGGCTTCATTAAACAACAACGTCGCTGTCACCAATAATATGACGGACAAAGTGATTTTCATTTGGTCGTTGTCTGACAAGTCTGTTATAAGCAACCTTTTACTCCTGAGCGCCGATCATTACAAAGTTTATTTCCATAATATGAAAATCATTACACAAAGTTTTCATAATTTCTACTTCAAACCCATCTTCTTTTGGTATCTTTTTGACGTGGCACGACGGTTCAATGCATGGTTTGAATGGTCTTTATAAGGGTGGAAATCCACATCATCAAGAATTTTTACCGACCCAAAATTTTGAAGTCAACATTATCAAGATTTCTGACAGATTTTGTCATAACCTTGCAAGGCTCTTTAGACTATGCTGATATAGCAACCACTTCAAACTCAAAATAATCACAATTTGGCAAAAAAAAAAAAAAATCAATTTTTTTTTGCAAATAAAAGTATTTAAATGAAATTTTTGATAGGGAAAATAGATTCAGCACCATTAAAAATCATCAAAAATCTATATAACACCTAAAATCTTAAAATTTACAATTATAACTTTAATTTACAAAAAAATTTCTAACCTATTTTATCAAAATATTGCACAGATTTAATTTTCCTCCAAATTTAAGAGCTAGGTAGCCTCTTACATCACAACTTCAATCAAATAAAACATATACGTAGATGGAATATACCGTCTTGGCGGTCGTAAACTTTCCACTTTCGGCGATGGTAAATTTGAACTACGACCTACTGGTCGTACCCCGTGCGCGGAAGAACTGAACATATGGCCCCTCTTCACTAATACAACGGCTGAAATCGATCGGAGAATAATCCAGAGAACTCAAACCGATGGGACCCGCAGGATTGTTTGATAGCAACTTCCGATATAAATGACGTACATTTTAACTACTGCGCGCATAAATAAAGAGATATTTGTGAATGAGATTTTGGTCAGCAGGGTCGGTGGCGTTGCTTCCGGGGCAAGCAATAACCAGCCTGCCATATGGCATTTAATATCTTTATGGTGGGCCCTCTCACCATGGCAATACATGGCAAATCGAAGATGTGACTGGCGCGAGTTCAGACTGTTAAGATAAGGTCCACCTTAGCTTTTTCCGATACTCAGCATTTCTCCTGGTTCAGCCGAGGAACCAATTAACTTCTACTGATTTATCTCGGCCGTCATTGGTGAAAACCCAGTGGATTAGAGAGATAGTTTTATTTTATAACAGAAGCGTTTCTGTATGGAAACTATGTATACATAAAGCAGAAAACGAATAATGGTATCCACTGAAGGCATTTGACAATGAGGATGAAGTGGGGAGGCTGACATTTTGTATAGATGTTGCAGTCAACCAGAGTGGCTGTGTTTCATTCTCTCTACCAAAGAGGATGGCCTTCCCAGTTTGGAGCGAGGAAGGAAAAATACTGTGGGAAATTATTTTATCACAAAGAAAGGTTTTTAAGGATTTTATTCCCCCTTACGTTACTGCATGCATTCCAAGTGAACAATATTTGTCCGCTGTAGTAAGCATAGCTCTTTTCATCTCGGCTTTGAAAGTCTTTTTTTTCATGGTATTTTTCATAGTTTTGGAGAACTAGCGATACGTTCTCATGTTTAAAACCAGTAGACTGAATTTGAGATTTGTATGATTTGCTTGATTTTGAGAGTTGTAATTGATTAACGGAAATGTTTAACAGAATAGTTTGAATAGCAGTTTTTTCCCTGAATTCTGTAACAAATTTTTCAAAAAATTAGGTAGTTGGAATGTTTGAATTGCATTTTTCATGATGTAAATAGATTCAGTATTATTAAAAACCATTGGAGCACTCAAAATACTGAAGTTTAATTACTCTAACCCAGATTTTCAAAAATCTTTACCAAGAATTTCCATAATTTTACCGAAATTTTCTAAGTTATTTTAAACTAAGGCCTTATTAACAGAAATGTATGTGTTTTATGGGAACTTGATTTTGAAGATTGTAGTTAACAATGTATGTGTTTTATGGAACTGGATTTTAAAGGTTGTTATAAGTTTTATTAAAAAATATATGTGCATTAAATGATCTTGTAGTTATATTTATCTGGTTTTAATTTTTTTTTAGGTTGTAATAAATAATAATTCTTATTTTCAAATTTGGTAATATAAATTTTTTTTAATTGTAATTTTAATTTTATATATATATATATATATATATATTATAGAAAGTTCATTAAATTGTTAAGGGAAAAAAAAAAAAAAATCATATATTTTAATATAATATTTGCATAAAACTGCATTTTTTTTGGGGATAAAGTTGTTTTTCTGAAAAAAATAGATTCAAAGTTTCTAAATTTTTTGAAACACTTTAATTATGTAATTTTATCTTCTAAGTGTCACTAGCACAAGCATCCAAGTATGCTTTGTAGTCCCAAAATTATACATGTTGAGAAGGTTGTACAAGCTGTCAATGTTGTATTTGGAGAATCAACTATGAAAGAAAAGAGGTTTAGCATATGAATTCTCGAGTGTTCCTTGTAAGGAATCTAACTATCTTCTGGAATATAAAGAGGATGAAGAACATGATAAGGGTAAAATTTGGACGAAAATATGCAACCGTAGAAACAAGATAGAGTGGGAGACTATACAAAGTTGTACGCAACAAGAACTACAAAACTCATTTAGGGGCGGCATGAAGGAAGAACAATTTGAAGAGACAGACCTCATAAAGGGAAGAGATGGGCGCTCGCCCACTCTCACTGAACTACCTAAAGGTTTTCGTCTTGGGGCTACTACTAAAGTAGAGATCCAAATTCTAAAAACCTTACCACAAAGACAATACACATATCCAAGATGTCTCTAAATGACCTCCTCCTATTCTTTTATTTCATTTTATTTAACTTAATCTAAACAAAAACGTGAACTGTGTGGTGGCGATGATGATGAAAGACCTTAATAAGGGATTAATTGCAAGGATAATTTTGTTATAAAGTAGTAGAGATCCATCTTAATTACAAATTTAACAAACATCTAAAGAGATCAAATCTCTCTTTTTTTAGAGTTCGGAAAAAAATTGTAAAATTTGGTCTCCTTTGCTTCCTAAAAGATCAATGGTTGTATATATATAGTTATTTAAATTGCACCTTCGAATGTATAAATAAATTCATATCAATGAAAAAATGCATTTTTGAAAGCATAAATGGATTCAAGGAAATGGATTCATGGATTTAAATTTCTTTGCAAAACATAAGAGGGCAAGGTTGAAACCCAAATTTTAAAGATGTAATTTTATGTTCTAAGTGGCACTAGAAGAAGCATCCAAGTATGCTTTGTAGTACCAAAAGTATACATGTGGAGAACGTTGTATGTCAAGTTGTCAATGTTGTATTTGGAGAATCAACTATGAAGGAAAAGAGGCTTAGCATATGAAATCTCGAGTGTGCCTTGGAAGGAGTCTGACTATCTTTTGGAATATAAAGAGGATGAAGAGCATGATAAGGGTGAAATTTGCAGGAAACTATGCAATCCAAGAAATAAGATAGAGCAGGAGACTACAAAGTTGTAGTCAACAAGAACTAGAAAACTCATCTAGAGGCGGTATGAAGGAAGAACTATTTGAAGAGACAAACCTCATAAAGGGAAGAGATGGGTACTCATCCTTTTTCATTAAACCACCTGAGGGTTTCCATCTTGGGGATACTGAGTAGAGAACTTAGTTCTCAAAACCTCACCACAAAGACAATGCAAAAATTCAATATGTCTCCAAATGACCTCCTCCTAGTATTTTATTTCATTTTATTTAAATTAAACTAAACAAAAACGTGAACTCTCGTTCGGGTTTCTCGAGTCATCCGGTTCATCTCGGGCACCCATGCCCGATGCGCCTAGCTTGCCCTCCTACTTCACTGATGCGCCTATTCATTGAACGCACTTTCAATCGCATGACTCGCATGTGCCAATGACCCACTTTCCCGCTATCGGCGCACACTTGTCGAGATCTTTCCTCACCGCGCTCACCATCCACATGACTTCATCCGCCGCTACACGACTTGCACAAGGGGTGAGCACTCGCCGACACGATGTGCCCATCACACACATGCCTACGTAGGTTAGTATGGGCGTCTGTCGCACATGGGCACGGCCACTACAACTCGGTCGCACATCACCAAGTGTCGCCCGATGTCGTCGCACATGCCCGAGTTAGTCAATACGGGTGCCCGTCACACATGGACGCTCTCGCTATAACTCAGCTGCATATCTCCACAACTTGAGGTCCTGACACCGAGCGTGCCTTGGAAGGAATCCTACTATCTTTTGGAATATAAATAGGATTAAGAGCATGATAAGGGTGAAATTTGGAGGAAACTATGCAATCCCATAAATAAGATAGAGCAAGAGATTATACAAAGTTGTAGGCAGTGAGAACTAGAAAACTCATCTAGAGGCATCATGAAGGAAGAGCAATTTGAAGAGACTAACCTCATAAAGGAAAGAGATGGGTGCTCGGCCACTCTCACTGAACCACCTGAGGGTTTCTGTCCTGGGGCTACTGCTGAAGTAGAAAACCAAGTTCTCAAAACCTCACCACAAATAAAATACAAAAGTCTAAGATGTCTCCAAATGACCTCCTCCTACTCTTTTATAGATCAAATGGATAGATCTTCAAGCCTCTAACAACATCTTATTTTATTATTTTATTATTATTCTAGAACCTCCTCTATTAACTTTATCGTAAGTGAGTTTCTTAATTTTATTTCACTTGAGTTACTTTTGGGTCTTTTCCTCCAATTAATTTGTTTTCTTTAATTAAATGACTAATTAGGGTCTTTTTAATTAAGGAAAATGGTAAATTTCCCACCATACTCTCTTTGGCCACTGGAAGTCACTTCTCGGCATCCCATCTTGTAGATATTCTAGCTCCAGTTCCAACGAGCTATTACACTGAGGTGTTCCATCAAATAATATTTTGAGGTGCCTCAAGCATAATTAATTAAGTTACGCCACATAATAATGCCATTTTTTGAAATTTGTTAGAATGAAACGAAACGAAACGAAAGTTGTGTGAATGACGGAATATGCCAAGTGAATGCCATCAGATCCCATAAAAACTCCTCAAAACTCCATCGAGACACCTGATGTTGTAATCCTTCTCCTGTGGCTTAGCCATTACATACCCTATAAACCCATCTTGGTTGCAATATAGAGGAAAATAAAAATGGGGACATGATGCAATGGAGAAGAGGAAGAAATATGCTATGGCATATGGTTGATTACAAGAGACTGCACCAACAAAGTAAGGGTAAGGAAACAACAAAATAAAACTTGGGATCCTGGAAGGATAAGGACAACTATAGGAAAACCATGAAAGAAAGCCAGTGACCAACAAAAACACAAGGTTTGAGATCTTGGAGAATGGGCACATGACTGGGAGGACATGAAAATTTTCAACTTGGGGAGTTTTCTATAAGAGCATTAATCCTAAGCAATCCATTTTTCCTAGACCCTATAACTCCCTCCTCCCACATTTACCCAACCTAACAGGTCCACTGGGGTAAACATGTGACAAAGAGTTACTATGATATGATTCAACTCCCCAAGTACAATTAATGAAGTGGAATCAACAAACCAAAACCTGTAACAACCCCAAGTTAAAAGTTCATGTAATAAAAGTTAATAAAGGAAAAATAAGACCAAGGTCATGGGACACGTATTCCAATATGAATGTTGAGAAATATCCTAGTGGGAATCACTTGATGTGTTTATGGCTAAAGGGAAATTGGAAAAGGCTTGAAAAGGTAAAGAGACATTAGCTAACATTTTATTTATGAAAATAATGGAAAATAAGAGAAAAGGGAGATGAAATGTCACAGATTTGCATGAGGAGGAAAATGAAGGAAAATAATGAAAAATTGAAGAAATTAGAGGTCTCAATACTAAAAAGACATTAAAGCATCATTTGGTAGTTTTTTGTCAGTTCAATTTTAGGATTAGTCTCAGATAGAAGAAGAGCACCAAGAGGAGAAGGAAAGCAAGCAAGAAAAGGAAGGACAACGAAAGCAAGGATCGAGCAAGGAAAAGTTGGATCAAGCAACTTCAGCCGAAATACTTGCAGGTAATAGGATGCATGTATGATTTCATAGATGATTTTTACATGCATGGTATGTGCATGTTGGTATTTGGTTGTTTGGTTGTCATTGGCATGGATTTTTCTGGGTTTCGACAGTGGATTTTTACATGCATGGTATATGCATGTTGGTATTTGGTTGTTTGGTTGTCATTGGCATGGATTTTTAGCCTTTACTTGCCATTTATGGATAGCCATGGCGTGATGGGATTTTTCTCGGTTGAGATTTGGATTTCCAAAAGGTTTTGGATTAGGGTGAGGTGGTCTCAGGAAAATTACCAAAGGCCTAGGACTCCCTTTATTAGTAATGGCATGATACACGATAAAGCTTGAGGGTGGAGATGGGAAAAATTGGAGAAGAAATTATGAGGCATCCAAGCTTGGTTTGGTTTTGTGATCTCGGGACCGGTTTAGGTGAGATCAAGGTATACTAAGGGTGGAGGTGGTTTAGCATTTGGATTCCCTTGGTTGTTTCTGGATTGGTTTATCCCATGAGATCCCACATTCATGTTTGGAATATAGCCCAGGGGTGATTGGCTGAAAGAAGGATTTGGTTCAGCTAATGTATTGTCGGGTGTTACATGGAAGTCACAGACCTGGTTAGCTTTTCATATGCTTAATAAGAGCTAAGTTGATATTGTATTTAATGAGTAATTATACATTTTATTATGTGGAATTAATGGTTGTTCTATCATTATTATCTATTTGGTTATATGTTGGTCATAAGCATGGTTTGATGACAAATCGTAGACATGGATTTCATCATGTTTTTAATTGTAACTGAATGAATAGTGAATGCATAAACTAATTTGTGAAATGATAGCTCTTGTGAGAAGGCATTGACCCTTCTGATTAAAATTCATATATGTTTCCAAATTCTTATGTTCATGAGGTATGCATTCATGGCATGTAGGTTGCATGCTTACCAAGTGTTTGACAGAATGTTAGTCCCAGTTGGGAGAGTTCAGGTCAAGTCGTAGTTAAAGTTTTTATTTGCAAGATTGTTTCTATGTAATTCATAATTTTTGAAAGTTTCACTGAGTTCTGAGAAGAGGCCTGAGTCCTAGCCATAAAAAAGTGCCTCAAAATTCGAGGTCACTAGAATAGAACTAACTGGATACAATACAATTTTTTTTCAAACTCTGAAAAAAGAGAGAGATTTGATCTCTCTAGATGTTTATTAAATTTGTAATTAAGATGGATCTCTACTACTTTATAACAAAAATTTCCTTGCAATCAATCCCTTATTAAACTATTTAATCATCATCACCACCATGCGGTTCACGTTTTTTTTTTTAGTTTAATTTAAATAAAATGAAATAAATGTGTAGGCGGAGGTCATTTGGAGACATCTTAGATTTTTGTATTGTATTTGTGGTGTGGTTTTGAGAACTTGGTTCTCTACTTCAGTAGCAGCCCCAAGACAAAAACCCTCAAGTGGTTTAGTGAAAGTGGGTGAGCGCCCATCTCTTCCCTTTACGAGGTTTGTCTCTTCAAATTTCTCTTCCTTCATGTTGCCTCTAGATGAGTTTTCTAGTTCTTGTTGACTACAACTTTGTAGTCTCCTGCTCTATCTTATTTATGGGATTGCATAGTTTCCTCCAAATTTCACCCTTATCATGCTCTTCATCCTCTTTATATTCCAAAAGATAGTCATATTCTTGCCAAGGCACACTCGGGATTTCATATGCTAAGCCTTTATTCTTTCATAGTTGATTCTCTAAATACAACATTTACAACTTGAAATACAACCTTCTCTACATGCATAATTTTGGTACTACAAAGCATACTTGGATGCTTCTTCTAGTGCAATTTAGAGTATAAAATTACATTTTTAAAATTTGGGTTTCAACCTTGCTCGCTTATATTTTTCGACGAAATTTCAATCCATGAATCTATTTCCTTGAATCCATTTATGCTTTCAAAAATGCATTTTTCCATTGATATGAATTTATTTATACATTCAAAGGTGAAATTTAAATAATTAAATCTATACAATCACAGATCTTTCAGGAAGTACCAAATTTTACAATTTTTTTTCTTCTGAACTCTAAAAAAAACGAGATATTTGATCTCTCTAGATGTTTGTTAAATCTGTAATTAAGATGGATCACTACTACTTTATAACAAAATTTTCCTTGCAATTAATCCCTTATTAAGGTCTTTCATCATCATCACCACCACGTAGTTCACGTTTTTGTTTAGATTAATTTAAATAAAATGAAATAAAAGAATAGGAGGAGGTCATTTGGAGACATCTTAGATATGTGTTTTGTCTTTGTAGTGAGGTTTTGAGAACTTGGATCTCTACTTCAACAGTAGCCCTAGGAAGGAAGCCCTCAGGTAGTTCAGTGCGAGTGGGTGAACACCCATATCTTCCCTTTATGAGGTTTCCCTTTATGAGGTTTGTCTCTTCAAATTGTTATTCCTTCATGTTTCCCCTACATGAGTTTTCTACTTCTCGTTGCCTATAGCTTTGTATAGTCTCACACTTTATCTTATTTATGGGGTTGCATATTTTCCTCCAAATTTCACCCTTATCATGCTCTTCATTCTCTTTATATTCGAGAAGATAGTTAGATTCGTTCCAAGTGAGACTTGAGATTTCATATGCTAATCCTCTTTTCTTTCATAGTTGGTTCTCCAAATACAACATGGACAACTTCTACAACCTTCTCCACATGTATAATTTAGCATACTTGGATGCTTCTGCTAGTGCCACTTAGAAGATAAAATTACATCTTTAAATTTGGGTTTCAACCTTGCCCTTTTATGTGTGTCAATGAAATTTCAATCCATGAATTCATTTCCTTGAATTGATTTATGCTTTCAAAAATGCATTTTTTCATTGATATGAATTTATTTATACATTCAAAGGTGTAATTTAAATAATGATATATATACAACCATGGATTTTTCAGGAAGTAAGGGAAACCAAATTTTACAATTTTTTTTTTCGGAATTCTAAAAAAAAGAAGTGAGAGATTTAATCTCTTTAGATGTTTGTTATATTTATAATTAAGATGGATCTCTACTACTTTATAACAAAATTTTCCTTGCAATTAATCATTTATTAAGAACTTTCATCACCACATGGAGGTTCATGTTTTTGTTTAGTTTAATTTAAATAAAGTAAAAAAAAAAACAATAACCTATTTTATATTAAAATGATATAATATTCAATATTTAAAAAAAATAAAAATGTTATAATTTGAATATTAAGCTATCCTAAAACATGCAAAAATAAAAATAAAATAAAATAAAATAAAAATAAATAAATAAATAAATAAATAAATATTGATTTTAAAATATCCATATTAATGTAATAAGTTGTAATTTTTTATAAGCTAATTATAAAAATGGCATATAATTTTTTATAAGATAATTATAAAAATGAGAGTACAATTTATTTAATGAATGCTTAATTAAAAATAATTTAATTTAATATTTTTTATATAAATAATATTAATTATATTAATAATTTTAAAAATTGTATTAAAAATGTTATTATTTATTTCAATTTTTTTTTTGATATTATATAAAGATTAATTATTTTTAATAATGTGAAATAAAAACATAATATATTTGATTCGAATAATTAATTAAAATTTGAAAGTGGAAACATGGTTTTCAACATATGATTAGGCAATAATATAGATACTTAAAACAGGTAAGTTATATTATATATGTTGTATGCTAAAAATAATTAATAATACTATATTATGTTTTTTCATTAAAAATAAATGAATATTTAATTTCTTTGCATATAAAAATGAAATCTATACATTTATATAAAATATTGTTTTTAAAATTAAATTAAAAATCAGAGTATATAAATTTTAAATTGAACATTTAATTATATTATACATAGAGAATTGACAATATTATTGATCTCATGAATCATATATACAATCATGTTTATTAAAAATACCTAGTTATCACCAAGATCAAAGGTTTACTGAATTTCTAACTAGAAACATACTCTTTTTTTTTAATAAGTTGGGACAACCTTTGGTAGAAGGTTCGTCAAAGTAAGCACATGAAATTTTATTGAAAAATCAATCAGACAGATTTTGACGAAATATTTTTTTTCACAGCATTTTTATTTTTGGTTGATTTTAATCAAAATCGGAGAGAGATTTTTTTAAATTTGATTTTAAATTGTTTAATCTACACAATTCTAGTGCAAGATGGATTTTTAGGTGGTGAATTCATTTATGGATTCAAAAAAGTATTTTAGGAGAAAAAAAAATCCTAAAAAAATTATTTTAAACAACAAAAATCTTGAAATGGCAATGCCCAATTTTTAGTGAATTAGTCTATAAGTTATTTCATCTATAAGTTAGATTACACCTTTTTTAATTAATTTTATTAAAAATGTAGAAAAAATGTTAAAAAATATAAGTTTGAATTTCTCAATATATAATTAAAGTGTTCCAAAAAATTTAGAAGCATTGAATTTATTTATTTTTTTAGAGAAAAAACAATTTAATCCAAAAAAAATACAGTTTCATAAAAATATTATATTACAATATATAAATTTGTTTAATTAAAATTAAAACCATAACAATTTTGAAAATCATTAAAACCTTCCAATAAAATAAAATATATATACATATTTTCATTTACGTAATTAAAATTACAACTAAAAAAAAAAAAAATCCAAAAATTATATCACTAAATTAAAAAATAAGAATTACTATTTATTATCCCTGACCGGGGTGCCACGCAGGAGAAGGGAGACGTGAGGTGGCACACGGCAGCGTGCACCACATGGTCACTCGAGGATAAATACGATAGATGTCCAGAGGGGCAGTACCATCACACACAAGTTATAATGACTTCCGACGATTATGGTGGAGGCCAACTAACCTTGACAGAGAAGTTTGGGAAACAACGTTGGCGTGTGAAGGGATTTATGAAAGCAGTGGAAAGGAAGGGAGGCATCATTTTTTGACTGAATTCTAAAGAAGGAGGTGCAGGTGCAGTGCAGAAGAAGGTTGGAGCTTTGCGCCCTCATCTAGAAAAATGGTACGTGGTATATCTCCTTACTATCTATGCCGAGGTCTGCTTAATCACTCTTCTGGTCTATTACAAAAAAATTTCCTGTGATGATATGTTTCCATTCTTGCTCAATTGGAATTCTACAATTCAATGTCAGGTTTTCGATGGAGGTTGTCAAACCTCTGTGGACTTGCATGGCACTCAATGCTACAGTCATTTTTCAAATTATGTTTACATTTATTGCTAAAATTGTGGTTATTATGTGTGCATAGCCTTGACTCAAGGGGATTTAGGTTTATTTTCTTTTCTGCCTCTCTGTTTAAGTCATTTGTATAATGTTTCTGCGGTTCTTGGCTCAAGGGCCTCTACTGTTAATTGAGTCACTTCATTTTCCCTACCACTATGGTCTTCAGTCTTCCTGTACCTCAAACACTGTATGTAATGACATGACGCAGGCCTTAGAGTCTCAGAACTATGAATTAGAATCCATGGCTAAAAACGACTACCCTGCTAATGGTGCTCATCACAATTTTGTCTCTGGACCTACTCTCCCTCAATTATTCAGTCATGTGACTGGTTCTCTGTTAGGGTTGTGGGTGAATCTCTGTGTCCTAAGTTTTAGTACATTCTTAATAGTTCAAAATATGATTATAGAGGTTGTAGGGAGGTTTATAGGGGTATGTGAGTGACTAGGTCGAAATCTTGTCCTCATTGTTTGTGGGTCTATAACCTCTGGGTGCTGAGGTATTTCAAATTTACTCTTTGTCTATTGGATTAAAGTGTCGATGTCTCGCCATGCACTTCCATCCTTATCAGAATAATGCTTACAATTCCACCACCCTCAGAACGGAGAACGTGGGAGGCTATTACTTTATTGATTTCCAGGATGTAACGCCCGATAGTGTGGGTCCTTTTCACTGTTGCTTGCATAAAACCGTTATTGACTTTCAATTGCGATACACATGTCTCTATAAATTATCTATAGGTGTTGCTCAACCACTGGTCAAGGATTTTCTACAGCACTGTCAATGGTCACAGTGGTTGGTACTTTTGCATGAAAATGTGGTTAAAGGACAAACGAACAAGAAAGAGGCCAAGGATAAGGGGAAATAGAAACAAACCAAGTCTATTGTGGGGCCTAGTAATAGAGGAAGAAAATCAAGCAAAAGGTCATGGAAAACCTCTTCGATGACTATTCTGATGGTACTCCTTCGTAGGTTCGGAATATTATTGCTGGATGGGAGAGAGACTGTACCACCAAAGAGGAAGGAGAAATCCAGGAGGAAGCAATGGATTTCCTTAAAGACCCTAGTAACATAAGAGGTATATTTCTCTATTTCAATAGTCTATTCACGCATATTGGACACTTAAATGCATTCTAGACAAGGCACTCATGAGTATACCGGAAATTGGAGGAGACCCAAAAGTTGCTTCTCTTTTGCAAGACATAAAAAGAGAGATTCAAGAAATCCGTGTGTCTCAGCAACATGGGACTGTTCATCTTGGCTGCATAGATCTTCAGTTGCAAACCATGTATCAGGTGGACAGGCTTGACTCAAGCGTAAAGGATCTGACACCCATTGAATATTCAGATGATTGACACAGTATTTCCTCTGGTTTTTTTATATGTATTTTGCAGATAGCATTTACTACTTGCAGTTAGAATATGTTAGAGATACTAAAATGGACATAGCTGATAGTAGAAGGTTTAAAATTTTCCAATACTGAATGGCTTATAACTCTTTAAGGTGGCCAAAAAACCTAGTTTCCTTTAGGCAGGTTGAGGCCATCAAGTTTTGATATGTAGTAACCTGCTGCTTTTTTTATTAATAAAAAATAGAAAGGCACTACTAAACTTACCAAAAAAAAAAAAATATTTATTACAACCTTTTGAAAATGAGAACCATTAAATGTTAGGAAATTATATCTACAAGATCATTTAATGCACATATATTTTTTAATAAAACTTGTAAGGCCATCCTCTTTGGTAGAGAGAATGAAACACTAAATTTAGAATTACCTTTGCTGCAAGTAGGTCCAAGTTACCCTTCAGAATTCAGAATTCAATAGTTTACAGCAAGAATGAATTCATAATTCAACAGTTCTAGAAATAAATATTCCAATCTAAACCTCAATTCATACAACCAAGAGAAAGAAGAAGCAAGATCAGATTCTTTTACTTCACATTCCATGATCCAACATCAGCAACCATATTATTCTATATACATAGCTTGTCCACTTTTCAAGTAAGTGAAGGTAAGTAATTTTCTAATCTTTAATAATGTAATTCCTTAAATTCTAAAATTGTGATTGTGGAAAATTCATCACCACATTCATATTCCCTTTTTCATTTGCCAAAAACTAAAAACACCTTTATTTGGGGGGAATGGATATTCAAATGTCATGCCACATGTCACATTTCATTTCATCCTAACTAACATATATTTCCCAAATCAACTATTATTGCATTTTTTATTCAAAAATTTTATATGTTTTTCAATGATGAATTTATGAGCACATTAAATGGCTAACAGTCACTATGGGAATTTTAAAAAAAAATCTCAATGTTTTCAAGTATTTTGATGCAACAAAGAAAAAATAACAAAAATATTGTTACACAAGAACCAATATTCATAAAATTTTGGTTGTCACACAAGAACCAACCATAAAAAATATATGTTGCAATCAAATGTATTTCAAATTACACTTTGCAAAAATAATAAAATTGTCAAATGATATGATTATGAAAAGTTAAAAGAGAATCAATACAAAGCCAAATCTCAAATAGAAGAAAAACATTTCGAGAAGATCTACTTATGATTAAGCAAATTAATGCAATAATTGCATGAGGACATGCAATATATTGAGTTGGGGGGTATGTTGGGCCTCCAAAATGTCATTCACTTTCACCTTCAGTTCCATCATTTTACACTCATTTCGTAACTCTATAGCCCCATAACCTTACGTTAAGTAACCATTTTCATTATCATATGGGTTTAGCATTAATATTTTCCAAGTCATTAATTTTAAGTATTTTAAGTGAATTTGTGATTAAATATTAGGAAACTAACATGCTTTCATATAAATTTAGAAGTGTTATGAGTTTTGTGATATTGTAGGCCTACTTGGAGATTCTAGAAGGGTCCTTTTTGGCCATCCAACCACAAATTGGAATTTCAAAATCCAACTCATAAATATTTGTGGAATATTTCTAGAGGACGTGCATCATTAAATATGCATATTCTTCTATGTATATAGAAGAATATGGTTGTTGATATTGGATCATTGAATGTGAAGTAAAAGAATCTGATCTTGCTTCTTATTTCTCTTGGTTGTATGAATTGAGGATGAGATTGGAATCTTTATTACTACATCTGCTAAATTATGAATTTAGTCTTGCTACAAGTAGGTCCAAGTTACCCTTCTCCTTTTGACTAATTAGGGTTTCCTTTAGTTTTGCTTGCAATTGTTTGACTTTGACTTTGCAAATATGATTCCTTGTGTAGTAATGGGAAACCATGTGTTTTTGCAACTTGTTGTCTCTCTTGGCCTTGTCAAGGAGCTTCTCTTAGTGAATATTCACTTTATCAAGCCAAAACCCCCTATCTTCATTGATTTCCATGGCTATCCTTTCTTCAAATGTCAACTCTTCATCTGGTGATTTTTTCTCTCTTTCTTTCTGAAGTGCCCCTTGGAGACCCATGTCCTTGGCCTTTTCCTTATCATTTGATCTTCATGCTTATCTAAATCCTCATTATCAACCACTGCTTTTCCTTTCACATCTTGCATACTAGCTTTAAACTGATTTTTCTCTAAAGACAATTGCTTTACCTTTAACTAATTGTTCTCTTTCTCTAGGAAGGAAATTATGAAATTAGCCCTTGCCAAATTGTTCTTTATTTCTTTGATCTGAGCATATTTCTCCTCAACGATCTGCTCTAGGTTTTGATGCTCTTTGCTAGTGTCTAAGTCTTCTATGTCAATGTCATGATGGATGAGCTCCTCATCAGGAAAATATGTCTCATGACGTAATGGTAATCCTTGTTCTGCTGATGTGGGCTTCATGCCCTCCTCAATCTGAGGAGAAAACATGCCTTCTGTCTCTCAGGTATGTCTGAGTGACCTCAATCCTCCTCCTCACTAAAATTGTGCTAGGTAAGCCAACATCCACATGTCTAGATGGTGTTGATCGCATTGATGGTGAACTAGGGCTAGTAGACTGGCTTCTACAAGGAAAAAAAACATCTCATTGCATGAAGGTTTCCCAAGTTATGATCTTCTGTTCAAGCTGGTGTAAAACAATGATTTTGATAAGAGCACGATGGAAGAGGATGACTTCAAGAACACTCTGCCTATGCTGAAATTTTTCTGCCATCTTTGTCAAGCTTTTGTAGAGGTAGTAAGGAAAATTGAGTGGCTTTACCCCTATGAAATGTATGAGTAGTCTAACATGATACCTATATAGTATAGAAAATATTCTCTCACAAGTGAATTACTTCATGATGATCTTCATTAGTGGTGTCTACTTCTCAAGGAGATGTCCAACATGAAAAACCTTCTTCATGTGTTGTTGATAGTGTCTTCTGAGGTAGGGCTTGTAGTTTTGAATCTCTAGGTCTTGGTTCTTGAAAAATTTCTCACCATAATTGGGTATCCATGTGGAATATTCTACTACATCAGTTTATATAGAATGTAACCCCTGTAATCATGACCTTGTTATTTTTGAGCTAAGTGGAAAACAATTTAGTCAATATGGCATGGTATTTGACTCTCTCAACTTTCTCACAAAAAGGAATACATCCTACCCTTTGAAAACACTACTTGGATAATGGTGAAGACATCACTTTATGAGTATTTAAGGGCTCATATCTTGACATGTGTCCTCCCTTGTTGTAAGGCCTCTTCTCCTCCATTTGATAGTTTGTAAGGGGAAAACCCTAATGGGACAAAACAGGGGAAGGGAGTGAAGGGATAGGATGAAGGGGCTAGGGAAGGGATATGGGAGTAGGAAAATTTAGGGAGGTGGAAATGGGTCTTAGGGAACTATAGGAAGTGGAATGGAGTTAAATGGGTATGGGAATTAGGGTAGGGAATTTTTACATAGTCCTAGCTAGGAAAACTGCCAAAAAATGCAACGTTAGGCTAAGGTTTAGGGCTTGGGGCTTAGGAAATGTGAATGTGGGGGTGTGAAGGCTATGAAATATGGTTTTGAGTGTGAGGGAGGGTAAAAAGCCTATGGTAAGGTGTGTTTATCTTGAAAAGTTTGAAAATATGGGCCAGCCACCAAAAGGTAGCATAGGGACCAATGGAGGGTTTACACTCTAAAAAAATGAAATTGAGTTGCAAGGAGGGTTTAATGAGGTGTAACTTACTTGTGAAATGATCTTTGACACCTTGATAGCCTTCAAAAACCTTTAGAAACTAATTTGATGCCACTTGGAGAGAAAACACAATGTATAGAAGAAAATGGAGCATGTAGCTTAAAAAGTGCAACGTGGCTGCTTTAGAATCAATTTTTGGAGTGTCTTTGACTTGAAATTGCTGAGGAAGCACTTGCAGATAAATGATAGCTCTTTCTAAACGATGTGAATGAGAAAAATGAATGAATTGGTATTTTATAGCTTTTTTTGGAGTCATTTTCGTCAAAGAGGTAGGGTGGCCCACCTCATGATTTTCACTTTACTTTGGAACCTTGTATCTTTGGAACTTTAAATTGACACTTTGGAACCTTTAGGACTTATTACATCATGTTAAGATGAAATTACACTTGAAACAAACTTTATTGAGCAATCACCCTACTTCTACTCCTTCATTTGCCAGATTTAGGCATGAAATGACTAAAATCCTAATGACCTAATGGATACACTGAGCTAGATGAAAACCATGATGATGTTGACTAAAGTGATGATGATATTTCAATTATGGTACACTCAATTGAGCGATGACAAGGACCAGCATGTGAATTTTTTTAAAAGGAGTGAAAATAGCCCTAGACACACTAGCCAGTGACCAAATTTTTATTTGAAGACCTAATGAAATGACAAAAATTTGACTTGAGAACCTAACAAATTTTTTGAAAGAGCTCATTTGATCACTGGTGATAGGCATAACTGACTGACACTAATAGGCCTAACTTGAAGAAATAAGTGGTCGAGTTTATTGCTAAGTGCTTGGATTGTTAGCAAGTGAAAGTTGAATGCAAGCATCCAGTTGGTTTGTTGCAGCCTATTCCAATTATGGAATGGAAATGGGTGGTAATTTCCATGGAATTCATTATAGGTTTTCCTAGGAAATCAAGTCACTATGACTCCATCATGGTTGTGGTTGATAGGTTGGGAAATGTAGCTCAATTCATTGCGGTTAAGTCTACTAATTTAGCTATTGAAGTGGCTCAAGTATTCATTAAGGAGATAGTGAGGTTGCATGGAGTTCCCAAGAGGATTATATCATATAGAGATTCCAAGTTCACTTCTAGGTTTTGGAAGGAGTTATTTGTAGTCTTGGGGATAGATTTAGCCTTCATTATAGCTTATCATCCATAGATAGAGAGGATTACTGGGATTCTTGAGGATATGTTGAGGATGTATGGCATGCATCAACAAAGGAAGTTGGAGGAGTATCTGCTCCCAGTGGAGTTTTCTTACAACAATAAATACTAGGAATCCTTGAAGATGAATCCATTTGAGGCTCTCTATGGGAGGAGTTGTAATAATCCTATCAGCTAACATTTTCCAGTGAGAACGGTGTTGATTAGACTAGATATTTTGAGAGAGATGGAGAAGGAGATATAGGTTATCAGAAAGAATTTGAAGGCAAAACAAAATAGGGAGAAGATTTATGTGGATCAACATAGGGAATTTACAGAGTTTCAGGTTGGTGAGCATGTGTGCCTGTGTATCAAGCCCAAGAAGAGCTCCATGAAGATTGGGTCATGTGCCAAGTTGGTACCTCGGTATTGAGGACCTTTCGAAATACTTGAGGGGATTGGAATAGTGGCCCACATACTTTCTTTTCCTCCATCAATGAGATTCCATGATGTTTTTCATGTTTCATTTCTTAAAATATACGTACAAGATGTTTATCATGTGATTGATTGGTATGTATTGTAGGTGTAACTAGAAGGAGAGTTCCATCCAAAGTCTCAATGCATCCTACGGTGGAAGAAGATCATGCTCAAAAACTTAGCAATAGTGAAATTTAAGGTGTAGTGGAAGTACTTTGGGCCCGATGAAGCTACACAGGAGATGGATAATCAGATGTAGGCATTATTTTCTTCTTTATTTTCTAGTTAAAGAAAATGTGTCTTGATATATGTATGCATGTATGTATGTATGTATGTATGTATGTATGTATGTATGTATGTATGTGTGTGCGAATATAGATATGTCAGTGTAAACACTACATCGAGTTGTGTTATAAAGCTCTAATAAGAAGTATGTTTGTAAATACTACATCATGTTGTGTTTATAAAGCTCCAATAAGCAATACATTGTCATGTTTTTTAGAATTTTTGTCTAGTCATAAGTGTAATATAACAACGAGGACAGTTGTGGTAGTGTATTCGGCACATGGGTGGATGAAATACATTTTTATTAGTAGTGAGGATGCTTACCTACATACAAGTCACAGGTCAAAGTGGTTTGTCAAATGTTAATGAAACAAGTTCAACATGTAATAAGCTAAGTTAAATGGAAACATAGCATGCTACATAAACAATGAAACAAAAACAAAACAACATGGACAAGAAACATTCTCAATAGAGAAAATACACTCAATAATGGAGAGCTTTCTCCCTTTATTAGGTGCTGGTAGTATTAGAAGATAGAATGCTAAATCTCTTATAGTGGATCCTTCGAGCTACAAAGCTCCAATATCCAAGACAAGGGGGTCTCTTCCCCTCAAGTTTTCAGCAAGCCTCTCTTCCCTCTAAAAGGATGGTAGATCGACGAACATGTGATGAAATATTCTCTCTTGGATTGAGATGATGGATGGAAAACAATTGAATCCTTCTAATCCTCTTTCTGCTAGACAACACAAGCTTGTTTTCTAAGGAGCCATTTGGCCAGCATAACAATGTGTGCCCTATTTCTCTTCCCATGGATGGCTTTTATAGACCATTTTCAAATTTCCCTCCTTCCCTTGGTCTAAGATGGATGGTGACACAATAGTGGGGGTATGATTCCTTTGTTTGGTGCACTAAAGCCTCAAGGTGGCTCAAAGGCAATTGTACTTGGTTAGGTTGACTGATAATATTTTTCTCCAAGTGTGTCGAGTGGTCCCTGATGGTGACATTCCACATCCCTAGGACTATGCAACTATCAAAGGGATAGTTGCACAGTGCATGACTATCGAAGAAAAATATGCACTGTACGCTCAGAGCTAGTGTTGCCTATGCATGGTCCAAAAAATTTTCCTTCTGACTTTAGGAAAAATTAAATTTGAGCTCCTCTAATGTATTTCTTCCCTATAAACCTTTATCTGTACCTTCTACTTGACATTTTTTAATGTCTTCTTCCTATAATATTTTTCAATGTTAATAGTTGCACCCTAATGTATGAGGTCTGTGAAGAACTTTATAGCCAAAATACATTATAGTTTCTTTTTATAGGTATTCCTTTTGAGAGAGAGAGAGAGAGAGTAACTTGCTTTAGAATTGAGTTGAGAGACCCCTTTCCGTGAGTAAAAAATACACCATGCTATATTGGAAACCTACAAGAGATACAATGAATAAAATATTTCTACGAGGCGGGCATGTCCCATGCTCATGATGTTTTGACTAGTTAAAATTATCTGACAGATAGTGGTTCTGTTTATGTCACTTTTTGGTAGTGACCTACTATTAGTTGATGACGATGGTTGCTAATGCACTCAGGGGCATTTCTCTTTGAAAGAAGGTTGAATGTGGTGCCCACACGCATAATCTTGGAGTGGCATGTTTGTTTATAGCAAGTTCTCATTGTATGCATGGGTCTTTGACTATTGGGGACCTTCCTGTGTAAGCATTGCTAAAAGATATGCTTATCAAGTCACGGGTCTTCGACGAATTCTGACAGAGTGCAACAGTTATGAAGTACGATACCATCTTGACATGAAAGATTATCTTGAACTTGAATGTCAAGAGGATCAATGAGATCAATGGGAAATGATGGTTCCCATAGTGCCATCTAGGGATGCCCCTATTTAGGTGAGGAATCATCCAAGGTACTACCTCCTTCTTGATAAATGTTTGTTGTAGTCGACAAGAAGGAATCATCAATCGATCGAGATGTGTACTGATGCAAGGGACCAGATTTTCTAATGTAGCAGGGCGTGGTGTGATGGGTTAACTATGCATGATGACGAGAAATTTCTATAACTGATGATGGTAGTTAAGTGGCCCAAGGTTGGAGCTGTAAATGCAAGTGGCGGCAATCATAACAATTACTGGTGAGGAAATCCCTAGAGTCGATAGGACATCTAGGGTGGGTGTATGGTTGTTATGAGTGTCATGGTGGGGTGTGGTAAAAAATGCATAGCTCTGACCAAGGGTGATTAGGGACTACTGTCAGGTGATAAATGTGAATGGATGGGTGTGATTGCTCTCCTAAGAAAATATTTTAACACTTGCCAAAAGAATATAGAATGGGTTTGGATGTACCAACACGGAGATGAGTGCCCCTATAAACATGAAAATAATTCATCACTACAGTGTGAGGAGTGTGTTTTGTTGAGGGTGGGGGCCCCATTGGTTGGTCTCGGTGTGGGGTGATGAAGCAGATGAAAAGTGTCGCAAATGGGCTATGTTGATGGGGGTGTGATAGGCCAAGTGTGAGATGTGGTGGAGCATTTTCGATCTGCTTATGAGAATGGTAGCCTAGGAAAGGGGCTTTAACATGATATGGGTAAAAATTGACTTGATGTATGATGGATGAATGAAAATTAAGTACTTCCCAGGCTTGGATTTTATTTCCATGGCTCCAGACCTTTGGTGTATGGTCTACATCAGTGACAGATTCCATGGAGGGTGAGACTCTATTGACCTGCAATGGTGTTTATCATGTGTAAGGTGGGGTGATGATAAACATGGTCAGGTGAATGAAAACTATGGTTGATTTATTTGGAGAAATGATGTCAGGACATGCTAATCTTCTTTGGGGAGCCTATCATGCTACGAGTAGAATGATACCTACTCTTGTACTTTTGTTGGCTAGGACATATGGTGATTCGACATGTTTTTAATACCTGCAACCAATATCCCAAGTAAACGCATATTTTTCATACAAAAAAATTTGAAATAATTCTGAATGTAAAGAAATAAGAGAGGGAATACCTCATGTGACTGATAAAATGAATTTTTCTGAGGCCTGGATTTATGGGGCCTAGCTTGAACATGATGAAGCTCTAATCACTTTGTTTCTCACAGTTTTGAAATTGGGAATTTTGAGCTGTAGTTATGGTCTATCGAATAATGAGAAAATGGCGATATATGGGCCAATATGGCGAATTTCAACTCATTTGTGTATTTTGAGAGTCTACAGTCAGAGCTCAGCCCCTGCTCCCAAGCCTTTCTTACCGTTGCGGTTAGCCTTTGTACCTAAGATTTGCGCCGTTAGTGTCAGGTAGAGCCCTAAACATCCAGCTTTTTAATTTTGTCATTTTCTTGCCTAAGGGGTCTGTACAAATGTGGATTTGTACGAACTTTATACCCATTTTCTTATGTGATTCATTATGTTGGAGAGACTCTTGTCGATTTTCGTCGATGATTTCTAATTGTACCAATTGTTGCTCTAACGGCTGGGTATCATCGAGGAGTTTGATAGCTACGTGTAAGTTGGGGATTTCACGTTCAATGGGAATCACGACCTCCACTCCATATAACAATTGGAAAGGTGTGAATCCTTTATAGGATTTAACCATTGTGCGATATGCCCACATGGATGAAAAAACCATATGGTGCTAGTTTGTTTTATGGTTGTTGACCATACGCTGTAACATTGTTTTGAGTACTTTGTTAAAAACTTCTACCTTACCATTGGACTGGGGGTAGTGTGGTGACGCAAATTCATGTGTGAATCCTAGATGGTGAGACAACTCTTGGAATATTTTTTTTTCGAAATGGTTTTCATGGTCGAAGACTAATTCCTTAAGCACATAGAATCATGCGATGACGTGGTTAAAGAGAAACCATGCTACGGTTTCTGTCGTGTTGTCATATGTAGGCATGGCTTCTACCAAATTTTTGAAATAGTCGAAGACTACAATAATGTATTTGTGGTTGCCAGAAGACACAAGGTTGCAAGTCATAAAGTCAATTCCCCATTTGCAAAAGGGACCTGCTACAATGACCAGGTGTAGAGGAGCGGGAGGTGTTCTTGCCTTGTGGGAAAAACTTTGGCATTGCTTGCACCATTTGCCTTCTTGAATGTAATCATGGAATAGGGTGGGCCAAGAATAACTCACTCGTGGGACTTTTTCGGTGGTAGCCATCCCTGATAGGTGGTTTCCGCAAGCCCCACTATGGTAGTCATTTAGGGCTTTCTCAGCTTGGTCGTGCATGAGGGATCGACGTAAAACAGTGTCAACACCTTTTTGATAAAGGACGTACCCCATGAGGAGGTATCAGGGGACCTAATGGCGTATACGCCTTTGGTCATCACGGATGATCTGCAGTTTGAACTTTTGGGTTCATAAGAATAGGAGGATGTCACTGTACCGAGGATCCTCAATCGTCACTAAAAATAGATGTTCATTTGGTAGTGAGTCGTTAACTAGGGATCCTTTAGTCAGACTTGGAAGGTCAGTGATGAACTTACCTAAGATTAAAGCATTTTTTCTCTTGGGGGAGCTAGACTAGAAGTCAAATTCCTGTAGTATGACTACCCATCAAGCATACTTGTGGTTCATCAGATGATGGGTTAGCAGAGATCTCATGGGGTTGATAGCTGCTATGACTATTGTAGTCCATAGGATGATCTAATGCCAAAGTTTTTGTACTGCATGTACAAGGGCTAGGGTATTTTTTTCTTCTAGTTCATATTTTAAAGTGGGGCCAGATAGGTTCTTATTGATGCAAAAGATTACGTGTCCTTTACAATTTGGTTCATCTTCGAATAACACCCTAGCTATGGTTGTGTTTGATGCTGATAGGTATAAGGTGTAGTATTTGTCATAATTGGGTGGATTGATCAAAGGGGCCGAAGACAGTGTGTCATTTAGTGCCTCAAATGACTTTTGAGCCTGATCATCCCATTTGAATGGAATGTCCTGACGAAGTAGATGTAGAATCCTTGTGCGCAAGTGAAATAGTCGAGGACAAAGCGTCGTAAGAAGTTGGCTTTCCCCTGCAGGATTTGAAGTTTCTTGAGAGTTTTGGGTGGTGGCACTTCTTTGATTGCCTGGACCTTGAGGGGGTCCACTCTTATCCCTTGTTGGGATACAATGAATCCTAATAGTCTCCCCGCATTAATGCAGAAGACACAATTGAGAGGGCTCAAGCGTAGGTTGTAGTGTTGGAACCATTGAAATACCAACCGTAAGTCCTCCATATGGTCACTTCGTTTCTTGAATCATATGGTGAGGTCGTCCAAGTGAGCTAAGATGAGGTGAGCTAGGTCATGGAAGATATAATTCATGGCCCGCTGGATGGTAGCTCCAACGTTTCTAAGACCGAAGGGCATAATTTGGTACATGAAAATGCCCGAAGGGGTAGTGAATGTCGTCTTGTACCAATCTGTGTGTTGGATTTGAATTTGATTGTACCCTGAGAATTCATCCATGAACAACAAGGCCTCCTAAAAGGCTCAAGCTTAAATGGCTTTGTCGATAAATGGGGTAGTGTAGTTGTTCTTGGGACAAGATTTATTTAAATCTTGGAAATCGGTATAGATTTGGATGGTGCGTTGTTTTTTCATGACAGGTATAGGGTTGGAAACCCATGACGTGTAAGTGATTGGGTAGATGAACCTGGATTTGTGAATCTTGTCAATCTCTTTCTTGATTGCTTTTACCTTAGATGTGTGTAATTGACGCTACTTTTGGCAGATTGGTGATACATCAGGCAAGGTGTCAATGTGGTGTTCTATGATGGTGGGGATAAGCCCTGGCATTTACGAATAATCCCATGTGAATATGTACATTTACTCTTGTAAAAAGTTTGTGTATGCGACTACCTCATCTACAAAGCATGCTGCCCCTAGTGAGGTTTCTTCGATTTTTCCTGGTTTTCTTGAGATATTCACCTTCATGGTTGGTGAAATATTCGACATATTCCCTTCTTCGAATGCATCGGGCTCTGGGATAGGGTTTTTGAACCAGTATACCTTCCTAGATAGGAGGAATTATTTAGATTCAATGGTGTATATATCTTTGATTTATGGGTTGTTAGGCCTGAAAATTTTTTTTGGAAGAAAAAATGAGCTGTGATGCATTGAGTCCCATGGACAATCTAGTTCCGTCATGGCCTCTAGAATATCCTTGTATGAATGGAACAAGATGTCTAAGGGGGAATTGGTTTGTGAAAGGCCGTGAGGAATTGGTTTGGTCCTAACAATGCTGGTTGACAAACATGAACATGATTCTGTGGTTGATGCCATGGAACTAGATGAGGTTGGCAGGGTGCAAACAAGTTGGGTTTGCACCATCGATGGTACTAATACTGTTGTGGTAGTTGTAGAGGTTTCGACACCGATGAAATATGAGCATGCAACATGAGTCATAGTTCCCATGCATGATGAGATGAAGAGTGTATGGTGTTGTGTGTCATCAACATTAAATGGTGGAAGAATTTCCATTATGGTGGTTTGTTTGAGAGAAAAATTGTGCTCTTTTGGCAATGTACTAAGGGTACATGATCTTTCCTAGATTTGGAAGTTGCGTTGAATGCAGAGGTGCTGAATTTTTTTCATCAAGGGGCACATCTCTGTTTCATGGTTATGGCCTCTAAAAATGGTGCATGGAGTAAAGGTGCCTATCGAGTAGATGGTGTGAGAACTAACACTACTTCCCATGCCTGAAGTGGATGCTTGGAGATGATTTGGCATTGGGGCATGCTTTCACTTCTACCATCTCTGAGTCTTTGGTTTTGGTTGGTATGGCTCCTTTAGGGAGTTCAAACTCAATGCTACGCATACTATTTGTAACATTGGGAGGTATTCACAATACATAGTGTGGTGTAATTGCATGCAAATCCTACAATAGCAGCGTGTGATCTTCTCCTAATTAGATAGATGGATTGGTGGTATGGTGGTGACCATGCGAATACTGTCAGTGAGTTTCTTGAGTTCCTAATATTGATTGACCATGTGGTATTTTCTATCGCATAGAACACATGGTATTCTTGGCTAGTTTCATGCCCTGTTAGGACAATTGGTCGCCTTAGCCTTCCTAGGGTTTTGGTAACGATGGGAGGCAGGTTGCCTTGGTTCTAAACCAGTTACATATGGGTATTTTGTTACCAATTAGCATATGGTGTCTAACAAAGGTCGAAATTGGGGGATGTAAGTATAATGTTGAGCGCAATGGTCATCATGACAAATCAAACAATATTGTTGCTCTTTAGTTCTCCACTCCCTTTGGATTGCTGGAGTAATGGGGCACCATTTGAGGAAAGATCTTAAATCTAGGCATTAGGCAATCAAATTATTGTGGGTGTCCTAGAATGTGCAGGATGAGTTTCTTTGTGGAGGGTAGTTGAGGGTGATGATCTTCCCCCTTGTTGGTTGTTTTTCTACTGATATGAAGATGATGTAACTAGTTGTCTCATTCTCTTGAGTTGTCGAATTTTCCACTGAGTCTGAATCCAATTTGTCTGGTGCAGCGAGATGTGTTATGGCATGGATTAAAAAATTTAACGCTAAACAGAATTGGGGGATGTAGGGACAATGATGAACCGGGTGGTTTCCTAAACACAATCGACACAAATATTGGACTGCTCGTAGGCCATCGTAGTATATTGGGTTGACTAGGTACCATATTTGAAATAAGTCTAGAGATGCACTATCTTTGATGAAGTGATCTCGTTCATCACAGAGTGCGCAGAGCTGGACTGGAGCTTGAGGATGATTACAGGGAGGAGGTGGTTTTTCAGGTGACCGTCTTTCCTCTGATACATACAATATGGTCTGTGTTGTTTACGTCCTTTGAGTTGTAGTACTATTTTCAGATTTTGTGTCTGAGCCGGCTAAGTTGGGTTTTTCTGTGATGAAGCATCACATGAAATCCAACATAGATCAGAATCCATGAATATGAGGAGAACGACGCACGTTGTACTTTCTCCAAAAAATCTGACATGTATTTTGTCGATGCCGAACAAAATTTCTTTAGGCAACTCGTAGGACTTGATACCAATGGTTAAACACCCTTAACTCGGGGCACTGTGCAGCTAAGTGATCAGGCTCATCACATAGTGTGAAAACTGAGACCTGCTGTGTGGCCTCCATTTTCCATCTCTCATCCATTGGCATGACTGTATACAAGCAAGATGTAGGCTCCTATCATATGTATAGTATGGCTTTAGGTTCTCCCTTGCCCATTTGCATGGGTGGAGCCAAGGGGTCCTGTTGGTAATATTTCTCTAGGGCTTGCAAGGAATCCCTATATCGTAGCATCTCTAGGAAATGGTGGGTATAATGCCGATACTAGTCGCATATGGTGCACACATTATTGGTGTGTAATGTTTTCCCTTGGTTGTTCATGACCTGTTCCTTTTTAGGGAACTTGAGGATGCACCATTTATTTCGGTGTGTAGAATAGGTTTCAATTCATCTAACTTCGAGAAAATATTAGTAGGATGACCTACAATATCGCATAATGTGAAAGGTTGTAATTCCTTAGGTAACTTGGGGGTTTCAAATTTCTTCCCTTTTATGTTATTTTTCTTGGTCGGATTAGTTGGCGTCACTACAGGTGTTTCGTTAACCGTTGTGACCTCCCGAGGGGTGATGGGGTTTATTCCTGTAGAGGTGATGCATGGAGTTCCTAGCATGGCTGGTGGGACCAAATACCACACAGGTATTACGAAATCCATATTCGTCAATATTATTGTTTCCAAGACTTGTTTTAACACAAAACCAGGTGGGGGGGTATAAAAATGGGGTTTGCGAAATGACGTAGGGTAGGAATGTCGTGCCATTGGCTTCGAACTACATACTAATGGTTTTTATGTCTCGGATAATTTTGGTGTTTGATGAGAGCGTCATGCACAATGATGCCCCCGTGCTTTCCGGGACTCAATCTGGTATAATAGGGGGATCTCCTAGGAATGACCCTAGGATGGATCATGGTTTGACTTAGCTGGGGCCAAGTTCTGTATATCATGTAAGTGGTTCCGTAGTTGTGTCTACATATGGTAAGATGACATCGAGAGTTGTCATGGGTTTCTTATCATAGTATGTGAGTTGGTCGATGTTAATGATACGATCGTCATGGGGAAACATCATTACCCTAACTACAGAGGATGCAATTGTAGTCATGGCATACATATAACTATGCCCAAGGAGTATGTTGTAGTCTAGTTGTACATCTAAGACCTAAATGTCTATAGGTATTATCTTTTCGGCCGGGTTTATAGGGACAATTTGATATAGGCCGATGGGGGCTGATGGGAAACCTTTGTATTCTATAAGAATGATGTCAGATGGTTTCAATTCAGGTGATCCTAACTTTTGCCAAACGAATTTGGACATGATGCAAGTGGACGCTCCTTCATCAACGATGCATCAGTGTATGGTGATATTATGAATTGAAACTGATATTTGGAAAGCAACAAAAGAAGGAAGCCTAGGGATTTCTTTGTCTAGGTCGAAATCCATTAGGCACACTTCAGAAGGGTCGATTGCCCCTAACATGGAAAGTAAGGCTTTCTGTTGTCTTGGGCATGATTTTAGGACTTCCAAGGCTAACATATTAGTTGGTGATTGTTATGAATCATCAACTATGCTATAGATATGAGAAGCTTTAGAGTGATTTCCTACATGCCTAGCTAGTCCCTTGATCGTTTTTGAAAGGGTCTCTATAGGTACTTTGGATATGGATAACAGTGCAGTAGGTTCACTCGTACTCATACCTGATGGGTTGGTGTCTAGGGGTGTGTAATAGTTCCTATCCCTTGTTTGGAAGAACAATTCTTCGCCAATCATGTAAATTTCGTGATTGTCGCCTTTGGTATCATTTTGGGGTGGTTGTTATTGTTGGGTGTTAACCGCTCTTTAGTAAGGGAAAGGCTCGTGCATTACAACAGGTTGTTGAGTAGGTCCCCCTTGTCCATGTTTACCCTGATTTTTTTCAATTCAGGGAGCTTGGGACAGTGGTGAGTGTAATGGTCGTATTCACCACATATGGCATGAGAATTATTTGTCCTTAGACTAGATCTCTTGTTTTTTCCTTGGGATTTGTTATTTGGCTCTTGAATTTGATTTTGGTTGGGGTTTCCCCTAGACTGAGATTGCAGGGGGCATTGTTGATTACTGCTCCCCTATCTAGAGTCTCCTTTTTGTTTATTCCTAGGATTATTTTTTGTAGCGTGTGGAGGGTTATTGTGGTTCTCTTGGTCATAATATTGTCGATGTTGAGCCTGGGATGGTTGAACTAGGTTCATCGACGTGCTTTTTTGTGGTGGTGGATTTTTTGTGGGGAAAGGGGGATATAGGTTCCCATGTCCCTGATTGGTGTAAGATTGTTGGGGGGGTTCTCTTGGATCAATATTCCTAGATGAGTACTGGTTCCCCTACGAGGGAGGGTATGAGCCTCCCTACTGTTGATGGTATGGTATCAACCTATTCGTCAGATTATACAAAGGTGCAAATTGACTTTGATGGTAGCCACGTTGCGACACGTTCTGGGTATAATCATACAAGTATCATGGGTACTTGATACTACTACCTAGGTGACCTTGATTCAAGGACCTGATCAAACCATTCCTAGTATTTGACGAGCCTGATAAATCTTTATAAGTTTGCAGGTGTGGGCCGTTTGGCAGGACATTGTAAATATATCATTACTCAGTGTAGATGAGTTCAAGCTGTTGGGATTTTCTAATAGCATCCTCCTCGGAGGTAGGTTTCTGTGTTACCATGTACTTTGAGATGTCTGTTGTGAGGGTTTTCAAAAATAAGTCCAACAACACTCTATCGTCAAGTTTTGATTTACACAAACTGCCACGTCACTGCCATTCATGGAGATGGTTCGATATATGGATGAATGGTGTTTGCCTAAAATGAGTCAGCAATTCCATTCCTGAATCATGGTCAATGGGTATTTGAAAATAGGTGTGGAACGTGGTAGCGAGGGCACTAAATTTTTCATGAGAAGCAAAAGGATGCTCGACATACCATTTTGCCGTAGGCCCTATTAGTGTGCGTTGAAAAAGTCTTAGTCTAATAGTATCATCAATGATACTATTGGATGAACACCACAGGTGGAAAGTCATAATATGATTTCCTGGGTATTCTTCTTACTTCCCTTTGAATTTTGGTATATCAAAAGGGATCTTCATGGGCATGGGAGGTGTTAGTCATCCATAATTTTGACTTTATCCAAAGATGACTAAATTACTAATCTTGGATTTCTAGAAATAATATTTCAAAGAAGTGTTATGAGTTCTAGAAAAATCACTACCTTCATCATCCTAAAGTCTATCAATTCACTAAAAACTTCATCTATGCCTTCTAAAAAGATCACCCCTCTGTTTCAAAAAGAAGACTATTTTAGCCTATTTTCCCCCATTTTCATTTCCCCCATTTTTCCCTCATTTTCCCCTCAATTATTCTTTCACTTCTTCAAAATCCCCTTTAAACCTTATAAAATCCCTTTATTATGGTTTAAAACCCTTTTTTCCCCCTATCAGAACCTCCAAAAAATCTTCAAAAACCCTCATTTTCAGTCCAAAACCTTCATTTTTTTTAATATTAAGGCTCAAGTGCCTTTTGGCTTAGCCCTAGCCCCTTTTTGCCACGAGACCAAGGCCCATGACCATTGGCTGAAGTCTTAAGCCCCCATAAACCATCGCACTTTGGTGTTTCTCGTTTCCTCTTTACCAAACCTCTGCCAATGATCATCTCAGCCGATGGATTCGTGACCATCGATCTCCCCTAGATCAGACGGTCCGTGCTCCATCGCATCGACGCATCACCCTTTTTCTTCCACCTTTCCTTTTCTCCGTCGATGTAATCTCCCGAGTAAATCTCTGTCGTTGATCATTATCCCGATCTGATGGTCTGTGCTTCATCGCAAATCGCAACAGGTCAATTTCGCCAACCCTTTTCTCCGCCAATGCGATCTCCCGATAAAATCCCGACCATTGATCTCTCCCAGATCTAACAACCCTCGCTAAATTTCACTTTGCAACTTCCCTTTCCCTAATTCCCAAATTCCTTTCTCATCCCATCTCCACCGATTTTATCCATACCATTAATCTCTCTGATCCAACGACCATCATTGCATTTCCCATTCAATCCCGCCCTCGATCATTTCCTCCTATTCACTTTCTTCCAAATGATCTCGAATGTTGATCTCATTTAATCCAATGGTCAGTGCTCTATCACTTCATTTCTATTCCCTGACCCCTCATCCACCATCTTTTAAACTCCGATCTCTCGATTCAATCACATCCATCGATCTCCTAGATCGGATGGCACAGGTTCATTATGGGGGAACCTGTCCAAGGTAGCCCGTACTCCCCAGCCCCCCCACAGTTAAATCTCCACCGTTGATCGTTTTCCGATCCAATGGCCTGCATACTCTTGTTCACTACGGAGGTACCCGCCGACGAGATCCTTCCATACCCTCAGTTCCCCCCGTAGTTAATCTGAACCGTTGATCTGACCCCCCAGATCCAACGGCCCAGAACTCATCGCGCCTTGGCCCCACTCCATTATCTCCCCATGCCTCGGTGTTGTGTTGCGCGACGTACTGACCGTTGATCTGCACGTCTCCTCGCAGATCGGACGACTAGGATTGTATCGTGCACAAACTTGTTCCCCCCCCCCCCCCCCTCTCTCCATGTGTTTTCAACTTGAAATGGGCGGTTTTGATAGGACATGTGTTGTCCTATAACTTGTATCGCATTTGATCATCCCTTTACCGCTTACCACCTTCTAGCCACATGAAAACCACCTACGGTTTTCTGCAAAACCTTCTTTCTACTCTCGCGCCAGAAACCAAGTTTAAACCTTGTTTTTCATGGTTTCCTCCATGGAATCCTCTCCGCTACATCCATCTTCTTCCACACTGCTCCTCCGCCATCTCCAAGCCTCTGTTAGCAGTTCTCAGCCCAAAGCATAGGTTTTATTTAATTATTGCTTTGTTGTGCAGGTTTAATGGAGGTCAAATACACAAGGTCATCTCACAGCAAAATTTCAATGGCAAAGGGCCGAGGATGATGATCCAGAGGCCAGAACAATGAAGAAATGTGAGACTCAGGGTTTTAATTCAATGTTTAAACCAATTCCTCATGAACCTTGGATAATTAACGAAACCCCCCAATGCGCCAAATACCTGTACAATACAGCAAACAGTGAAGATCAGATATTAGAGGTCAAGAGATAAAGGTTAAGCATAAAGCAAGAAAATCAAAGGCTTAACTTGTAGAACAGATATAAAGACATCATGAAGGATTTTGAAGGAAGAAAAGTGAGATCAAGCCTTAGCACAGTTAAATGGATAAAGCAACGTAAAGACAAGTAATTAAAATTAAATCAGTCGGCAAGGACAGATCAACAAGGCAGGGAGCCTTGAGCACATCAGGATGGAGCAGTTAATTCATCAAAATATCTGAAGCCACCTGTAGCTTGCTTTTCACCTACAAAGCCACTTTGAAAATTATCACACTGACATAACATGTCTTAACTCTCAGAGAAGTTATTTTAAGACATGGGAAAGCCTTAAAATCCATTCTTTTCACCTACTTTATCCTCAGGAAGTAAAGAAAGATTTATTACACAGAGAAGTAGTTGAGAGACATTCCTACCTTATGCCTTGCATGGTTTTTTAAGGCTAGGAGTGCATTTACTATGTCATTAATAACATTTTGAACCCTAGATAGTTACACCTCCTCAATTACAGTATAAATACTGTTGTGGAATTCATTTGTAAGGGTGGGTTGCTGGAATTCGAACTCTTTGAAGTTTTACATATTCTGGTTGAAGATTAAGAAGAAATTGAAGTATTGGAAGAATGATGATGTTTTGACATGTTTTGTTAATGAGAAGGCTCTATCATTAGATCCCTGAGCATGGTTTTTGGTGATGTATTCTAATCTGTTAATTGTTATTTCCTGTTTTCCATTTTGTTCCATCATTCTATACTTACAGTAGAGTAAAAAGTTTAGGCTAAGAAATGTCTCCTAGAAGCACCTTAGACCTGTTTACTCTTCAATGTCTTTATGTTTTCATCTGCTAAAGGTTTTATTGAGTAGTTTGACTGCTTTCAACCCTTAAGCTTGTTTATTTCAGAAATAGTTCAAACAGTTGGTCTCAAGAATGATTTATGGTTTTCCCTGCTTACTTGCTGCCACTTGAAAACTGTTTCTGAAGTCTCCCTTGAAAGTACCATTGTTTATAGTCTGCCAAAGAGGTCTATTTTGATCATACCCTTTGTTCTCGCAAAGATAATTGTTTTGAAGGTCTTTATAATTGTAGTCTTATATGTCTAGGAGTTCCCTATTCTATGAATGTAGTTATTTGTGAATCTTTAATGTTTTCTTATCCTTGAATGTGAAATATTTGGATGAAATATAGCGTTCCTCGACTCTTAGATTTCATTTGAAAATTTTTTCCTGAAATTTTTATTTGTTGAAGTGTGGTTTGTAGAATTTATGGTTAGCCCTATCTATCAAATGCCTCTTCATGTTCAGATAATGTTTTAAGTCCCTTTGTTGAGAGGTACATATAATTAAGTATTCTTAACTGCCCTTATTTCTACTTCTCCTTCTAAATCCTTAATGTCCATTTCATTTCATCAACCAAACCCAAGATCCACTGGCCAAGTTCAATTTTCCCATTGATATCCCATATCCATTTGATTTAGCTTGTTATAACTTATTCTTGACTCCATTTCCCAATGGCTCTGATATTTCCCCTTTCTATCTATGTTTCCTAGATCATTCATGTCTAACCAACCAAACACAAACAAACAAACTTGCACTTCATAACTAGCCTAAAATCAACCCTTAAAATAAATCAAGCTATATCCTCACAAATGTATTGAGAGATCCCTCTCTGAGACTAGGAGGGCTAGATCCTAGAGCTCTAAAGCTTGGTTTATATGTTGCCTTGTCATTTGGTTTTCCAATCAGCCAATTCACAGGACCCCAACATTCTGGCAATCACAGTGGGACTTCTGAGTATACAGTCACATAAATACCTCTTAAAAACTCATTAGACCCTCAGTAAATCAAAGAAAATCCAGTGAATCTACCACCTCATTGCCACACCAACATTCTGGCGATCACGGTGGGAATTCTGAGTACATAATAGCCTATAAAACTTTTGTAGACTCACTAAGTCCTTCAATAACCATAGAAACTCAGAAAACCCAAAAAAAATTTCAGATTGGTTTCATAATAAACATTGGTGGTGGACCATAGAGTATTTTACCTCCAAAAGAGCTAAAAATTTCCACCTGGTGACTCCACAGGCCTCCAGTAGGCCTGTTACTTCACTAGTCCTTGTAGACTCCCTTGGGAATGCATTGAGCAAACCCAATCATACTGTTGGTGGACAGAAAAGTTCAAATCTTCCACCTGGCGACTCTACAACTCTTAATAGACCTAAAGACTCCACTCGAGGAAGAACCTAAAACATGACCAGTCATCCTAGAAAGAAAGAGCATTCAGGCCTAAGTTGGATTCAAGAAATTATTGTTTTTACCTATAACTATGTTCTATCCTGCTTTAAGCTTGATCAAGAATACAATGATGAGATCTACATTTATCATTGGAAGGGTCTCAAGCCTTGAAAATCTAAGCCTCAAATTTTAGACCATGATTAGTCTTATACACCTGTGCTTACCCCAGATTCACTTGTGGAAGATCTAGTGAAACATGAGCCTCATGTTACCTTTCCTCCTCTTTTCGAAACCTCAAACAACCATAAATCTCTTTTTACACAACCTATACCCACAAAGGTCCCGGAAAGATACAAGCCTCTAATTTTTCCTCCTATCTTCCAAAACCTCCCTGTAAATATGGTAAATAAACTACCCAGATTTGATGGAGAAAGCTCAAAAGTTACCGCTGAAGAACACATTCAAAATCTTGAGAATTTACTTGACCTCTATGAAATAGAAGAAGATGATGTGCATATTAGAATGTTTGCCTTATCAATACAAGGGAAATTTAGGAATTGGTTTAAGGACCTTCCAGCTGCAAGCATTATCAATTTTCATCAATTTACTCAAGTCTTTTTAGATAGGTGGGTGATCATGGGAAATGAAGTTCTCATCATAAAGGAATACAAGAATTTGAAAAGACAACCAGGGGAGATAGTACAAGACTTTTCAGCTAGGTTCAATAAGGTATACAATGCAATACCTACTAAGATAAAGCCACCTTTGGGGTGGGTTCTCTTGCACTACCCAAGTATTTTTGACCCAAAGATGGAATTCCAGATAAGAGAAAAAGACCCTTCAAACCTGGAAGAAATGCAGAATATGGCAATTACTATGGAATTCAACATACTAGAAAGAGAGAAAAGGTTAGAAGAAATAAGGGAGGAACCAAATCAGTCATTTCAATGCAAAAGTAGCTATCAAAACATACTGGCTGGCCAAGGTGACAAATAAGAAGATGCAGAAAGTTGTCAAGTAAGTACTATATGTCTTCCTACATCTTGTGCTTCACTATTTAGAGAGTATTACAAGAAAATTGAAAATAGAAACAAGGTAGAATTCTCTAAAGAATCAGTAAGGGAGGAAATGGACAATACAAACCATCTTTCAAATCTAGAAGTTCTCCCCTCAAATCATCTTGGTATGGCTGTTTGGATTACAAAACTAGAAATGAAAGATGACCCAACACCTCTTGAGTCCCTACCCTTGTGCTTTGAGTCATTTCAGATTGCTAAAGGAGAAGCTATTGGCCATGAACGCTCTCCTTTTCATATGATGGAGCAATCTGCTGATCAAATGTGCATATATTATGACATTCCTCCTATGAATAAGCTGCCTAAATATGATCAATATGATAATGATTATGTTCTCCAAACTCAAGCCAACACTACCGAATATTCAGTGATTAGTTTGTGGGACAAAGATAGTCATTCTCCATAGCTCAAGTATAGTGATCAGCAAATACCACTCAGCCATGACTGTGAAGAAGAAAGTGCAGAAATTTTGGGAGAAAGGGAAAGATCTTTACCTCTTTGTTGTGCTTCCTTTCAGTTAATCAAAAACAACCTTAATACAATCAGAAGTCAACAATCTTTGGGTATTGATTTTAACAACAAAGAACACATTCAGCCCTATATCTAGCCTTTACAAGAGAAAGAGAACAGCTATAGCTCTTTTCAATAAGGTTTTGCAGAAGACAACATGGCAATATATGATGAGTTTGACAGTGCAGATGATCATGAAGAAGAGAATGGGTTTCTTTCCCAAAAGAGTCCCAAGCTTAGCCAAGTAGAGGAAGAAGCATTCCTGGATCAAGCTAATTTTCCAAATCCTCATGTTCAGGTATTGTTTCAAGATCCCTTTGCTGATTTATTAGAGACATCTAAAAGAAGAGTATGTTATGGCAAGAGAAGTTTGTTGCAAAGTGTAAGAAAAATGTTAAGCACTACTGTTCAAAAACAAGTGAGGTGGGAGTGGCCTTTTGATTTCTTCCACATACTCAAAGAGCTGAAAAAATATCACTCATGGAATCATCTGCTTGACTGGTTATATTGAAAAAGAGAGTTCACCAAATAAATGTATATCATGCATAGGTTAGATTAAGATAGATATACAAGAAAATAAGCTCATCACTATGAGCATATTTCTACCTTTAGTTTTAGATTGTTTTGACCACAAAGAGAGAAAAAGTAAAAAACAAAGAAAAATGAAAAAGAGGGTAGATGAAAAGAAGAGGTACAACCCCATACCCAAAAGAGAGTTGCTGAAAGTGTGCAAGTCCAAATGCCACTACTGATACAAAAATGATATCTTGTTCAGTCATCTAGCCTAATCATGGCTAAACATGCTTTAAAATTATGTTGATAAGTTAGTAGAAACATTGATTGATAAGATTATTTCAGACTCAACTTGTCAAGAAAAGTAGGTTAGGAGAATATGAAGAAATTGGTTCCACATGCTCAAAACAGAACCAAAGAGATAGATAAGGATGCATTACTAATGACAAATCATAGCCTTATCTTTATGAATTTACTTTATGAAAATAATGTTTGTGTGTAGCTTGTTCCAAATGCCACAACCATGGTTGATCAGACTATCTAACCTTGATTTGAACCATGCTTTAAATTTTCATGTCAAATAGCTAGAGAATCAAGATTTCCAAACAGTTTAATCTTGGAAATCAGTTAGTATAGGTAGTGAATAAAAAAATTTCAACAGTTTAATCTGGACTCTTGGAAGAAATAAGGATAGGATAGTTAGTTTATTTCTGTTTTCAAAAAAAAATAAAAATGTCAAAGAGTTTGTTAGTTCAAATGCACTCAAAAGGAAGAAAAATGTTAGGGCAAGTAGGATTGGGTAGGTAGTGATGTTGCTTTGAACAATGTCATATGCTACAGATTGCTGAAATGTTCTCAAAATCCAAAGATAGCCAACAAAAGAAAGAAAAGAATGCTGCCCAATGGATTAAGACACTGGTCTGCTGAAAGCCAGAGATCAATAAACTGAGGTTCTAGACACCTTAAAAAGCAAGCTGTCCTCCCCAAGTGGAGCCACTGTTAGTCATCCATAATTTTAACTTTATCCAAAGATGACTAAATTACTAATCCTGGATTTCAAGAAATAATATTTCAAAGAAGCATTATGAGTTCTAGAAATCTCACTGCCTTCATCATCCTAAAGTCTATCAGTTCACTAAAAACTTCATCTATGCCTTCTAAAAAGATCACCCCTCTATTTCAAAAAGAAGCTTGTTTTAGCCTATTTTCCCCCATTTTCATTTCCCCCATTTTCCCCTCATTTTCCCCTCAATTATTCTTTCACTTCTTCAAAATCCCCTTTAAACTTGACAAAATCCCTTTATTACGGTTTAAAACCCTTTTCCCCCCTTATCGGAACCTCCAAAAACTCTTCAAAAACCCTCATTTTCAATCCAAAACCTTCATTCTTTTTAATATTAAGGCTTAAGCGCCTTTCAGCTTAGCCCTAGCCCTTTTCTGCCATGAGACCAAGGCCCACGACCATCAACCGAAGTCTTAAGCCCCCTTCGGCCATCACACTTCGGTGTTTCCCATTTCTGCTTTACCAAGCCTCCGCCGATGGATTTGTGACCATCGATCTCCCCTAGATCGGACGGTCCGTGCTCCATCACATCGGCGCATTGTCCTTTCCCTTCCGCCTTTCCTTTTCTCCGCTGATGTGATCTCTTGAGTAAATCTCCGTCGTTGATCATTATCCCGATTTGACGGTCTGCAATTCATCGCAAATCGCAATGGGTCGATTCCGCCAACCCTTTTCTCCACTGATGCGATCTCCCGATAAAATCCCAACCGTTGATCTCTCCCAGATCTAACAGCCCTCGCTAAATCCCACTTCGCAACTTCCCTTTCCCTCATTCCAAAATTCCTTTCTCATCCTATCTCCACCGATTTGATCCAGATCGTTGATCTCTCTGATCCAACGCCCATCATTGCATTGCCCATTCAATCCTGCCCTCGATCATTTCCTCTATTCACTTTCTTCGAAATGATCTCGACCATTGATCTTGTTTAATCCAATGGTCATCGATCTATCTCGTCATCGCTATTCCCTGACCCCTCATCCACAATCTTTTAAACTCTGATCTCCTGATTCAATCACAGCCATCAATCTCCCAGATCGGACGGCGCAGGTTCATTATGGGAGCACTCGTCCAAGGTAGCCTATACTCTCCAGTCCCTCCGCAGTTAAATCTCTACCATTTATCATTTCCCGATCCAAAGGCCCGCATTTTCCCATTCATTGCGAAGGAACCTGCCGACGAGATCCTTCCATACCCTTAGTTCCCCCCACAGTTAATCTCAACCATTGATCTAATCCCCTAGATCCAACGGCCCAGAACTCATTGTGCCTTGGCCCCACTCCATTCTCTCCCCATGCACCAATGTTGTGTTGCGCGACGTACTGACCATCGATCTACATGTCTCCTCATATATCGGATGGCTAGGATTGTATCGCGCACAAAATCGTTCCCCTCCCCTCTGTGTGTTTTCGAAATGGGCGGTTTTGATAGGACATGTGTCATCCTATAACCCGTATTGCGTTCGATCAGCCCTTTACCACTTACCACCTTCTAGCCACGTGAAAACCACCTACGGTTTTCCACAAAACCATTTTTCTACTCTCGCGCCATAAACCAAGTTTAAACCTTGTTTTTCATGGTTTCCTCCATGGAATCCTCTCCGCTACATCCACCTTCTTCCGTACTTCTCCTCTGCCATCACCAAGCCTTTGTTAGCAGTTCTCAGCCCAAAGCACAGGTTTTATTTAATTATTGCTTTGTTGTGTAGGTTCAATGGAGGTCAAATACGCAAGGTCATCTCACAGCCAAATTTCAATGGCAAAGGGCCGAGGATGACAATCCAGAGGCCAAAACAATGAAGAAATGCGAGACACAGGGTTTTAATTCAATGTTTAAACCAATGCCTCATGAAAATTGGTTAATTAACGAAACCCCCCAGTGTGCCAAAGACCTGTACAATACAACAAATAGTGAAGATCAGAGATTAGAGGTCAAGAGATAAAGGTTAAGCATAAAGCAAGAAAATCAAAGGCTTAACTTGTAGATCAGAGATAAAGACAATATGAAGGATTTTGAAGGAAAAAAATCAAGATCAAGCCTTAACACAGTTAAATGGATAAAGCAACGTAAAGACAAGTAATTAAAATTAAATTAGTTGACAAGGACAGATCAACAAGGTAGGGAGCCTCGAGCACATTAGGACAGAGCAGTTAATTCATTGAAATATCTGAAGCCACCTGTAGCTTGCTTTTCACCTACAAAGCCACTTTGACAGTTATCACACTGACCGAACATCTCTTGTCTGTCAGAGCAGTTATTTTAAGACATGGGAAAGCCTTAAAACCCATTATTTTCACCTACTTTATCCTCAGGAGGTAAAGACATATTTATTACACTGAGAAGTAGTTGAGAGACATTCCTACCTTATGCCTTCCATGGTTTTTTAAGGCTATGACTGCATTTACTATGTCATTAATAACATTTTGAACCCTAGATAGTTCCACCTCCTAAATTATAGTATAAATACTACTGTGGAACTCATTTTTAAGGGTGGGTTGCTGACATTCGAACTCTTTGAAGTTGTACATATTCTGGCTGGAGATTAAGAAAAAATTGAAGTATTGGAAGAATGATGATGTTTTGACATGTTTTGTTAATGAGAAGGCTCTATCATTGAATCCCTGAGCATGGCTGTTGGTGATGTATTCTAATATGTTAATTGTTATTTCCTATTTTCCATTTTGTTCCATCATTCTATACTTACAGTAGAGTAAAAATTTTAGGCTAAGAAATGTCTCCTAGAAGCACCTTAGACTTGTTTGCTCTTCATTGTGTTTATTTTTTTGAGTAGTTTGACTGCTTTCAACCTTAAGCTTGTTTATTTCAGAAATAGTTCAAACAGTTGGTCTCAAGAATGATTTATGGTTTTCCCTACTTAATTGCTACCACTTGAAAACTGTTTCTGAAGTCTCCCTTTAAAGTACCATTGTTTACAGTTTTCCAAAGAGGTCTGTTTTGATCATACCCTTTGTTCTCGCAGAGGTAATTGTTTTAAAGGTATTTATAATTGTAGTCTTAGATGTCTAGGAGTTCACTCTTCTATGAATGTAGTTATTTGTGAATCGTGAATGTTTTCTTATCCTTGAATGTGAAATCTTTGGATGAAATAGAGCATTCCTCGAATCTTAGATTTCATTTGAAAAGTTTGTCTTGAAATTGTTATTTGTTGAAGTGTAGTTTGTAGAATTTATGGTTAGCCCTGTCTATCAAATGCCTCTTCATGTTCAGATAATGTTTTAATTCCCTTTGTTGAGAGGTACATATAATTAAGGATTCTTAACTGCCCTTAGTTCTACTTCTCCTTCTAAATCCTTAATGTCCATTTCATTTCATCCACCAAACCCAAGATCCACTGGCCAAGTTAGATTTGCCCTTTGATATCCTATATCCATTTGATTGAGCTTGTTATAACTTCTTCTTGACTCCATTGCCCAATGGCTCTGATATTTCCGCTTTCTATCTATGTTTCCTAGATCATTCATGTCCAACCAACCAAACACAAAAAAACAAACTTGCACTTCATAACTAGCCTAAAATCAACCCTTAAAAGCAATCAAGCTATATCCTCACAAATGTATTGAGAGATCCCTCTCTGAGACTAGGAGGGCTAGATCCTAGAGCTCTAAAGCTTGGTTTATATTTTGCCTTGTCATTTGGTTTTCCAGTTAGCTAAATCACGGGACCCCAACAGGAGGCCAATTAAGGCTATGAGCAATGAGGTCATTATTTAACCTTGTTAGATCTATAATATTAAGTGATGCTAAGAAGGGTAACTGATTATTGACTGCCATTGTGTACCGTGGAAAAACAGGTGTATGAATGTGATGGTTTATGGGGGGTTTATGGGGAATATTACCTTGTGGCATGCCCTGATGAATATTCTATTGAATCCCAGAAGGGGTAACGCTCCTTTGCCCTCTAGGGGTTATGGGAAGAGTTGAGTGTGGTGACCCTGCTAGGGTTTCCACTGGTGTGGTGTTGGGTGATCCTTGGGGGTTTCCAATCACATATTCCCCGATAAAGGATGAACCGATAATGGTGGAGGTGTGTTGCCTTCAACGCCTAAATGGAAAAAATCCTGACACTGTTACTCTAATTGGGGGAGGTACAAGAAATTCCTAGATCAACAAGGTCTCTTTGGGTCTATTATGTTTTCAACTAGCTTAATATTGGGGATACTTTTGGGTTGCTGGAGGAAGCAATATTTTTATCAAAGAAAATATGATCACATGAATAAAACAAAGTGAATAAAAAGAGGTAATTTTGCCTTTTATTTAACACTATGTGATCAAGCAAGAAAAAAATATGGTTTTGTTTGTTTTCCGCATGATACTCAAAAGCCTATAATAGACCTATTCATCCTTACAGTCTCAATGTAACTAGGCCTTGAAAATATGTCTTCTGATGGGTATTGGGGCAATGTCCCAAAAGAAATGGTGACGCCTTCCAACAACCAAAAAATCGACCAAGGTAATGGTAAGAGGATCAAGTGATACCTGCATCGTCACCTATAGGGAATGATTCCCTAGTTTTGGCCACTAAAGTACCATCTCCCACATGAGCATTTGAGTCTTGAGCTTCTTGGTATTTAGCTACTAGTACTGAGCACTAGATGGGTCAGGCAGCCAAAAAAAGTACCACACATACTGGGCCTAAGCTTCACCCCCTCTGAAATGGATCTCTGGTAACGCTCAATTTGCTTAGGGTGCCTTGGTGAAGTAACTGTAAGAAGAGGATAAAGGTCCCAACACACAGGGTACATTTTGGTCCAATGCTTACCAATACTTCGTGTGTGCTTTGGAGTGTACAATCACAAGTGTTATGAGATGTGGATATGCGTTGATCCTTTACAATCCTTTTCTAATTACCCTATGGGTAATTGTTCCTTGCAAAAATAAACGATGTGCGGATTATGGGCCACTTACACCTTGCCTAGTTAGGCTATGTTTGCACTATAAGGATATGGAAAATTGTCTTAGGAAAGCATTCATATGCATACCCGGGCTCATTGTGAGGTGCAAGGGTGGTAGACATTACTTGCTTTCTTTTTGACAATTTGTTCCTGGTCCCGATTTCTAATGCAAAATTAAAATAATCTAATGCAAAATTGAAAAAACTTGAATTAGCTAAAGATGTGGATATATGGGCCACTTACTTTTATAGTAATACGCTATGTGTTCTGCATATTTTATGAGAAAATTGTTTGTTTAGACAACATGTTAGGTTCATAATATGCATTCTTCCATCAGTGATCAAAACCACTCTTTGCATATTCATTTTAGGTGTCCCACTCAAAAAATTTTTAATCATTCCACTAGGTCATGTAAAAAATTGATTCATTGATCGTAGCCCTAGTCTCAAAATCTCACTCTCCCTCATAAATTCTCATTTTCTGGCTCACCTTCATGTCTTTTTGAGCATAAAAACACCTATGAAAAGCTCATATCACCATGTCTTATCTCAATCAAAGTCAACCATGGAAGTCAAGTCATTCAAGGTCCCATTAGGTCATTATGTTTCATTTTTCAAGGTCCAAAAATGCACCATTTTGTTAGGTCCCTATATTACTAGTATAGTCCCTTATTGTTATTAGTGTAACCCCCTTATTGTTATTATTGTACCCTTTTAACCCCCATTTTGTTATTATTGTGCCCTTAAATTATTATTGTTAGGTCGGCTAGGATTACATTGTGGCCCACTAGGATTACATTATGGCCACATGGACTCTTATATATAGAAAGGAGGTTTTGTAAATTGTATCATCCAAGAATTTTTCATTTATGTAATGTATTGGAGGTTTCCCCCTCGAAGTGGCTTATTTCTAAGGCGTTTATATCTCTTTTCTTCTATTTTTGGAGCTGGTTACACAACATTTGGTATCAGAGCTTTGGATTCTAGGGTTTCGCTGCTCCAAACAAGTCATCGTGGAATTTTCACTATAACTGTTTTTATACGAACTTTCAGAAGCTGAAAATTTTAGGGTACGAAGCCAAAATCATGAGGAATATTTTCTAAAAATTTCATAGCTTGGTTCACAATATTTTCGGAGATATGATCTGTGAAAGTTAGGAATTTTTTCAGGCTCCTAAACAGGTCATCGTGGCATTTGCGCTATAACTTTTTTTCTACTAACTTTTATAATTTGAAATTTTTAGGTATGAAGCTGAAATCCTAAGGAAACGCGTCAAAAAATTTTAGAGCTTGGTTTGCAACATTTTTGGAGATGTGATCTATGGAAGGTAGTGTTTTTTTAGGCTCCCTAATTTCATCTCAAAGAGGTGATCGTGGGAAAAGTTCAATAACTCTCTCTTTGAGCATCGGATTGGAGTGCCGTAAAAATTGGTCACAAGTACATAGACTGTAATTTCTTGGCTATCAATTTCAGAGTCGAAGAACAAAACAGTGACACGTGGCAAGTCATACAAGTTTGCTCTACTGAACCAGTCCATAATTAGGTCATTGTGGGAGATTGGACATAACTTTGTCTTGGAGAATCCAAATCAAGTCCGACCTGTGGCATTCAAAATATAATTCAGAGGGCTACTTCAGTGCTGAATTTTAGATATTGAAGAGCCACAATAATAGAGATAATCCAATTTCAATATCGAGCTCCTCAAAAGCAAGAAAAAGGTGTGTATTTTTTTTTCCGAATTGCATAAGTCTTATTTGAAAAATCAATTTGAATTGATTCCAAGGGCATATTGTAGAATAGATATCAGCATTGGGTTTTAAAAAATGCCCCGTAAAAATAATTCAACACCCATTAAGCCTTCAGAAGGCTCTACTATGACTCATGAAGATGAAGAATTATGACATGATCTATCAAAATTACAAGAGCAAGTGCACCAAATTTCGCTCTCGCAAAGAGAAGCAAAAAATGAAATGGAAGTTTTGAAGAAAGTCGTGGAAGAAAATATGGATGATGTGAAGAATAATATGGATGGTTTGAAGAAAGGCGTGGAATCTAAGATAGATGGCATGGAAGCTGGCATGGAATCTAAGATGGATGACATGGAAGCTAAAATGGAAAACATGAAGAATGATCTAAAAGTAGACATAGAAGGTTTGAAAAAGTTGATACAAGAAATGTTTCCTAATGGTGAAAATATAGTAGAGGAAACTCATGATGAGAAAAAAATAAATGTTAATCGTGATTTCGTAAACTCTAATGTTGGCGGGAAGAACCACCATATTCCAAAAATGGATATGAGGAAGTTTGATGGAAAGGATCCTGTAACATGGATACTACAGATGGAGCAATATTTTGATCTCCATAATGTGAAAAACACACAAAAGGTACACATTGCAACTTTACATTTAGAACAAAATACATTTGTATGGTATTGATGGATTTGCTCCTATAAAAAAATTGTCACTTAGTCAATTTTTACGAAGGAAATGATAGCACATTATGAGGATACAAAGAGCAACACCTTCTTTAGCCAATTGATAAATCTCAAACAAAAGGGTTTAGTGGGGGAGCACATTGAGGGCTTCCAAAAATTGAATATAAGGGTAACTAATATTCCAGAGGAACATAGGATTGATCTATTCATAGGCTCTTTAAAGGATAACATCCAACATGAAGTTCGCGTTTTGGAACCTGATTCATTGGAGAAGGCATTCAGGTTGGCAAGAAAAATTGAATGTAAAATTATGGCGACAAGGAAGCCTACCACTCACTTCTATAAAGAAGGAAGTGTTTCTACGCCTAGATTTCCACAATCTACAAGGTTGACACCACAAAAATTGGAAGAAAAAAGAGCAAAAGGGCTTTGCTACAACTGTGATAGCAAATACACTAAAGGTCATAAGTGTGCTGAGAAGAAATTATTTTACATAGATTGTGAAGAGGAAGAAGAAAATGAACAAGAAGAGGATATACACCAGGAACCAGCCCTAGAAGAGGAAGAAATGAATGCGACCATATCGTGTAATGCACTGGCAGGAATTACCACTCCTCAAACTCTCAAGATAAAAGGACAAATCAAGAAGAAAAAGGTAATAGTGTTGATTGATTCAGGTAGCACCCATAATTTTATTCATTGTAAGGTAGCCAAGGAATTCAATTGTTTCCTATACCCAGCACCAGAATGTCAAGTGATGGTTGCAAATGGAGGAACTATAAATTGCTCTGGAAAATGCCATAACATCAAGCTAACCATGGGGGAATATGTGTTGACTAGTCCAATGCTTTCCATTCCTATGGTAGGTGCTGATGTTGTACTAGGAGTACAATGGTTACAATCTTTGGGGATGGTAGCTTTTAATTTTCAAGAACTTTTCTTGAAATCTTTTTTAGAAGGAAAGGAAGTCGAATTATGGGTTATTGCAGGGAAGCCGGGAAAGATAATAAGCTCTAATGTCATGACAAAGCTTCTAAAGAAAGAACAACGAGGTGTAATTGCACAATTATGCTCACTAGAAGTTCCAACATCAAAATCATCTATTTCTGCAAATCTCCAACAAGTCTTAGACAATCATTCCAAGGTGTTTGAAACTCCCAAAGGACTCTTACCTATTCGTGATCATGATCATGCTATTCATTTGATTCCAGGATGTGTTCCTCCAAACATCAGGCCTTATAGATATCCTTATGTCCAAAAGAGCGAAATTGAATGTATGATTGCAGAAATGTTAGAAGCAGGTATAATTCAACCTAGTCAAAGTTCTTTCTCTGCTCTTGTAGTATTGGTACACAAGAAGGATGGATCATGGTGAATCTGTCCGGATTATAGGGAGCTAAATAAGCTCACCATTAAAGATAAATTTCCCATTCCTGTGATTGATGAATTATTGGATGAATTACATGGAGCAATTTATTTGACCAAGTTGGATCGTCGTTCAGGATATCATCAAATTAGAATGAAAATTGAAGATATTCCAAAAACAACATTTCGAACTCATGAGGGTGATTATGAATTTTTGGTCATGCCTTTTGGCCTTACCTTTGCACCTTCTACATTTCAAGGGTTGATGAATTCCATTTTCAAACGCTTCCTTAGAAAATTTGTGCTGGTATTTTTTGATGATATACTAATCTATAGCAGGTCTTGGAAGGATCATGTTGAACATGTGGACAGGGTCCTCAAACTAATGCATGAGAAACAATTATATGCAAAAATATCCAAATGTTTCTTTGGAGTACAAGAGGTGGAATATCTGGGTCATATTGTATCTCACAAGGGTGTTAAAGTAGACCCTAACAAAATTAAATCCATTAAGGAATGGAAAGTCCCCACAACCATAAAGCAGTTGTGATGATTTATTGGGTTAACAAAGTATTATCATAAGTTTGTTAAGAATTATGGGAGAATAGCAGCACCTCTAACAACATTATTGAAGAAAGATGCATTTTCATGGACTCTGGAAGCAACTAAGGCCTTTGAACATCTTAAAGAGGCAATGTGCCTAGCACCGGTCTTAGCTATGCCAGACTTCACAAAAACCTTTATTGTGGAATGTGATGCCTCAGGAAATGGAATTGGTGTTGTTTTAATGCAGGAAGGAAGACCCATTGCTTTTGAAAGTCGTCCAATCAAAGGAAAGTATTTACAGAAACCCATTTATGAGAAGGAAATGTTAGCAATACTGCATGCACTAAAGAAATGGAGAACTTACCTAATGGGAAGACAATTCAAGGTAAAAACTGATCATGATAGTCTTAAACACTTTTTGGAACAAAGACTATCTTCAGAAGAGCAACAAAAATGGGTCACAAAGATGATGGGTTATGACTTTGAAATAATCTACAAAAAAGGAAAGCTTAATGTTGTTGCAGATGCACTCTCAAGAAAGAATGAAGAGGTGGAAGCAATGCTTTGTGCCATTTCTATTATCCAACCAGATTGGATAACCGAAGCAAGAGATGAATGGAAGAAGGACAAAGATGTATGGACACTCATTCAAAAGTTGCAGCAAGATCCTAGTACATCTGATCCATTTAGTTGGAAAAATGATTCCTTATGGTACAAAGATCGCTTATATCTTTGTAAGAATTCCCAACTAAAACAAAATATTCTTCTGGAATTGCACACTTCTCCTTTAGGAGGACACTCAGGATTTTTAAAAACTTACCACAGGATGAAGAAAGAATTTTTTTTGGATGGCCTTAAATCTGATATTCAAAAGTTTGTGGCGGAATGTTTGGTTTGCCAGCAGAATAAAGTTGAGACAATTAAGACCCCGGGACTTCTACAACCTTTATCCATTCCAAGTCAACGTTGGGAGGAGATTTCAATGGATTTTATCACAGGTTTACCTAAGTCCGAAGGAAAGAGTGTCATCATGTTGGTAGTTGATAGAATTACCAAGTATGCACACTTTTGTGCATTATCTCATCCATTTAAAGCAAGTACATTTGCTACTACATTTATGGACAGAATTCAAAATCTACATGGAAGCCCAAGGGTTATTGTGAGCGACAGAGATCCCATTTTTACTGGAAATTTTTGGACGAAGTTATTTTCTTGTTTGGGTACTCAATTAGCTCATAGCTCATCTTATCATCCTCAATTTGATGGTCAAACTGAGATAGTAAATAAAATTTTGGAAGGATATCTTCGTTGTTTTGTATCTGATAAACAAACACAATGGGTCAAGTGGTTACCTCTCGCTGAATGGTGGTATAACACTTCCTTCCATACTGCAGCAAAAATGACCCCATTTATAGCACTTTATGGATATCATCCACCATCCATCACATCATCTTTAAGAGAAAATTCGAAGGTTCAAGTAGTGGAAGATCACATCGAGCATCAGCAAGAAGTTCTCCAACTCTTAAAGGATAACCTGAATTTGGCACAAAATCGAATGAAACAACAGGCAGATCAACATCGCAGTGAGAGAAATTTTGATGTAGGAGATTGGGTATTTTTACGGCTACAACCATACAAAAAAATGTCCCTCAAGCAAGCTAAGAAGGATAATAAATTATCGCCAAAGTACTATGGTCCTTACAAGGTGTTGCAAAATATTGGTACTATGGCATACAAATTGGAGCTATTTGATTCTTCGCGAGTGCATCTAGTTTTCCATGTTTCATGCTTAAAGAAGGTTATAGGTGAAAATATTCCAGTTCAAACAATATTTCTAGAACTTGATGAGGAAGGAAAAATCATATTAGAAACTGAAGCGGTCATGGAAACAAGAACTCGACAGCTATGAAATCGATCAATTCAGAGTATCTCATCAAGTGGAAGAACTTACCCACTGAAGATTCTACATGGGAGGATGATAATTTTATACAGAAGCACCCAGAGCTACTCAAGCGTTGAGGACAACACTTTTTTGAAGGAGAGGGGCATGTTAGGTCCCTATATTACTAGTATTGTCCCTTATTGTTATTAGTGTAACCCCCTTATTGTTATTATTGTACCCTTTTAACCCCCATTTTGTCATTATTGTGCCCTTAAATTATCATTGTTAGGTCGACTAGGATTACATTGTGGCCCTCTAGGATTACATTATGGCGACAAGGACTCCTATATATAGAAAGGAGGTTTTTTAAATTGTATCATCCAAGAATTGTTCATTTATGTAATGTATTGGAGGTTGCCCCCTCAAAGTGGCTTATTTCTAAGGCGTTGATATCTCTTTTCTTCTATTTTTGGAGCTGGTTACAAAACACATTTCATCTCAATAAAGTCAGAAAAATTTGTGAGAGTGACTCAATAAACATTTTATTTTCACCTATAGAAGATCATTAGCATGTAAATATCATATTTTTAAATTTGTAATTTTGGTTTTTTATGATTTTCATATCAAAATGTCAGTTTGATATGAAAACAGAGATGTAATTTATTTTTAATTTCCTATGTAATTTTATGTTTTATATATGTAATATTTTCAATCCCTAGCTTCCAATTCAAAAAACTCATGCCAAACTGAAGGAGAGAAATTACAAACTCCAGCAATATCAACCTACAAAAAAAAAGTGAGAAGTTAAAGAGCATTAGTGTGAAAATTTGAAAGGTGAAATGAAACATTAGAAAAGTGGGTTTTCAAAACATAAATCAAACCCACTCAAGTATAAAAGCCCTCAAAGACATCAATTCAAAGTTCATTTGTTTCCTACACCCTCAAGCATACTCAGCAAAGGAGAAGGTTTCGATTTTTTAGGTGAAATTATGCAAAATAGGAGTAGAGGGCGCGTTTGGCATTAGCGCTGCGCATTTTCTTGAAAACACTGTGCATTCGCTAAAGGCATTGCATGCCTATCAAGAGGAGGGCACGTTTAACTTGGGTTTTACACATTTGCCTGAAAACCCTCAGGGATTTCCAAAAACAACTACAACTCTCTCAAGTTTCAAAAAGGGTTTCCTACACTCTCCAGCAAGCAAGTAGGTCACAAATTCATCAGTCCTCTTCTCCTTAATCAGTTTATGTGATGTTTAATTTGGTGTTGGTGTCATATTAAGTTCAAAACACTAGTATCATTCTACTAGCATCCAAATATCATTCCCACATTTCAATTTACGCTATCCCAACCCCCATATCATAAAACACTTTCCCATAACCCCTACATATCTATCTCCTTCCCCAAGCTTTCATCTCCTTCAAAACACTAAGCCCTAGGTATTCATTTTCCTAGGCTCCCTATACCCTATCTATAATTTAATCCCCTATTCTAAAACCCCTCATCATCACTACCCCCTGTCACCTCCCTTATATCACAAATCCCTATTCCCATCTCCTCAAATTTCCTCACACCAACCCACACTTCTTACACCTACATTCCATTCCATCATCTCCCTAGGGTTTTTACACCAAACACATCATGGCAGAAGAAGAGAACATAATTCATAGTGAGGATGAAGAAAGAGAGGAGAGAAGGCCATCTAAAAAGGGAGGGAGAATCATTAGACATGAACGAACAAATACGAGAGAACTCATGTCATCTCCCATCATTTTGACATGCTTTAAGCATGTAGGTTGTTTTGAGTTCTGTGAGAAAGTACAAAGGGTCCAATACCACTTTATGTTGACCAAATTATGCATTTTCAACCTCCATGAAAACCAAGTAACCCTTTCTGGTGTCACTTTCACTGTGTCCCCTACCATCATATCAACTATCACTGGGATCCCAAATGTTGGGGAAAAATCGTTCAAGCAAGGAGAATTGAATCAGTTATTTTATGAGCCATACATTAAACCAAGGTACAAGAATGAGAGAAAGAGGATTTTTCATTTCTCTTACCTCCTGGACATATATGTCCCCATGATGAAAATCATCATGAGGTACTTTACTTGTGAGGGTAGGTTTTCTAGACTCCACTCCTATCATGTCCGGCTACTCGTGCACTTGAAAAGGGTCAAAATGCTCAATATACCTTACTATATCCACCAGAGCATTCAAAATATGTCATTTATTTCCCAAAAGAGAGATTATCATCATCAAATGCAAAGTGTCTTTCACCACTCGCTCATGAAGATGATGGTTCTCCATCACCTTGATCAGTTAAACATTGCATGGGAGACCTTCATATACAATGAGATTTTCACCGTCCCACCTATTCAGCATGGCTAAGATGCACCTTCATCATCTCATCCTTCCACATCCATTCCTCCATCTAAGCCTACAATTCATATATCATCACCAGATCAATCTCCTTCACCCACCTCACCATCATCATCTCCATTTCACATTGAGACTGGGTCACCTAGCATAGGTAAAATTAGCAAGCCTAAGAGCGTTGATTTGGGAACATTGGCACATACCTATTAGAGAGGTCATATGCAATTTTTTACCCCAAATATTGTGGGAGGGGCCCTGCCTTCTTCAGCAACAAAGCATGTACACAAAGGAAAGGAAAATACGACAAAGGTGGACATACATGAAGAGAAAGGAATCCATGAGAAAGAGGAAGATTTTGAACTTGTAGACTTGGACATAATTAATGATGATGATCCTTCTTTGATCATACAAGAGAGGGAAGCCAAGATTAGAGAGCTCCAAGCTAATCTTGATAGGTCCAAGTTTTCCATTACCTTTTTCAAGTTAGAGAACCAACAGCTGAAGACCAAACACTTCATTAATGAAGTGAAATGCATCAAAGAAAAAAGAGAGGAGGAGAAGGCTAAAGAATTGATTGAAGAGACACTAGATAAGTATGGTGAAACAGATGATGAGGAGGAGAAGCCTCCGAGGCAGATACCTAGGACTAGAGGGCTGAAAAGAGCTCTAGAACTAGAGAGGAAAAGAAAAGTCGAGCTTGGTAAAGAGCTCACTATTGATGAAGAAATGGTGATCATGGTTAATCAAGACTGAGAGTATTTGTTTGAGAAGGTAAACCAGCACTTGGAGAAGCTCTTGGCCAAGGCTAAAAATGAAAATGATATTCAAAGAAGGATGGAAAATCATTATGCCATGAGGAACAAAATTTCAATGGCCAAGCTCAAAAGAGCCAATGCGAAAATTGAAGCCTTGACCAAGCAAGAGGAGAAAAGGAGGCTAGATATACTTGTAGAGGTAACACTCCATGCCTCAAACACATGATCAGGAATCATCCTACCAATTTTGACAAGTTTGTTGCAAATTTTTCAAGTTTGTAAATTTCTATGTTCTTAGGGACATTTTTAGCACAACAAAAATGTCAAACGCGCAACACCTAGGGTGCTGCGCTCTTTTTCTGGGCATCCAATGAGAAAATGGTCACCACCATTGAATTCAAAATGATGAGGACATGGACCCTATACATTTTATAAGAATTTGGAGGAAAAATGGTCAGTGAAAAGGGCGAAAAACCACCAAAAAACCATGTTTCTGCCTCATTTTTGGCCTTGGCGCTACGCATTTACTAGTCTTGGGAAAATGAGTTTTTGATAGGGCAAATGAGATTCATTTTGCAAACTGAAGGAATTTCTAGAAAGTAGACTTGGAGGGATTTCCAACAAGTCATCTTGGAGCAAATTTAAACACCGGGAAGGCACCCAAAAGTAGCGTCAAACTGAGAGGGCATGTTTGACACAGAGAGGGCGCGTTTGACAAGGAGATGGTGCATTTGGCAGTCTTCTGAAATTTTATGAGTTTCACTCCTATTTTGATTTTCATCTTGGGATATGATGATTTTGCCTATGTAAATGATGAAAATAAATGCACTATATTTTCATGTTTTGAGTTAAGCATTCTCATGATTTCATAGAATTTTGTTTCTTCTAGTACTTGTGCTTTTTTTTACAATTTGGTAAGGTCTCTACACAATTGTTTTTGCATTTCTAGCCTTTTGAAAATATTGAAAAGCTGACTCGATACCATATTATTGATAACATTTTTCACTTTTTATTTCTTCATATGGAGGTACATTTATTTCAAACAATTCGATCTCTTTGTTTTCAAGCTCATATACTTTGATATTAATATCAGTTCACATTGTCATTGTTTCATTCATGGATTTTTGTTCATTACATTTTATGATTTTTTCAAATAATAAATATGCATTTTCCCAACTTGAATATTATTCTTTAAAATTGTTATCTTCAATAAAATATGGTACATACAACATTAATTGTTCTTTAAAATAGTTATCGGCATCAATATGTTTATTATACTTTACGTACCTTATAATGTATGGTCTCTCAATGCCTCCTCTTTTTTTTCGTTGTAGTGTATAGCACGATGAAAATTCCGCTAAACATACATGTTCAAATTTTTATGATTGTTTCACATATTGAACAATAATTGATAAACATGTTATGTTTTTTGAATCATTTGGTTCATGGTCTAGATATTTTGGTTTCTTTCGTAAAAATGTTTAATCATCTATGGTTGAAGTATTAAAAAATATACATTTTATTGAACTAGTATTCAATGTAATTGACAACACTATATATACAAGTTGTTGTGCATACATTTGTTGCAATTTCAACAAATATTTTCCAAGTCTTGCAATTGTTTCTAGGATATCACCATTTCTTTTTTGACATTCACTTCACACACATTTAAACATCGATGCCATTGCTTTATCTAGCTTTCACATATATGAACTACAATAAGTAGTTATAGCATATGAGTCAAGTATAAATTGGGAATCAATATTTTCACCCAAGATTAAGTGAATATGTCGAGCAAATCTATTAGCCCATATGTTTTCTAGTTCTCTTTTCAACAAAATTGTTCTTCATTTCAAAGTACACTGAATTTCACAAATATAATCAGATTCGCTTATACCTAAATTTTTCAGAAAACTATCAAATGTATATGTCTTATAATGTTCCATATTATCTAGTGCATCAAATAACATTCTTGCATTCTCCTTTTTTTTTGCATTGTCGAATTCTATAGGATCAAGTATTTCCATCCTTGGCATTGGTGGAATTGTAAAATTGAACCTGCAATAAATATATTTTCCTTTCCTATAATTTATTGTGTGACGATGATGTTGAATAATTTTCAGATTTGTAGGTAGTTTATTTGAATCACATCACAAGTACTTGTCAACAAAGTTTTCTATTTTAGTATTTATGATTGTTCCATATATGGGGTCACTTTTTATCCATCGTAATCCATTTTCATGGTATCTTCCTCGATTTTGAAATTATGCTACAAAGAAATAGTCAACGACATCACCAAAGTACTTGGACTCATGTAAAATTAACTAGCGTAAAGCATTCATTCTATTTTTGTAATATCGTATGTAGGTAATGGAGTCATTTCTTATCAAGGTATCAATATCATCTTCCTCTACTTCGTTTTTGGTTGACTATTTTTTTTCTCAATGTATTTGTTGCAAATCCTTTACTAAAGGCTCCCAGATATGTTCAACATTACTAAACAAAACAAAGAAAGTCGATGAACCTAACTGTTAGATCATTGCATATAAGTTCTTGCGCTAATGTGAAAAATAGTTCGGTGATGTCTACATTCGTTTGAGATCCATATAGGAAATTTTCGATGTAAGAATGTGTTTCAAATTTTCCTTTGTTTTAATGTATTTAGCTATTAGTTTTTTTTCTTTTTAATGGTATTTTTATTATACGAATCCAAATACAATTGAATACTTGATTCAAGATAATTCTCATTATTTTGTAAAACAAATTTGTTATATGATATGTAAAATCATGATCTTGATGCAAAACTTCCCATGGAGAAATATTGTGATATGTAAAGTTTCTCATAACATTGTCCAATCATTTTTCGCATACAATAGTTTGGTAAAGCTCATCTATTTTTAATGCCTATCTTTGAATATGTCGAAAGGCCTATAGCCTTAACCCGGAAAAATGTTTATTTGATTATTACAAAGATCATAAATACTATATGAATGGTTAAATCCATGTAGTAGTGTTTTGTTTACTAGCTCTTGTGGTAATAGATATCATCATTTATTTCGGTATCTATCGTTGTATCACATGCATATGCATCTTTGTTTTGATCAAAGATGTGTTTCCAGTTTTCGTTTATTCTGAAATTCTCTAGTATATAGAGCGGAGTTTTACACAATCATCTCAATTCCTTCATGACTTTATGAACACATATTCGCCCAACAAAAAATATTATTTTAAACACTAAATGTATTTTAATTGCCACGAACATTGTACTAGATTCATTTATGTCACAAGAAAGCGAAATTTGAATTTGAGATATGTCAACAAGTACATTTATTAGTCCACCAGTCAATGCCAATTGTCATTTTCTAAAATGTTGTCGAAGTCTCGTATTTGGAAAAATGGTGATCTTAATGATATCAATATTTTCTCAAATTCATAAAGTTCTTTCACTATGGAAATTTGTCTATTATGGCTAATTCACTATGGAACTACAAATTTAATAACTTTGTCATTGTCTAATGCCTTATCTCATTTTTTGCATATACACTTAATTTTGGACACGTTGCAAATTTGTTTTTCTATGAAATATCTTTTAAATCAATTTTGATTGAATATTGCACAATCATAAACAAGAATGTCTTGTATTTCCTTAAAATATTATTATTTGACCATTGTTTCAGATGCATAATCGAACATCTATAATGATTCTTTATGTATATTAGCAATGTATTGACTTTCGTCGCTTCGATCGTCTTGTAATCTGACTTGTTTCGATAACATTGTTGTTTCTTATGTATTTTTTTAGTTCATGCAATGAAGAATGTATTATTTTTCTTACATTGATAGGATTTGTATTAAGTTCCATAGTATCTTCACTAATTCCAATGTTCTTAGAGCTATAATTTAACGACTTGCATAATTTTCTAAGAACACTTGTTTCGAAAATTTCCTTGTTTCTTATATGTTTTTTTAGTTGATGCAATGATATTCGTGATCTCTTGATTTCATTGATAAACATTGTGTCAATTTTTATGCCATTTTCATTCATGTTCATGTTTTCAAAGTCAATCATATTAACGTCACTATGTTTTTTATTGGATTATTCTATACATTTATATTTGCTAACTACTTCAATAGGACATGAAATGTTTTTTTCTTGTATTATATATTTCAGATGTTCATAATTAAAATGACTCTATATTCATTCCAAATTGCATAACATGGAATATCGTTGTGTATTTCTCGAACCCACAAAATTTGGCTATAATAGCTAGAGTCTCAATGGAAGATATACATATAGTTATGTTCAAGATATATCATATTCAATCATAAAGAAAAATTCTACCGTCTATCTTCCATTTTTAATATGGCTTTGCTAATTGTATAATATATCCCTGCCAATCTACTATTCCGGGAAATTGCATAATTGGATGTATGTTCAGGTATTTTTCTATGCAGTTTAATGCAAATAAATTATTATGCATGATTTCATTGCAAAACAATTTTTCTATTATGCATCCTAAAAGGGAACATCATATTTATTTTCCATCAATTGGCATATTGTTTCAAAATAACTTTTAATGTAAATACTCTTGGTCCCAGAAAGTATCTTAAACATTTTCCTACCCATGTTTTTTTCTATTTTCATCCATCCATGTTCTTTGTGTTCATATGCTATTATATTTTTTATATGTTCATGATAAGTTCCTGTTGAACATATTTCTTGCACATAAGTGGTTCGAAATGTCTGACAATTGAATTTTTGTCATGGAACAATATGTCATCACTTTCTTTGCAGAAATTTGAATTAAAATGCAAATATTTTTTCATTGTTGTCTTTAACAAAAGTATTATGAGACTTTTTAGCCAATTCAATAGCCAATGTATATGAAATATGTCCCCCCAAAGTCCTCATTCTTCTCTAATGATAGTTTTTGAAGTTGATTTTGTCAAGCTTTCTGTGTAAACATTCAAATTATTTATACCATGTATTTGCATTAATGCATCTATATTCAATTCATGTTCGTAAGATAATATGGCTTTGACATTCCCTTCATGTAAAAAATTCCTGAATTGTTCAATCGTTTCTTCACATAACTCTATTTACGTGTATCTAAAATGCAATAGAGTTTGCATGGTATCGAACGTACAATCTCCCATAACATATGTAAAATTGTTTAAATGAAATAGATTATGTTGCCTTAGTATTGCATTTGTACCATTTTTTTCTATGGTAAACAAATGCTTCTCCATTGATACTTTTTCAATCATGCTTCAAACATGCTTATTTATTAATGCTTTAACAATTAAGATTCAATTTTTTTTCTAAATTCACTATGAGCTATTGCTCGATGATAAGCATAACATAAAAAATTCATAATAAATGAACAAAATCATATAGCTAGAACGGATTCGCTCAAAAATATTGTATACAAATGATATATAGAATCACACAAAAAATGAACCAAATGATACCTGATATAGATATCGTAAAATTTATACTGATTTTCAAAAACAAATAATGTGCATAATTCTTACACTAATGATAAAAATGCACAATTATCAAAATATACTATCGATTTCGACAACTATTAGAAAAACCATTCGTAACGACCACCACCCGCCACGAACTATTCCAATATGAATTGGAAATATGCATGCCAAAAAAGAATGCATGATCAACACTTGGCCAATGCAATTATCAACATGTTACTTGTTAAAATTATGTCACAAAAGCATCATTAAAATTAGACATTTTGATTCCCGGATGTTGGTGTCTCTTAGCATGTACAACTTGGATGCTCCTCCACATGGAACCTAGCACAACCACATGGCTATGCATGGCTCACACGAGGGAGATATTAAAGGTTTCATCTATTTCTCTGGCACCATAACTAATCCACCTGCTCCAGGCATTAACACTAGTCCTTGCAGCTGCCCGAATCAGTATTTCATGCCCTCCAGTGACGACATTCCCTCTTCTTCTTCTTGCTGCCTCTCTCTCCAAGTGGTTGGTCATTGTGTTATGAATTTTTCACTTCATCCCTTGCCCCCTCTTCAGCTTGAGGCCTCCTGTCTTATCTCCATTAGAAAGCATGCCTCCTACCTCACCTCGCCCGAGCAGTCTGGTGCATACATGCCACATCGCCATAGGATGAGATGTCGCAGGGGCCGTGGTCGAAGTCAGTCTTCCCACCCTACCATCCCACTCTGTGATGATTTCCATTTCCCCCTGCACGAGGACCGCCCTGTTGAGTTCACACTCAATGTGGACGCTACAGAATCCCTAGAGAAACAAAGTGTTTCAGCCCTCTTTTCACTGTGTCTCCCAGATGTCCCTTCCAGCTCTGCTGGCTCAGGATCTCGGAAACATTTAAGGAAATCCACCATGACTCCGTCCTACCTCCAACATTCCAAAAAATAAGTGGTCCTTCCAACTAAATCTACAACACACACCTCGGGCAGTGATTGTGGTGATAGCTCAGTAGAGGATAAAAATGTTGCAGTTGCAGGTGCATACTCTGCCTCCATGCCAAAGCCGACTACCCAGCTGTCAAAGAAGGATGATGACTCCTCAGAAGGTTATGGCTGCTTCATTGTTGAGGAGCCACCTCCTGAAGACTTGAAGAATGACTCGCCATGGAAGGATTAGCACTAAGAGGTCTCTCACCTCTGCTAGTAACAATTCCACTGCAGTTTTTTTGTTTACTTGTTCTTTCATAGTTCGTTTAATTTTTAGACAATTATGTTTCGTGCTGGTTTCCCCATCTGGGGAAGCAATCCTTTTGTGAACTGGTATAATTTCAGGGCTGGTTTCCCCAACAGGGGCAGTTCCAATTTTGTTTTTTTGAACACTCTCCCTGCCGGAATTGGCTAGCATAGCAGTTCTAGCGGGAATGTTTCGAATTGTATTTTCTTTGTACTATATAATAGAATTAGACTTACTTAGAAAAAAAAATTAGACCTTTTGATTATAATTTTCAACAAAGAACAAGTATGTGGAATAACAAACACAATATTTCTATGGAAAATTTTTGCACTTTCGTATTCACTCTCCCACCACACAGCTCTCTGGCACACTTTCCTTCCACACAATATTGATTTTTAAATGACCGAAGTCACTTAATATCAATCACTCCGCACAATGTATCATGCAGTTTCATATTTATTTAATTTCATTCCTTTCTTTGATTCAAGGTACATAATGTATATATGATTTGTCCTATATAACATGTCTCGCATGAAAAATATTTAAACGTTGTCATTATACATGGAAATGAGAAATATAGAGTTAGACGACATTGAGAACATCGTTTAATAAGCACATAATTTTAAGTAAAAAATAGAAATGGACAGAAAATTTCTCTTCGCACAATGTATTTAGAATCGATAAGTATTGTTCAAGCATTGTTTCATGTGAAATTTTATCTCCAAATTTGGCGTTCCATTAATTCACATATTCAACTTTAAATGAGCTTTAATGAAATCTCTAAATATCACATGAAAACTAGGAAATCTTGAAGATAAAGCAATGCAGTATGATGTTTTTTATTATCTATAGATAATATAGATTTGGAATGTTGTTTAAGCCAAATTAGAAATTGATGATGTATATTGCAAGAAATGATATATATGAAAGACATGCAATTCTTCAATGATCACGATTTTCCCTTTCTATCAAGCTCTCACATAGTACAACCTGAATGGGTCTTCCCCCCTTCGAGTCCCTTAGGTGTTTTCCTAGTCGAGCCATTCTTCCTCTATTTAGCAATGTTCATCCTTATGGCACCTCACCCTTCTTAGGTATTTAGAGCCATCCTTCCTCCCTCTCTAGCATTTGACTATTGGTTTTTTTGCCATTAGCCCTTGATTTCCATGAGTATCATTTATGAAACATATAGATTGCTTTGCATAAGTATTGATACTTGATTCTTTGGTGATTTATTTAGAATCTATGATTAGCCCTTGATTTTTTGTCAATTAATTTTTACTTTCTTCACTTTTCTCTCTAATTTATAGAAATAAGTTGTTGTATCCAATTGTTTCCAAGCGTGCCCCAAATAAGATCGTAATTCTTGAATAATAAATCAGAAATATACTAGAGAAGTTTCAAGTTTAGGTATTGGAATGGAGGATCTACATAGGACGTGGATGCGTACATGAATTTATTCTCTAAAAAGTTGGTGTTGCATAATATCACACCTTCGGATTTCAATTGGGTCTAAATGGCATCTCTAAACATTGTATGAAAAGCACGAAATGTTGAAAATTAAGCAATGAAAACTAATATCGATTGAAGATGTCATTCAAGCTCAATTGAAAATCAAGGATGTATTTTGCAAGAAATCATGAATCTAGAAAATAGCCAATGCTCTAACAATTATATTTTTTTCTCTCCGCGAAGTGAAAGTTGTGTAGGTTTTAACTTTGTACATAAATTATCTGCAAAAGAACTCTTAAAAGAGAAAATAAACAATAGCGAGAGCATAAAATATAAAACAAATATACACAGAGATTTTCCCCTGGATCCCAAAACCAAAACTACCATCTTTATTTTTTATTATATTCCTTTCAATGTTACAATACATATATATACATGTTGAAGCATTCACAAACCCAAATCCATTAACCCTTGATTATAACATAAGTGTATTTCCCTTGACTGTATCTACAAAATACCATGGGCATGTGCTAAACCCATGCAAAAAACTATAGGTAGGTTCGCCCACCTAATATAGGTTCCAAAAAAATTTCTCGGGGCAATGCACCCGATGCAAACAAAGGGGGGGTGGTTGACCCGCCTCTTACCCCCTATTTTGTGCGTGGGCCTAGTCATGGAAATAATATAACACACACCCAACAAGTTGTTTGCACAAGCATTTGTTAATAGTTGTATGGATGTGAATGCCCTTTACAAGGTAGGGAGATCTTTTCTTTGGTTAATTTTTAATCTTTTTTTCTATTTAGAACTTTTACAGATATAGTTGTGCAGAAGAAAATTTCACAAAACTAATTAATTAATCAATTTTTTTTTCTCTCATAATAAAATCTCTTCACATAGTGGAAGCTCTCTCCACAAGCACTTGTTAATAGTTGTGCAAAAAATCAGTCTCATAGAGCTATGAATATGCGCTGAAAGAAGGATGTATGGAGGAAAAGGTATATGTGGGGTAACAAGGGTCACAATATGGACTGGGGAAAAAACATTTGTTGTGCCTAATGAAGAATGTTCGGAAAGCAAGGTATGCGTGGGAGAACGGAGGTGAAAAAAGGACACATATTGCTAATACATTTATTTTTCATTTGCACAATGTAGCACAAGAAATAAGGGTAACTAAAGTGTCAGGGGTGTAGAATGACGAGTTGAAACATTAATAGGCAAGGCAACATAATGACAGATTTACGACACATCCCTAGATAGGTCATTGTCTATATATATTGTTATCTATATTTTTAATCACCCCAATCCCTTCGATGCAATATTAACGATGTATAATAGTTTGCTTTAGCTAAAATATTAGGCAACAACGAGAGTGACAATAAGGAATTACGATAATTTTTATGGTAATGACAATTGAATTGAATGAATGTAGTTGAGACTATTCTTGAACTACATGCTAACAAAAAAAATATCATGTGAATGACCATTTCGACTCATTGGGTATCGAGAAGATATGACCAAAAAATCATTATGCTATTAGGAATTGGTATCAATTTTAGAGATGGCCCATGTATGTCATCATTTTTGAACTGCTGAAAAATATTTCACACACATTACATGCAACTTTTATCAATCTAGATCTACGAGGACTAAAATAAAGTCAATGTAGTGATCGTTTATCAAAAATGGAAAATGTTGTGAATTGTTGGGTGTGTATTATATTCTTTCCACAACTAGCCCCACGCAATGTATGATGCATTAGGCACAGCTAGGGGGGTAGCAGCCCCCCCTATTGGGGGGTTTGCAGGGGGTGGTAGGCCCATTGCATGGGGTACGAGTGTAGAAATTTATAGATATTATATATCAATGGATTAAATCTGATCTTGTGATGTACTAAAACAATATATTGAATCCTTCTACAATATTTTCGGAATACAAAACATGATCACTCAATCACATGCAAGTAAGAGAAAGAAGTAAATCAATCGTGCAACAAAAGATGTTCTTGGGGAAAGAACTACTCAAAACCCTACTATCATATATTGTATAAAGTCAAGGAATCATGAAACAATATAATGCTTTCTTTCTCACAAGAATCTCTCGCACTCTACCAATTGTCTCACACTGATATAGGCACAATTGGACAAACACATAGCCAATTCCTAGCCTCCTTCAGCTTGCCTTTCTCGCACAATTAATAGAGAATTAGTCCCCTATAAAATAGGAAAAGTGGCCTTCCTTGATTGCACAATCCATCATGCCTTCCTCATGGCTTTATAATTTCACATGGGAAATTCTCTAAAAATGCAACTGATAGTTATGTTCCCTTTAACCTCTATCTCAATTGGGTCTTCCTAAGAACTGACATGCATGAAGCTATCTGATTGATCACTACTTTTGAATTAAATCTAATTTAATTCATTGGACCTCTCTCTAATTCATCACTCAGTTAGAACTAGTAAAACTGGTTTTAACTCAATTAATTGAGTTAACTAATTACACATGCACCCCACTAGTGCATTAACTGTAACTGAACTCCCAAAATATCAGGATCACTCTACATGCCTCATCTTAGACCCTCAAATCAAATTTCTTGAGCTAACTCAATCATCATGACTTAGTTAACTAATACAAGTTGTTATGAGATGAAATAAAAAATTATTGTCCAATTTATTTAATGGAAAAATAAATTAGACACCCACATTCCTCACCGGTGAAATTCCTCATGAGTGTGTAACTGAATTTCCTCAACAATGTGAATTAGAAATCCCTCACCAATGTGCAACAGAATTTCCTCACCAATGTGTGTGTAATTTTTTTGTCCTTTCTGGTTGCCAATTTCACTATTTCTTGTTGCAAATTTCAACACTCCCTCTCAACAGGAAAGGAATTGAATCTGTCCCGATCTAGTACCTTTGGAATGTTCTGTGTGCAACACTTCTCTAGTTTTTTTTTGTACATGCAAATCCTGAAACTGAATAGCCTCCTAACAACTGAATCAGTAAAATGCATCTGTCATCAGAGCCTTCTGACTGTTGCTAGCTATTTCACCTATCTACTAGAATCTCTGTGTTGTTGTTGACATCTGCATCCATGCCCTCTGCATTGCTGCCAAGTCTGATCTGTGCTCCAGTATTTGACATCTGTCACTCTGATTTCTATCTTCCTGACATCTGACTGCATCAATCCAATCGATCATTCCTGCTACTATTGTATTGTGGGCTCATCGTAGCCAGGTTCGATCCATTTGACACACCATCTCAATGGACCCTGCCCAAATTTATTCTTGGGATTATATTTTCACATTGACCCACCTCTCACCTGGAGGTATAGCTACATGTACTCCCTCTTCCCATCTGGCTCAAAATTTCCCCTACTTGAGGTCTCTGCTTGAGTGGACTCTTCCACTTGGTCTCCTCTTTGCTTCTCCAATTGTGGCTGCTCCACAACCTTCTAAGACTGCTTCTGAGGCTGCATGTTGAAAGATAATTTCTCCCTCTCAACCACCAAGTCATCAACCACTGATTTTCTCCTCAAATATTTGCATGCATCCTTGATATCGAGAGCATACAAGTTCTTGACTCTTACACTGATCCGTTTCACTTGTCCCATGGCTATGTTTTTAAGGCAAACCTCTCCTTTTCTAAACATCACATCATAACCGAGGTCTTCCAATACCGCTACAGAGACAATATTCTTCCTTAAGCCTGGAACTTACAAAACATCTTCTAGTTTGAGAGGGGAGCCAGACTCCCTCTAAAAGGTAATGTTGGAAATACAGGGGGGGGGGGTGAATTAGTATTCCTTTCAATTAGAGCATTAATTAATCTTCAGTTATTATCAGTGTTTGTACAATGATAATAGTAAACAAAAGGAACACAAATGGACACAGTTTTTAAGGTGGAAACCCACTCTGGGACAAAAACCACCTAATGATTTTCTAATAATTCTTTAATATTCAACTCCAATTGAAAATAAAGCTCCAAATTCCTATAATATAGAAAAACATTCTTCTCCATCTCCCACTAGATGGACACTCCAACGCCCGAGATTCTTCAGTAGTCAACAGAATGGATGCCCAAACACCCAATGAGCTACAACTCACCCTAGCACCACCCTACCACCCTAATTTTTTCACAGGATTTAACCTATTGGTGACTTCATGTACCAGCCTAGCATCACCCTACCACCCTGTAGAAGAATAAAAGAAGAATGAACTACCGTACCAGGGAAAATGGTCCACTTTACAATGATATCGAATGATGTATAAGAATAAGACACACTAGACCATAACCCCAAATATGACACAACCACCTAATGATGATCCTAGACCTCCTGACACTGCCTCTTTAACTCTTGGCAGATAGACATTAGTACAATTTTTACAATAATGTATTTACAATGACTTAGTACAATGATACCTTTACAGTGACTGTATGCAATGCTGCCCACTTGAAGACTTCATATCATGAAATTCTTGCTGCTATTCTGCACCTTGGTTTCTACTCTTTTCATGCTACCCTATGCAGCACCATGCTTTGCTTTTCTACCCTAGAAATTCTTGTCCATTGCAGCCCTTGACAACACATGATCTAGATTTTTCTTGCCTTCTAGGAGCTCGATATTGAATCTGGTGTATCTCTGTTATTTCAGATCCCCAATATGTGATTTTCGGTCATGTAGTAGTCCTTTGCATCATATTTTCAATGCCATAGGTTTGACCCAATTTTGATTTTTCAAGGGAGATTTATGCCCAATATCTCACAATGCCCTAATTATGGATTGTTTCAGTAGAGAAAACTTGTACATCATGCCACATGTCACTGTTTCTTCATTTGGCTTTGAAATTGATAGAGTGAAAACTGCAGTTTGTGCACTATCTTCCAACTATTACAAAATTCCAATCCGATACTCAAAGACATATTTATTACGATTTTCCCAAGGTCACTTCTTTGAGATGAATTTCAGGAGCCTGCAAAAACATTGACTTCCACAGATCATATCTCCGAAAATATTGCGCACCTTGATCTAAAATATTTATGGGATCTTCCTCGAGATTTGGGATTTTCCTCATAAAAATTTCAGCTTCTGAACTTTCGTAGAAAAAAATTTAGAGTGAAAATTCCGCGATGACCTGTTTCAGATAGCGAAATCCCTACATAAGGAGGATACGATGATCACAATTTATGTAAATGCTTAGGTTGAGAGGGGATTCAAAAAGTGAACATGGGTGGGATTTTAAGAGTTTAAAAATTATTAATTATTGACTTTTCAATGACCCATACCACAACCCCATAGGGTTTTAGCCCACTAACTGGGGTTACAAACTTAAAACATGAATATCTCTGAAACCGTGAAGAATTACATGGCATGCCATATATCAACGGAAACATCTAAACAAGAAGAAACCATCAAAAACATTTTTGACCTAGAATATAGTAGTTGTTTAGGTCAAAATTCCCATGCAATATTGGGGTAGCCCCTGGTACTGCTTGGGTTGACATCAATGACAATCGCTGATCAACAATCTCCCCCTTTGGAATTGATGGCAACACAAGTACTCCCCTTGTGAACATGACACCTCTTCCTACAACATTCTCTCCCCCTTTGACATCAATGGAAAAGGGTAGCTCCCCCTGACACACAACCATCTTGCGAACCTGTACACACTTCCACTTCCCCTGACACACAACCATCCTGCAGACCTGTACACACTTCCACTCCCCCTTTATATTTAGAAAAAGGAAAATCTAATGAGAACTTGAGAGAATCCCAAGCTTCTAGTGAATATATTCCAATGCTTCACGAGTACTCTCACGATAATCAATGCTTCCCGCCAAATCTGCATCTATAAAGGTGAATAATGGAATTGTTACCCTTGGGATACCATAAGCCACATTCTGTTGTTCCCTTTAGATGTCAAAGAATTATTTTGATGGAAATAATATGTGATTCTTTTGGTGCTGTTTGGAATCTTGCTACTTTTCCAACTGCTTACATAACATCTAGCCGGGAGGCTATTACATATAGAAGAATACCAATCATAGATTTGTACAACCTTTGATCCACATCGTTAGATGAGTCGTTTATGCTCAATTTGCAACCTGTTACCATCAGAGTAAGGATGGGTTTGCAATCTTCCATTTTTAATTTCTTGAGCATTTCCTTGATGTACTTGGCTTGACATATAAATATTCCTTTCTCTTGCTGAGATATTTGAAGCCCTAAGAAGTATGTCAGCTCACCAAGTAAATACATCTCAAAATCACTTTTCATCTCTGTAGCAAACTTCTTACTTAGTCGATCATCATTGCTACCAAATATTACATCATCCTTTTTAGCTATTAGAAGTGCTTTAGTTGCTTCATCTAGAACATATATGTCATTTGGATATCGGCTTGTTGTAGCCACAATTTCACCATACCTGCCTTTCATAATTTCACATTTTGTGGAGTTGAATAGTATTGTGTCTCCTTGATCACACATTTTTCCAACACTGAGTAGATTGCGATTCATGTTTTCAACCAATAGAACATTCTTGGCTATAGCATCTTTGCTTCCAAGAGTGATGATACCTGATCCTATAACATTTGAAGATCCATCATTTCCAAAGGACATGGTTCCATCCTTGTCCTCTTTCAAAGATACAAATTTATTTCTATCTCCAGTCATATGCATTGAGCAACCACTATCAACATACCACACATCTTTGTTGTTTTGAAACTTGAGAGCGAGAGCACAATTATCAATCTTCTTCTTCTTCCATGTGTGTTCGTTCTATGGCTTCGAAGATTCTTCTGAAGGATTTTCAAGTCTGCAGTCTCTGGCTATGTGTCCAAAGTTTCGACATTTGCAACATTCAATATTACTTCTTAAATGTTCAAATCTATTGATGTTTCGCTGAGCCCTGGGAGGTTCATATTTAACAGATCTTCTGGAATTATATTCGTTGTTGGGGTACGTGCGACATTCTACAGCTCTATGACCAAATTTTCCACATGAATAACATTAGCCATAAAAAATATGTTGGTACCTAGATGGAAATCTTTGTCGAGGGATTGTCTTCCAAGGCTGTTCTTGCGAATCTTGTCCAATGAAGTCTACATGCATGTTAGATCTCATAGGGTCATTGTATTTTGTTGTAGAAGATCCTGCTTCTTCTTCTTTGTAACCGATGCCAATTCTGTCATTGTAAGATCGTTGATCGTTGATGAGTTCTTCCAATGCCCTTGAGCTGTTGGCATAGTTTTGGATAGTTTTTCCTTTCTTCACATAATGTCTTTGTGAATCAAGATCAGATGAGAATCAGAGGAAGGTTGATACTTGCAGAGGTCAACTTCTCTTGAACATATAGGTGGCACGATAGTGGATTTGGCAGTATTTGACATCAAAAGATCAGAGGTCATGATGATGAGGCAAAGAGCAGATGAGAGGTCAAAAGGATCACCCAAACCCACGGAGGCAAGTGAAAAACGAGATGAGATGTCCCCAACTCGACACGAATGCAGATAAGTGCCATGTTCAAGAGCAACATACTGTCGACACGGCAATGATGCTGGTTCCATTTTCCCCACCATTTTTGGTGAGTACCTCTTTATTTTTACACAAGCTTAAAGAGGATACCATATTCTTGCTATATAAGTCCATCCTAGTACATTTAACGAGCCCTAGGAAGGAGGAACTCGAATATCGTTGTTACGACTGAATCCAATGTCATCATGGTTTAACAAGTCTGACAAAGGAAGAACTTGGCGTCTTTTCATGTTTAGAGAGTTTGAAAAGTCAGCAGAAAAGTAAACTCCAACGGTCCCTTTTCATAAATAGTTCCTTAGATCCGAAAATGTAGAAAACAATATCTGAGAAAACCTCCTAGTCGCGATAGGCTAGGGTATTCCTTTTTCGTAAATAATCTATCCCAGCCTGAAAAAGGGGTAAACGTATACTGGGTAGATGTCGTTTTGTGTCCACTTTAATGAGATCGAAATGACAAGGGACTCGACAATCTTTTCATGTTTAGAGAGTCAGAAAAGAGCTGAAAGATGACTCCAAAATGACTTTTTCGTGTTTTTACCGAGTCTGAAAAAGTATAAAATACAACTCGTATCACTGTCCAAGTTGCGTAAAAACCTGTTGCTACACATGAAAGAAAGTGTAAAATCCATTTTTCGACAAAATATATTAAAATAATGAGAAAAATGACATTTAAAACCTAATTTTTGACTTAAAAAGTTATAAATAGGCTTCAAATGGTAAAACAAAATTACTTTTACTTTTTACCTTACTTGGAGAGCAACAATGGTCTGTTTGTGTGCAAACTTGCGGTGGTGATTGCGACTGATCCGGGATGTCATTCAGCTCCTCGTTTGTTCTAGGTAAAAGGCATTCCCTTAAGCTCCATTTTAATTCATTTTTTATGAGTTTTCATTATGTATTAGACTCCTAGAGGGCCCCTTTCTAAAAGTTTAGGGCTCGCTCCATTGGCGCGGGTATCGGGCACGGACCCACGCTAATGGACATTTCTTCACAAAGGGGTCGCGCCAACTGGTGCGACTGTTAGAAAAACAGTCGTGCCAATGGCACAACTCAATTTTATGCTTAAAATTTTCAAAATGTGAGCTACCCATGTGGATTTTAAAATGCACCAGAGATTTAACAAAGCATTTTTTATTATGTTGATGCAAATATACAAGCACAATGGTTATCAAATGGAAGGAGAGAGAACATGGGGAGGAAGATGAAATGGCTATGGAGAATGAAGCCTGTATAAATGCACTAAGGAACTGTGGACTCAAGAAATTCTTTCTTACTCCATGTTTACGAGCTCAACCTGAGCTATTACAATACTTGGTCAGCATATGGGACGAAAATGAAGAAGTATTTAAACTTCGGGACCAAGTGTTGGAACTTGAGGTTTCCGACGTATATTTCATCACCGAGCTATCGCGCAGAGGTCCAGTACCCATTTTGATAGGTAGCAGACCTTCCGGAGAAAATATGGAACAAGTAATGGTGAGGGTGTGCCCAGGGGCACGAACCGGATCGGGAAGCGGGAAGGTGGACATCCACACTGTTCGTGATCTAGCACTTAGAGTAGTGCTACACACCATTACGTGGGCTGCATGATCACAGGCACCGCATGAAGCAACAAAAGCCCAACTCATACTAGCCTCCCAGTGTATGAACCCCACATTATTTGATTGGGCTACCACAATGACGATCAATATCAAGAGGTAGCTGACAAGATGCAAGCAAGTCAAACTAAAGCAGTTTGGCTACAGTTCCATTTTGGTGTCGTTCATCCTGGAACGAATACCTATTTTCCAGGGCCAAGGGGCCATAGTTGCTGAGCCGGTACCAAGAGAGCCGAGGATGGCTCGCTAGGTAGCACTTATGCCTAGGTCAGGAGGAGGTCAGCAGATGTCTTGGAGACCTAAGTTCTTTGGATGGTTATAGTGACAGCTAATTGTGGTCGACGATTGGCCCTACACTAGGACCGATTTCACCAGAGATCCCAATCTTCCACTCCCGGAGGGGGAGGATTGGGATGAGGATTTGGGTATGATACTCTTTTTGAGTTTTTGTATTTATGATTTTTTTTTATAATACATGTCCATTCTAATAACAATTTTATGTATATGCAGACGTCGGCCCAGAAAGGCCCACGGGCATGTCGCCCATTGCGTGGAGAACCCATGTCGTACATGACCCTCAGGTTGAGGGTGGTGAAGGCGGCGAACTGATCTAGAACTTGGAGGGCATTGCTTGGGGGATCCCGGACTATGCATGGCTAGTAGATGTTCCGCTAGAATACCAGCGACACACTGTGGGGGTGCCCAATCGCCTCCACCGACTACTGAGATGCTTAGTGCGTGCGGTGACTTGTTATCACAAGCACCATGCAAATTAGACATTTAGGGCTTCTTCTGCATATTTTTTGAGAGACATGTCGTCTCTGGCTGTATTAAGACGAACATGTATATTTTTTATTTTATGTGATGCACACTATGTAAACATTTCGACACACACACACATATATATATACCTATTTCTGGATGGATCTTTTTCATGTATGATGATGTTTTTGTTTATAAATTGCGCAAATGTCTATCTAAAACCACATTAGCGACTGCATATGTTAACGTATTCATATGTCTGGGTATGTGTTGATATGTAATATAATCAAAATTTCTCTCTAGTAAATGAATACGTAGATACAGACGTAAAATGGATGGGTTCCTCACTGAATAATGACCACTAAGCTGTAATACTACAAGTTGCAAGTCTAGATACACAAGTAATTCACGAATGCCGAGGTCCACAGCCTCAGTTAATAATTCCAATATGACACTATATTCCGTGATATTATTTGTAGTAGGACCTAGACACACACCTTGCAGGTTAACCAACTCACCAGCAGGATCATAGATTACCCAGGCTGTCGAGGACAGATTCTTGGTACTGCAGGAGGCACCATCCGCGAAACCCACAAACGGAGTAATAGACATCTGCACAATCAGGAAGACCCGATCAGAAGAAAGATGCTTACATCTCACACCACACCACACATGCACACAAATGAATATACACACCTATGTACACACACCACACCAAAAATAAATTCAAGCGTAGTATTTTTTAAGGTACAGCCCATTCCTAAGCTGCGCCAATGGAACTCCTTCATAATCAATAAGCTCATATGCCCCATTTTTCAATACTCATTTTACAATTTAGGGCCCATGCCACATCGGTTGGAACTTTCCCGCTCCAAGTTTGTCATGTGCTTGGTCGTATAGGAGGACAAGGTCCCCTTCGACAAAGGAACGTGGAGATACAGATTGATCAAAATGGGCTTTGACCCGCTTCTTCTGTGCTTCAATGACTAAAGCAGCTAAGCGGCGGGTGTCATCCAACTGTTCCAAATACAAGAGACGCTCTTCTTCAGGAGAAGTGTCGGGCAAAAGTTCCACAGCCAATTTTAAAGAAGGAATTTCGCACTCAACCGGAAGAGTCGCTTCCAGACCATACACCAATTGAAAAGGTGTAAATTCGGTCGCACTCTTTGCTGACGTCTGGTAGGTCCATAAAGCTGAGAACAATTGGAGATGCCAATTGGACTTATGAATACTAATTTTTCATTGAAGCATAGTGACCAAAACTTTGTTCACAACCTCAACTTGGCCATTTGCCTAAGGGTAATATGGCGTTGAGCTATCGTTTCGTAAGCCCAATCTTGATGTCAGCTCGGCCATCATGTAATCTCAGAAATGAGTGCCATGATCGGTAAAAATGGCCTGAGGGACCCCGAAATGTGCAATAATGTGGTTGAAAATAAACTGGGCAGCTGTCTTACCATTGGCAACTAGTGTAGGCATCGCTTCGGCCCACTTAGTAAAGTAGTCGACAACGAAGATTATATATGCATGTCCCCCAGCCGAATGAGGGTTACACGTCATGAAATCTACGCCCCATTTCGCAAAAGGGCCAACAGTAATGACAGGATGCAGAGGGAGAGGTGGCGCGCGCATCTTGCATTGAAAAACCTGGCACGCATGACATTTTCGGACTGCAACAATACAGTCTTTGAATATCGACAGCCAGAAGTAACCTGCATGCAGAATCTTCTAGGCAGTGGCATATTCGTACATGTGACCGCCACAAGCGCCACTGTGATAGTCATTCAAGACTCTTTTAGCCTCTTCCAGGGTTAAGCACCAGTGGAGCACCGAATATACTCCAACCCGGTATAACGTATCTCCTAAAATGCGGTAGGGTTGAGACTGATGCCGAATCCGACGTCGAGCATCTTTGGTCAACTCTGACCGAAACATTGATGTTTGAAGATAGAAAATAATGTCACCGTACCATGGGTCACGAGTGCTGATAAGGAAGAGTGTTTCGTCTGGGATATGATCCTCGAAATGAGATGGGGTGGAGTCTATTAGGAGGGAGCAAATGAGATCCGCAAAAACTAGTGATTTGGTCGACTTAGTAGTGGTAAAATCTAGGTTGAACTCCTGAAGGATAACGATCCTTTTGGAGTATTTGCCCCCCAGTAATTCTCGAGATAGAATGTATGTCATGGGGTTGCAATCCGAAACCATGGTTATTGTACGCAACAGGATGTAGTGGCGAAATCGCTGCACAACATGTATTGCGGCTAACGCCAGTTTCTCGATGTGAGCGTAACACATTTCTGTGTCAAGAAGATTTCGTGATAGATAATAAATGACGTGTTCATTTACATCATCGTCATCCTGCACCAGAACCATAGCTATAGTACTAAACGTGGTGGCCAAGTATAGAGTGAAATCACGGTGATAGTTTGGAGGACGAAGCAATGGAGCATTAACAAGTAACTTCTTTAGCTTCTCGAAGGATCGTTGAGCAATCTCATCCCAACGAAAGGGAACGTTCTACTTTAAAAGATGCATGAAACCTTTGGCAACTTCCGCATAGTTTGGGATGAAGCGTCGAAGGAAATTAGCTTTTCCCTGCAGACTCTGCAATTGATATAATGAGGAGGGTGATGGGAGATTGACAATGGCCTCGACTTTTAGAGGGTCGAGGTGAATCCCATCTTTGGAGACTATGAATCCAAAAATATGGCTAGAATCCATGCAAAAGACGCATTTATGAGGGTTAAGCTGGATATTATAGCATCAACAGCGAAGGAAAATCTGGTGGAGGTGTTCAGGTTGGTCCTCTCGCCGAGCTGAGTGAGCTGGAAAATCATCCAGATAAGGCTGAATGATATGGCGTATGTCATGGAATGCGTAAGACATAGCATGCTGGAAAGTAGCTCCAGCGTCCTTCAAGCCGAACGGGAGCTTTTTATAAGTGAAGGTACCCCACGGACAGATGAATGCAGTCTTGTGTTGATCAACAGGTAAAATATTTATCTGATTATACCCAGAAAAGTCGTCCATCAGGGAATAAATCTCGCTCCCAGCACATTCGTCAATGATTTGATTTATGAAGGGAGTGGGGTAGTTGTCCTTAGGACAGGCTCGATTAATATCACGGTAATCAACGCAGACTCTTATAGTACCCTATTTCTTATCTACAGGGACAATGTTTGAGACCCATTCTGTGAGGGGGATCGAGTAGATGAAGCTCGCGTTCAGAAGTTTTTCAACTTCTACTTTAATGGCAGCGGCTTTGCAAGGATGCACTGGGTGTAGGCGTTGGTGCATGGGTTTCGTACCAGGGTAGGTTGGAATCTCGTGCACTAGTATGCTAGGATCAATCTCAGGCATTTCCTCATAGGACCAAGTGAACACGTTTCTGAATTCACGGAAAAGATCAGTATAAACTCGTATCTCATCAGGAGAACAAGTTACTCCCACATGTATGTTCTCAACTATCCCCGGTTTGACAGAGATGTCGATCGGAGTGGTTTGAGTAATTTTTCTCAGGTTTCCTTCCGAAAGCACCTCATGTGTCAATATAGGCGTTTGGAGAGGCGGAGTAGGAACCTGAGATGCAAAACGCTCTAGACAATCTGACATTGCCCCCAAGCTAGGCATGAAAGAGGAACAATGATGTCCATCGCTCCAAGGAAGTTCCTCAAGAGACATTGTTTCAACAATGGCTTCGTCAGAAGGGAAAATATATTTAAGAGGATAAGGCGAGTCAGCCTCACTAAGCTAGGGGGATTGAGAATATATGTCTAAATCCATGCTCGAAGGAGCATGTTGAGGAGGAGGAGGATCGGATGCGGCGATGATTTCACAGTAATTAATCTCTACTGGAGTTAGGGGCATCGATTCTCAAAAATTAGTCACCTGTTCAGGGAAAGGGATGATCCATGTGTCTTCAGACCTAGAGACCATATTAACTTGAACGGTGTGTGGTGGTGGCGTGGGAAAAATACCCATGAGGACAGGGTCCTTGAAGAGATCAGGTCCTACATTGTCAGGGGGATTGGGGATCTGATCCACGTAAGGAACGTTGTTCTTAGAGGTGGAGGTGAAGAAAGACAATTGATCCATAGTAACAATCTTGCCCTTGTGAGGAAACTTAAGAAGTCGGAAGAGGGTGGACGGTACGCATAACTTAGCGTCAACCACTTATACTTCTACGTTGACTGTCTTCCCCTACAACGTAATTGGAAAACTCTTGAGAACACCCAGGGGTTTGGATTCCCAACCATCGAATGCATCTAAGGCATTGGGAGACAATGAGAGAGCCGGAGAGCCAATGGCCTTCCAGCAGGCGGATGACATGACACAGGTAGAAGCACCTTCATCTACGAAGGCCCTATGGATGTTAAGACTGTTGATCCCAACTTTAATAATGAGAGCAATTTGATGCGGAAGTCGGGGGGTAAAATTTTCTAAGTCGAAGGTGAGGAGACTAGAATCGGTGAGATTGATTCCACCGATTGCAGACAAAAAAGCTTTCTGTTGTGAAGGGAAACTTTGAGGGACTTCTAATGCAGACATAGTAGAAGGCACCTGTGCCAAATCCTCAATGATACTGTAGTGCTGAGCAAAATGGGCATTTTGATTGTAGGAAGAACTTCGTAGAACACCTTTAGAAGGTGGCCTCACAATAGGTTCAACAGTAGGCTTCTCAATTTCCAAAGAATCGGAGACAGGTGGAGGAGGTGGGCCATCCACAAATTCCTTTCCAGCTGCCTAGTGCGGTCCGGCATAATCCTTCGAATGCGTATCAATTGAGATAGGTGCAGAACCATTCATCATAAAGACTTGGGACCCAAATGGTGCAGATGGTGATGGTTGTTCAACCATCTGGGTCTGCTGAGACAGGAACGATTCTTTAAGAACTGTCAGAGTCCCTTTAGAGCCTTTGAGAAGTTGACTAATTTCAGATCGTCTAGGACAATATTTGGTATAATGATATCCTTCACAAATAAGGTAGGGGTACTTCGGTTTACGTTGGGAACTGTCCTTAGTCCGAGGTTTAGAAGACTCTGACTTTGGGGCGTCGGGTTTGGATTTTCCTTTTCCCTTCTTTTTTCCTTTAGAGGCTTTTTCCATAGGATTAGCCTGAACGGCGTTAACCTCCGCAGTTTTGCCAGAATTTGGGGGGGCGGGAAGAGCAAAATTATTGAACGAATTGGACTTCTGCTTCCCATTCGAATATTTTCGAGAATTTTGAGACACAGAACCAATAACACCATCCACCGCTGGGGTAGGTGGAGCTTTAGAGGTTCCCAGGTGTGGAGCATCAATAAAAATATCATACAACGTGCCAGACTAAGAGTATACCAGATCGAGATACTGGGCATGCGCAATGGCCTGTTCTTCAGTCACACATGCCCCCATAGCAATATATTGTGCTATTTTGTTAACGAAGGATGTGGTGAACCAATGAGTTAGTAGTTGATCAGGTATATCAAACTTGATCAGCCTACGACGACATCGCCACTCATGAATATGATCAGATATGTGGGTGGCTTTATCCTACTTCAAAGAAGTCAGGAGATGCGTCCCGGCTTCATAGCAAACCGGTAACTGAAAGTGAGTCAGAAAAACCATTGCTAAAGTATTGAAATCTTGAAAGATGCCACGAGGTAATTCAATATACCAGTTAGCGGCAGCACCGGTAAGAGTGCGCTGGAAGAGACGTAGACGAATTGAATCATCAACCCAAGAATTAGACGAAAACCACAAATGGTAGGTCATTACATGAGCTTGGGGGTCTGTTAGCCATCAGTATTTTTTACATGTTAGTGATGACTATATCCATAGCTGAGTTTTCTAGAAGTTGATTTCCATATGTCAATTTGTCATCTAGAAAACCCTCATAAAAATTTTTCGCCTCTTACTTCTCAGTCCGCCCTTGTCAAAGTTAAAATCCATTATCACTATTTTTTCTAGCTTCAGCCCTACTGGTCTGCCCATCAGCTCTAAAAGGAAAAATCCAAGTCTGTTTCAAAAGCCTCCCCTAAGTTAAGAAGTGGCGCTTTAAGGCATTTTACCCTTGGCAACCATCAAAAAGCCAAAAACCTCCATTTGCTACAGACCAATGATGACAGACCTCCCACTCTGCGAATGAAATTAATAACAGCTCTAAGTCGCGCCACTTACACACCCCTAGGTCTCAGCACTGCATAAACCACAGTCTCAAGCTGATTATTAGGTGTTTCACAGTGTTTTATGGATTCTACAAAGACAGGAAATATAACTTCATCTCAGGAGGAAATGCTTGAATCTACAGTTAGAAGAACAACTGCTTCTAAATGTAAACATGAGCCTGAGATATATCTGCAAGACAAAGAGTGACTCATCAAGACCTTGCAGCTTCCTTTCAGCATGAAAATCACAGTAAGAGAAAGACACCACTGTCACAGCAAACTGGTAATTTTTCATGGCCAAGAACCTCCTTCATTTACAAGCAGAGGGTAAGGGCGCCTCCTTCATCTACAAGCAGAGGGCGCTGGCCAATATTGACTTTAAGGATTGCAAAAGCCCAGTTTTTCTTTTTACTGAACAGTGAAACAGTGACTCTAGGTTTTCTGAGTGTAAGTGATGATCATAACAGGGCTAGAGTCTGAAGTATGCAAGTTAAAGGGAAAACAGAGTTTTGGTCTTGTAAAGGAAGTCATTTGAAGTTTTCAAATCATATGAATTCTTAAAACCTTAGAGGGACACATCATTAGTGAAAACAATTCTAATCATAAGCAGCCTTCTTTTCAATAAGACCAAATTGAAGAAATGTTGACAAATCATGTCATTACACAGGCAGAAGAAAAGGCGGTTGTTTTTCAAAGGGTGCTAACCTCCCTACTCACAGAAATTATCTTTCAAGTAATTTGTCATAAGATTGACCAAGGCAAATGGTGACATTTTAGTTCCCCTCAGCAAAGAGCAGTGCAGTGATACAATGATACCTTGACTAGGGCTTTTCTGAAGCACAGTAGTGATTGCAGGCAAAGGTAAAAGTATTAATGTTTTCAAGTTTGTTTGCTTACCATCATATCCAAGAAAAACCTTTATCAGGCAGACTTATCAAACAATCTTCAGATACTTTGCCAAGTGAAGGGCCTCCTTCATTCATGAGCAGATGGCCAAGGCATTGAATGTTTTTAAAGACTGATTGGTCAAAAGATGCAGTGGAAAGAGACAAAGAAGGAAAGCAAAAGTCATTACACAAGTAACAGATGGTGTTTATGATTCAAAAGGTATTGTTTTTCCTACTCATAGGGAAATGTCTTTCAAACTATACATCATGGTGGACAGGAGACAATTTGAATATGCATACCATTGATACAAAAAGGAGCAGTTTCCTTAGGAGAAGGGGTCAAACAACACCTCACTGTCACATTCCAAAAAGTCTAAAAGAATTCCTTTCAAGGAAACAGAGAAAGATAGTATGAATGGATGCAACTAAAATATGGCACTTACAATCAAAGGAGGAGCTTATGAATCACCTGGAAGCAGAAACTATCAACTAAGTTGGGAGAAGACAGATCACCTCCTTTTAAAAATGACAAAACAGCTTTCAATGCTCTTCAAACAGATCTTGAGTGGTTTTTCCTTGTTAAAAATATCACCAAAAGTGTCAAGCAGTGGACAGATTTGAAACTTGGAATAATTATGTTACAAAAAGGATCAATACACTGGTCAAAGGAAATGCTAACTATGTTTCAAAGGGACCTGTTCTTCCTTGTTTTTAAAATTTCTCCTTTCAGATATACATCACAAATGATGGGAGTCAATTCAAGATTAGTTCCCAAAAAGACATTGTAAAGAGGCCTTACAAGTTAGACTATTGTTCATAATAGGCAAGAAAGTTGTTTTGATAGACTGTCAGGGTATTGGAAGGTTTGAAACAAAATAAGTTTCCATTATTCAATAAACAGAGATATTATATAATATGTTTTGAGCATAGGAATGTGGTGAAAAGGTTCCTTTCTTCAATAAAATACCATGGCAAACTACAAAAAGCTGCAGCAAAGTTTGACACTTGCAGTGGAAGAAAAACTGATGAAACACCTACAAGCAGGGAAATATTTTTGAAAAGGGTGCTTTTCTTAAGTCACAGAGCCATAACTAAATCCAAAGAAGGCCAACAAATTTGAATACCTGTAGGGAGAAAGAGGTTGAAGAAGCAAGAAAAGACAGAAACTGTCAAATCAAGGGATTAACAAAGTGGCAGTTAAGTTTTTCTCCAACACTAATGTTAAAACACAGTGAAAGAAAATCTAATCCTGGAGGTTTGTTTTTGTAAAGGATCATACTCACGGAAAATAGCCGGAGTGTATGCCACTTTTTCCAACAATATTTAAAGGTCTTAGAGCTACGTGTTGAAAAAATGAAGTTTTGACATGTTGTTTAAAGAACAAACCATTTTCAAACTTTTGAAAAAGAAAAACCCTCCCAAGTCAAAAATCAAATGGGACCGTTTGTTTTTTATGCTTCAAACAAAGAGAAAAGCTATTTTTTCATTCCATTTTGAAATTCATCAAGCCCAGGCAAGGTCTCTTTGCCACCCTCTGCATCAAACAAAGAAGTTCCGGGTCGATTGACAGAAGTTTGCCACTTTAATCACCGCGCGACGTGCCTGGAAAACCGTGCGACGCGCCTGGAAGGAAATTTGAACGGGCGGTAGACTGTCATGTGACGCGCCTGTACGCGTGCGTGATGCGCCTGTACACTGCGCCCGACCCCGACCAGATAGGCCGCCCGGATAGTTTGTTGCGCGACGTTCTTTCTCTGCAGAGTGCCGCGCAGGCTTAAACACCTCCGGTTCATACGCCAAGCTACTCCAACTCTCCACAAGGGATTTTCATCAAAGTTTGAAGGTATTCTTATATGCTGTCCCCCTCGGTTTCAAAAATTGCTAAGTGACATGAAGGTTTAAAAATCCCTGTTTTCAAACTATGGTGTGAAATGAAAGGGTTGGAACAAAATTGTTGAGTTTGACCTAGTTTGATTATCATCATATATTTTGAGAAGCTGCCTATCAGGGTTAAGGTCAAATCAAAAGAGGGCTTATCCTCGGTTATCTTGTTACATCACCATACTTATCAACTGATTTTGTTGTGAAAATGTCCATGGGTTGAAGCTGTGTTTGAATGATAAATACACTGCTAGAAGTGCCTATAGAGAGAACCATGTGTTGAACTTCTCCAAATTCCTCATACCATAGCATACAAAACTTTCAAACTTTGTCACCTTTTCAGAAAAACAGTGTTTTGGCTGTATGATGATTCGAAGTGTAAAACTGTGATAAGATGTTGGATGTGTTATTTAAGGCACCTACAGGAAAGAATTGGTTTTGAAACTAAGAGCAGTTTTTTTCACCTTCAATAATCAAAGGACCAGCGATCCTATACCTTCAAAGCATCAAAGGGCAAAGGTTAACCCTATAGGCCACAGAAAGGGCGGTTTTTTCCTGAATTTGCCACTTGACTGTTGTGTTTTTCCAGTTTACTTTGACAGGTTGATATTCAAATAGGGTAGAGGTTTTTCTACAAAGGGCAGGATTTCCATATTAAAACAGGAGTTTTGATTGAGGGAAAGAGATAAAACTCCTACAGGCTTGGTTGAAACTTGTATAACATTCTTCAATTTTCTGTCACCTTGTTCCATATCAGTGAGTCTGGCTGTATGCTCACACTGGGGGTTAACTTTGTATGTGTATGATCCTGTTTGATGGAGTGACATACATATAGAGAACAGTGAAGTATAGTAGGAGAAAGGGTTCTTGATCAAACAGAAATTTATAGGTTGAAAGCTACAGGGGAAAGTTGCTCACACTTCTCACAAAAAGACAGTGTTCACTGTGTTTGTTGGTTGACTGTCTTTTGTTTTTCAAGCTTATTGATAAGTTGATATCCATACAAAGTAAAGGTTTTTCTAACAAAGCCAAAGGTGTTACATGGATAAGAGGTCCTAGTTATTTTGAAAAGAGAAGACTATTGCAGGCTTGGTTGAACTGTTGGAGCATTTTTACTCTGTCACCTTGTTCAGAACTGTGATATTGACTGTCTAATCATACTAATGGTTGATTGTACCATATGCAAGTTTGTTGAATGTTTGACACCTTAGACAGGGTAGGTTTTTAATGATTGGAAATCCTACCTTGAGACAAAGATTAAGATATATTGAGTGACCTCTTAACTTCACAAGAACAAGGTGATTTCTTGACACTTTGCACAGGGAATTTACCTAACAGTCTGTCTCCTTTTTAATGTATGGTATCCTATTGAAATTTCTGTTGGCAGAGATACATTCAAGGTGAAAGGCTACTTTTTAAGAGAGCAGAGGTTGTTTATTATAAGGAAAACTTGTTGCAACCATCCAAATCACATTGTTTCTCTGTCAAAGCAGTACATTGACACAGTTTGTCTCCAAAAGGGCAGTTTACACACAGTGAGGCAGTTTGTTTCTTCCAAAGCATATTTAGGTCAAAATTCCTCCAAGGAAAGACAGCAGGAGTGGCCCACATAAAAGATATGAGCCAATCTCTACAGAAGAGGTTAATGCTCATCCATCCGTCCTTTTCAACTTCCATGAAGTAGGTTGCCTAGATTTCTGTCAGAAGATACAGGAAGTCAAAAGCTTATCGCCATTGACACACCTATGCGCCCTGAGGTTCCAGGACAAGCATTTTAGGGTAGCGGACCTTGATTTCAAGTTTTCTCCAAGATCAGTGTCAAAGGCCCCCAAGATTCCATATCATGGCAAAAAATGGTTCAAACAGGCCCATCTTGACTTAGAAGATTATAAGCCTTTCATCAAACCTGAGCATAGAGATGCTTTCACTGCTATTTTTCCTTTTTCATATCTTCTTGACAGCTATGCTCCTCTTATGAAAGTCATAATGAAATATTTTACTTGTGAAGGGAGGTTTGATCGAGTTTATGCCTACCATGTCTGCCTGTTAATGCATTTCACTAGAAACAGGCAACTAAATCTCCCTTACTTTTTATTCAAGAGCATCGAGAAGATGGCATCTACAGTCCAGAAAAAGGCCCCACCTCTGAAAATACCTTCCCTTTTCCATCATTCTTTAATCAAAATTATCATCCTACACCAGCTAGAGAAGAAGGAAGTTCCATGGGATGTTTTTATCAGCCACCCAGATTTCTCTACTCTTCCTCCTGTCCATGTGTCTCCCACTCAGCCTGTTCATCGCCTTGTGCCTTTGTCCAGTAGGCCCACTCCTAGGAAGCTCAAAATGACTACAGAACAGCTAGGACAGCAGGAAGGAGGAGAGAGGAGTAAATATCAAGAAGAGAAAGGTTAGCAGTAGGAGGAAAGGGATGAACAGCAGCAAGAGGAAAAGGATAAGCAACAGCAGGTACAAGATGAAGGTCAGCAGTAAACTGAAGGTGAAGGTCAGCATGCACAAGATGAATAACAGCAGCTTGATATGGAAGGACAGGAACAGTAGCTTGGGCAGGGAATTGAGCCACATCTTGAGCCACAAAAAGAGCAGGAAATCCAAGCACAGCAGCAGCTTGATTTTTGCGAAGAAGGGCAGCAGTTTGAAGCACCAAATGAACAAGGCATTGATGAAGAACAGCAAGCTAATGTTGGCGAACAGGGGCAACAAAGTGAACAGCAAGAAGAAAACATCCAGTAGCCTCAAGGAGAGCAGCAGTCTCAAGAAGATGTCAAAGGTAAATCAGTTGAGCCTCCTCCTCCCAAAAGAATAAAGCTCAGCACAGCAAGGAAGAAAGGATCTAAGGATACTACTCCAACAGTGACAAATGTTGTTCCTAGCAAAAGGAAATCGCCCAAAAGGACACCTACTAGCATGCCAAGGAGGAAAAGCACAAGATTTGCCTTCAAAGGGAAAAGCAAAGTTGGAGAAAGTACAAAGCATGGGGGTGCATTGGCTGTCATCCCAATCCAAAGCGATGACAGTGATAATGAGGCCCGCCTTCTTGAAAACATCCTAATCCATAAAGAGGGGAAAATTGAGGCATTAGAGGAGGATCTTCAAAGGGCAAGGAACTTCAACCACTTCTTGGAGATCGAAAACAAACAGATGAATGTTCACACAGCTGTTCATGAAGCACGGGCGATAAAATATAAGAATGAGGCAGCTAAGGCGCAAGCAAGGATAGAAGAACTCATTGGTGAGTTTGATGAGGAAGAAGAGGAAGACCAGCCTAGGCGAAAGAGGCCTAGGACCATAGGGCTTAAAAGAGGCTTGGAAAAGCAGAAAGAAGAAGAACAAGCCCATCTCCAAGCCTTTCCTCTCACTGCACTCCTTGAGCAGGAAATTGAAGAAAACAAAGAGGCATGGCTTGAAAGAGCGAACAAACACTTGGAGATGAAACTTGAAAGAGCAAACAGAGATCTAGAGCTACAAAGGAAGAGGACACATCACTTCCAAAAGTTGAATCAGTTTTCCCGACGCAAACTAAAGGCAGCCCAAGAGAAATTGAAGAAGGCCAAGGGGAAGCGCCTGGCACAGAAAGAGGAGAAAAGCGCATCAACTCTTGAAATTTTGGCCTTAGCTTCGGAGCATGTTGCTAGGGACCCTTGAGGGTCATGCATGCCATTTTTGGGCCCATTTTGGCAACTTTTTGTTTTTTGGCATTTTTTGGGTTTTTGGTCGAAAACTCATATTTTCGCCATTTCAGTTTGAGGATTTGTCAAGGGAGAAGGATGATACCAATGGATGCCATAATTCTACGAGCAGGTCCCCAACAATTTTCAGAGCATTTGGAGATCATTCGCCCCCTCAAATTGGCGAAAAATGCTCACTTTTTGCACATTCTGCCCGTCATATCAGCAGTCTGCTATTTCCTGGCTTTTTACACACATGTACAGATTTAGAGGACTTCTAGGCATCAGATTGAGATGATTTCAGTTGCGCCAGAAAGTAGACACATAGATATTTCCAATGGGCCATCATGACCCTCATTTCAACACCGGGAAGGCTGCCAAATGTTTCCGGCAAGTCAAGGGAGCTTTTCCTGATATAAATTTGAAGTATTTTTGTAATTTTTGAACCTCAAAAATCTGCTTTTTCCAAATGTGCGTTTAGCTATTTTTGCACTTGGAAAATGTTGCAAAGTCAATATAATTTCCATTTTTAGCATTTTTTAGATATTTTATGGGATATTTTGTGCCTTGGGCTTTGCAAAGCCTCAAGGACAAGTTTAGATATTTTAATTAGGCCAATGGGATAGCTAGTTGCTCCATGAGGTTTTCCTCCCTCAAGCCTTTTTATTCCATGGGTTTCATTGTAAAAAGAGGCTGAAATTGAGAGAAGAATCAATATATTGGTCATATGAGCTTTGAAGAACATACTTGTGTTATGATTTTGGACTGCCTCTTGGATGCTTTTGATGAATGATGAAGGGTTGTTGATGGATTCCATGACATGGTAGAATGGTATAGTGTTTCTTGCTTTTTTGTTGTCTTCTAGTTTTCATTCATGATACATACTTCTTGCTGCTATAGATCAGTAGAGATTAGTTTTGAGATATGCCCATGGAGGCACCTCAAAATTCCTGAATCTTCATAGCTTTATGTTTTCTTCTTCCTTAGTTATACTAAAGAATTCTTAACTGCTCTTTAGTAACTTAAAGGTATTGTTGCTAGTTTTATTTACAAGTTCTATGTATTTTGAGTAGGATGTATGGTGTGCCCTACTTACCTATGATTGTCCATGGTTCTGTCCATAAAACTATCTCTTTGACTGATTAGTTTATCATCTTGTTGAACCAAGGAGGCCTAGTCCCGATCTAGCCCTTTGCCTAAAACTATGAAAGCTTGTTTGTCAAAGTACCCAATAACTTAGAGACTGTGTTTAGGCATTCCGGCATAGTATTTTGAGTTGTTAGTCCATCTTATGTGTTTTCCCCAAAGTCTGATAGCCATTTCCCGAAGTTAGAAGGTCTTATACTTCTATGCATGGTTGGAATGTTTGATTTCTATGTATTAATTAGCTCATAGTTACATTTAGCATGATTAATGGCTTGCTATAACATGTTTATGTCTGCTATCAACTAGTTACACTTGAAATCCCTCGTCTCTCACAAACTTGAAGTCCGTTTACTCCATTTTTCCCAAAGATCCCTTCTACCGTGAATCAAATTGGCCCTACAGCAGCCTTGCATCATCATCTGATAGCTTCCTTGACCTTTTTGACCAAATAGCCCAGTTTATCTACATCTTGTTATCCAGTTTATATCTTTGATCAGTTTTGTCCCTCACAAACTTAAAAAACCAAAAAATCAGAAACTCACTTCATAAATAGCCTAATATCAGAAACACCATAAGCAAACACACCGATATCTTTTACACATATAGAGAGAGCCCTCTCCGAGTCTAGGAAGACTAGGTCCTCGGGCTCCAAAGCTTGGTTTGATGTTACATCATCATTTGGCTCACTAATCGGCCAAATCACGGGACACTAACATAATGGCGATCACAGTGGGACTTTGAGTTAGTGACAATCTAAGGACACCTTAGAACTCTAGAAGTCCCTTATTTTCAAGAATACCGACCAGTGAACCACCTCATCGCCACACTAACATAATGGCGATCACAGTGGGACCTATTGAGTTCATGATAGTCTAGCAAACTTTTATAGACTCCTTAGTCCTTCAAATTTTTACTTAAAACCATCAGCCTTTAGAATCATCTAGTGTAAACTCTCTGCTTCACCATCCTAGCAAAGTGATGGATCAGGTTTATAACACTTTTACATCCTAGGCTACACATAAAACTAAAAAAACCCCAAAACACTCCTTTACTTTGGTTTTTGTCAATATTGGTGGTGGACCATACAAGTATACCTCAAAACAACTGACAATCCACCTGGCGACTCCACTAACCTCTAGTAAGCCTTACTAGTTTACCAAAATCTAGGCTACTATCCGATAGACCTATCCCATCGCTCACTAACATAGCGGGAGATGGTGGGACACTGAGTACATGATAGTCTAGCAAACTCTTATAGACTCTTTGGTCCTTTAGATACTTAAACAAATAAGCAGCCCATAAACCCATTTAGAGTAAACTCTTTTTGTTCTCATCACCCTAGCAAAGTGTTGAAACAAGTCTAGGATACTTTAAACCATAGGCTGCACATAAAACTTAGATAATCCAAAAACATTCCCAGATTAGTTACTGGTGGTGGACCATAGCTATCTTCACAAAAACAACCCAGTTCCGCCTGGCGACTCCACTAGTTCATCCCTTTTATTTTCGACCACCCTTCACCTTAGTAGAACTTTAGAGAGATCACTCATCCAAAACATTCACCAATACCATCCTCTCTAAGCTCTGGATCCAAAATCTGGCTTCACGAAGAATCAACACCAGATCTCATCCAGACCCAAATCCCCCTATCATAGTAGATGACCCAGAGAAGATTCTGTGGCAAGCTTCCGAAACTGATCATCTAGCTACTGGTAGATCCATCCGTAAAACAAGATCAGTACCTAAACATCTCACTATCCTACCAGATTCACCTTTTGAATTAGAGTCATCACAAACTCTTCCCAGAAGCAAATCATATAGTAAGATAAACTTTGACGATCTTGAACCCCTAGACCCACCACAGAGTCCTAGTAGAGAAGCTTCACCTACCACTCCTCCTGACTTCCAGCTTCTCTATCAGTTTGGCTCCTACCATCCCAGATCTTCTCGAAACCAGATCACTAGTCCAAGTTCATCCGCCACACCTATTCAAACCACCTCATCTCATCCTACTAGTCCTCATCTTGTACATCATCCATTAGCTCCCGTCATGACAGCCTGGTATGCACCTTTGGTGTTGCCACCGCCTTTGGCTCCTCTCCCAAATAAATATCAAGACAAAATCCCACACTTTACTGGAGAAGACACCACTACACCTCAACAGCATATAAGTAGGATGACTGATGCTTATGAATACCTGGAGGTACAAGACGAGACCGTCAGAATGAGAATATTCGCCCAAAGTCTTGGTGGTGAACCCAAAACATGGTTCAAAAGCTTAACTCCAAACAACATCCACAATATCCTAGAACTACATCAAGTCTTCAGAAATAGGTGGGAAATCCGAAGAAACCCTATTCAAATCCTGTCAGAATATAACAACCTAAAACGGGAAAATGGGGAAAGTGTCCAGGCTTACTGCACTAGGTTCAACAGTGTGTATAACTCCCTCCCACCTCATTTCAAACCCCCACTTGGTTTAGCCTTGGCAAAATTCCCCGAGGGTTTCGATCCGGACATGACATATCATTTGAGAGACAAAGATCCCCCTACCTTAGAGGAAATGCAACAAATAGCAATAAAATCAGATGCCAACTTAGCAGAAAAAAGGGCTAGGACTAGATCAGAAAGGAAGGTCACATATAAAGACGAGGTCTCCACTTCATCGCCTTCCCTAGATCCTAGAATAGATGACTTAGTCAAAACCATGGCCAAAATGTGGGAAATGATAAATGAAAAGGCTCCTGTTAGGGACAACCAACCAAACCCTCCAAACAGAAACCGGAACCAAAACTTTAGGAGGGAACAGCCCCAAAACAGACCAAGGGAAAATGACCAACAGATTAGGCCACCATTCAATGAAAACTATGTGGAAGAAGATGATAGAGATACAGAACCCATTGATGAAAGTCACTTAAATCTTGTAGGGTCTGATAATGAGAGTGAGGTATACCTCACAGCAAAAGAACAAGAGTTATGTTCTCCTAATCAAGATGAGACCAACTATGAAGATCTCGACGATCCTACCATAGAATTTCAAAATTCCATAATAGAAGCTCACCGGCAGTATAATCTTAGAAGCAGAAAAAACCAAAACCATTCCAAAAAGAGTAACCCTGACAGTACCCAGACCTCAGATTACATCTTAAAGAAAACCATGGATAGTAACAAAGTTGAGGCCAAAAAGATTGACCCAAACAAAGGCAAAGCCATTCAGACAAGTATTAGCTCGGATACTCCTAGTACCTCTATAAAAACCCTAGAGTTGACTGTATCAAACAAAATCCCAAGCCAAAGTCAGCAAATTAAGAACATAGAAAAAGTTATGTCTGAAAAAGCTCAAAACAAATCTGCCCAAACTACATACTCCTTTTAGTTTCGAAGGGGAAATTTCCAAAATAAAAATTACCATACCCCTCACAGAGTTAATAACTATAGGTAATTATAGATCTCAAATCTTTAAAGTCCTCGATCTAGAGAGCAAGGCAGATACCTTGAATTTAACTGATGACAAACTCGAACTCTTATTTGGCCCTAAAGTAGAAGGTCAATACCAAGAAGGATCTATTTCTCCTTTCTATGTAAGCTTAAACATACGGGACACAATATTACATAATGCCATGTTAGATTCTGGTGCTTCCCATAACCTCATGCCTAAAGCAGTCATGCAAAACCTAGGACTAGAAGTGACTCAACCTTACAAAGACCTGTATTCTTTCGATTCGAGCCAGGTCAAATGTTTAGGTCTGATAAAGAATCTAGATTTTTCCCTAACACAACTACCAACCAAAAACTTAGTCATGGATGTACTAGTGGCCGATATCCCACCCAAGTATGGAATGCTACTATCAAGAGCTTGGGCTGCCAAAATACAAGGTAGCCTTCAAATGGATATGTCATTCGCTACTATCCTGGTTTTCAACCAAACAAGGAGGTTATACTGAGAGACTCGCATGAAATACATGGTTAGCAACAGAGATAAGCCAAACAATACCCCCATCTATTCCATTCATTCCAATTTAGATTCTTTTATCTTATACAATGAAGGTGATATAAACAAGCAGATAAAAGAAAATGAAGACATGTCCAAACCATTACTGAATGAAGAAATTGATGACCAAAGTCCCAAGAAACCTGAGAAACAACTTAGTATCATGTATGAAAAGGAAACTCTTTGGAGTATAAGCTTTGATGGTTCTTGTGGCAAGACAGGTTCAGGAGCAGGCATCTGGATACACAATACTAAAGAAGGTCATTCTTTTAGATTAGAATTCCAATGTACTAATAACATTGCGGAATATGAAGCCCTTCTCATCGGTCTGCACATGCTTAGAGACTTAGGCACTAATAGAATATCAGCCCAAGGAGACTTAGAGCTTGTAATCAGGAAAATCAAAGGTGAATATTCGGCAAAGAACCCAAGACTGAGAGAATATAGGAATGCAGCTTTGGATATCCTTAAAACTTTTGAAAAATATGAACTCACCTATATCCCTAGGATTCAAAACAGTCTGGAAAATGAGCTCGCCTTTGCTGCAAGTAATAGCCAAATACCATGTATAAGTGAGCAATATGACATTCAAGTTAAACATCGCCCTACTGTACCAGATAATCTTGACCATTGGCAAATATTCCAAGACGATGATCAAATTGATGATTTCCTACAATCTAGGAATGAGTTTGAAATAACCAAAATAGACTCAGGGGACGAAGAAAGGAAACCCAGCCAAAGTCAAGACCAAGAGCTAAATCCACCTTTGTGGACCAATCTAAACCTGGTAGACCATCCATATGACAGGGAGATAGAAGAGGACATTGACCAAAGGGAACTCGAAGTCTTACACTGCGAAAATGACACCATACCCAGAGGGCTCGCACCTTTAGAAGAATTGTTTGACTTTAATGATGTGGCCAAAAAGCCTAAAATGGAATCTACAGAGGGTGACATAGAGGAATATAACATAGGAAGTCCAGAAGAGCCCAAAAACATTAAACTATCCAAAACCCTCCCACCTCTCATAAAACATAAATACATCGAACTGTTTAAGGAATTTAAAGATGTGTTTGCATGGGGATACCAAGATTTGAAGTCATATGACACCAGCATCATCCAACATAAAATTCCCCTAAAAGAATGCCAAAAGCCTTTCAAACAAAAGTTAAGAAGGATAAACCCAGTATTACTACCGTTGGTTGAAAAGGAAATTAAAAAGATGTATGATGCCAGGATAATCGTGTCTCTCCGATACTCTGAGTGGTTCTGAAATCTAGTATCAGTTAGGAAAAAGACTGGTGAAATCAGACTCTGTATAGATTTCTGAAACCTGAATAGGGCATGTCTGAAAGATAACTATCCTCTGCCTAAAATGGACCACATACTTCAGAAGGTAATAGGCGCTAAAAGAATCTCATTGCTTGATGGTTTTTCTGGTTATAACCAAGTGTTGGTTTATCCTACCGATCAACATAAGACAGCCTTCACCACCCCTTGGGGCACTTTTATGTACGTTAAAATGCCTTTTGGAGTGATGAATGCTGGCGCCACATTTCAAAGAGCCATGGACATAGCCTTCTCAGAAGACATAGGTGTTTTCATAGTCATATATCTTGACGATATAACAGTATATTCTAAATCAGATGAAGAACACCTAGCACACTTAAGAAAAGTTTTCAACAAATGCAGAAAGTATGGTTTATCCCTAAATCCCAAGAAAACACTTTTCAGTCTAGAGGAAGGAAAACCCCTCGGTCACATTATTTCGGAAGAAGGAATTAAGATAGACCCCCAGAGAATCGAAGGTATCTTACAGATAAGTCACCCCAGAAACATAAAAGAGTTACACTTCTTTATCGGAAAGATAAATTTCTTAAGAAGATTCATCCCAAACCTTGCTGAACTCCTGAAAGATATCACAAATATGTTAAGAAAGGAAGTCGGGGTTAAATGGACTATAGAAGCCAAAAAATCTTTTGAACTAATTAAAAGGGCCCTAACTGAAACACCAGTATTGATAAGCCCTGACTTCACCAAAGATTTTTACATTTTTTCATTTGCCTCAGAACATACAATAGCTGCGGTGTTGTTGCAAAAAAATGCAGCTGGGCAAGAGCAACCCATTGCCTTTTTTAGCAAATCCCTAAGAGACGCGCCCTTGAAATATAACATCATGGAAAAACAGGCATTCGCATTGGTAAAGGCGCTGAAAGATTTCCGAGTTTACATCTTGCATTCTCATGTCATAGCTTTTGTCCCTAATACTGTCGTCAAGGACATTCTGAACCAAGATCCCGATGGTAAAAGGGGAAAATGGATCGCTATCATCCTAGAATATGACTTAGAAATCCGGCCTACCAAACTAGTTAAAGGTCAAGGACTTGCAAGACTAATGGCTGAAACCAACCTCCAAGCTTTAGATATAAATTTTGTCGATGCCTTAGAAGAACAGGAAGAGTGCACACTCCCCCCTATTCATCAGACATTTTTGGATTCACCTTGGTATGCAGATATTCTTTATGTATTAACTTATCTGAATGCTCCTACGACTTTATCAAAAACAAAATCAAGATTCCTTAAACAAAAATCTTTAAAGTTTTGCATTTTATATGGTTTTCTGTATTGGAAAAATCCCACTGGTATGCTGCTTAAATGTTTGCTTGAGTCTGATGCAGAGAAAATTATGCACGAAATGCACGAAGGGGAATGTAGGGGCCATCTCTACTGGAAAACCATTGCAAACAAAATCCTTAGAGCCGGTTATTATTGGCCTACCTTGTTCCTTGATACTCACAAACTAGTTATGACATGCCATAAATGTCAAATTTTTGATGGCAAGAAAAAGCTTTTACCTTTGCCCTTACATCCCATCATAGTTGAAGGACCCTTCCAGCAATGGGGTTTAGATTTCATTGCAGAAATTCACCCCTCCTCATCCACTCAACTTAAATGGATCCTCACAGCCACTGATTACTTTACCAAATGGATAGAAGCCATACCTTCCCGGAACGCCACTGATTCAGTCATCATCACGTTCCTAGAAACCAATATCCTATCCAGATTTGGCTATCCCAGGAAAATCATTACAGATAACACCGCTGCCTTCTCTTCCAAGAAAATGATAGACTTCTCTCACAAGTATCATATTTCATTAGGACATTCCACAGCCTATTACCCTCAAGGTAATGGTTTAGCCGAGTCTTCTAACAAAAGCCTAGTCAACATTATCAAAAAAATTCTTGAACAAAATCAAAAAGCATGGCATGGGAAACTAGTACACGCCTTATGGGCTGATAGATTAACCACCAAGAAATCCATAGGTATGTCTCCTTACCAGCTAGTTTATGGTATAGATGCCATTTTCCCAACATCTTTAGGGGTTCTGGTAATGAAGCTATTACAAGAAGTCCAAATAGAAGAAAATGACATGCAAAGGAGGGTAAATCAGACTATCCATTTACAACAAACCAGAGAAGAAGTTTACCAAAGGGCTTAGTTAGCACAAGACAAAATAAAACAGATTTTTGACAGAAGAACTAAGGAAAATTATTTTCAAATTGGAGATAAAGTTTTAAAATGGGATTCTAGAAGAGAAGATAAAGGTAAACATGGCAAGTTTGAAAATTTATGGAAAGGGCCTTACATCATCAGCTCAGTCAGTGGAAACAATGCTTTCTTCTTGCAAGAACCTGATGGGACTGAAATTTTTGGGGGTCCTGTGAATGGCAGGACATTAAAGCATTATTTTTTTCAGGAGCTCCATTTCTGAGTTTGAAACACTTTCATTCATTGTACATACCATTGTTTGAAATATTGAAAAATAGAAAAGTCAAAAATAGTAAAAGATAGAAAAGAGGGCGAGTGAAGATAGAACAAAGCCCCATGTTCCAAAAAAATAGTCTTTCAGAAAGCGAGCAAGTCTAAATGCCGCTACTAGTACTTCAATGTCTTGTTCAGCTATCTAGCCTAATCATAGTTGAGCATGTTTAAATTTATTTGCTGATAAGTTAGTGAGTGCAAAGATAGTCAACATTGTGTAAGATTGACTTATCACAGAGCTTAGATTAGGGAGAGATTCTGGTTCCACATGCCTAAAACAGAACGAAAGAGAGAAGCGAGGGATGAAAAATACATTGTACATCTTAACCCCGCTTGTCTAGTTTCCCTTTGTTGCAAAATAACATTTGTGTGCAGCTTGTCTTTTATGCCGCAAATGCATGACAAATCAGACTGCCTAATCCTAATTTGATCATTTTGAATTTCATGTTTTAGATTAGAGAACAAAATCCTGTCAAACTGCTTAATCTTGACGGTCGATCTAGCATTAGGTAGAGTAATGAAGGAGTTCATCAGTTTAATCTGAACTCCCGGCAGATATAAGAGTAGAAATAGATAGGTTCATTTTGCAAAAAGAAAAATATGCATTGTCAAAAGGCTGCTAGTTCAAATGCGCCAAAGAGAAGAAAAAATGTTAGGAAAGATAGTGGGGTAGGTAGAAGTATCATTGATGTTAATCATGCTGTCACTTTTCAGAAATAGCATCAAAAGAAGGTGAAATTTTGCACCAATGGATAAGGCACTGGTCTTCATAAGCCAAAAATCTGAATTCTGGACACCTCCTGACGAGGAGCTGCCCTCCCCAAATGGAGCCACTGTTAGTCATCAGTATTTTTCACTTGTTGGTGATGACTAGATCCATAGCTGAGTTTTCTAGAAGTTGAATTCCATATGTCAATCTGTCATCTAGAAAACCCTCATAGAACTTTTTTTCTCCCTCCTACTTTTCAGTCCACCCATGTCAAAATCAAAACCTCATTATCACTATCCTATCTAGCTTTAGCCCAACTAGTCTGCCCAACAGCTCTAAAAAGCACAATCCACGTCTGTTTCAAAAGCCTCCCCTAAGTTAGGAAGTGGCGCTTTAAGGCATTTTACCTTTGGAAAACATCAAAAGGCCAAAAAAACCTCCATCTGATACAGGCCATTCATAACAGACCTCCCACTCTGCAAATCAAGTTGATCACAGCTCTAAGTCGCGCCATTTACACACCCCTAGGTCTCAGCACTGCATTAACCACAGTCTCAAGCTGATTATTAGGTGTTTTACAGTGTTTTATGGATTCTACAAAGACAGGAAATATAACTTCATCTCAAGAGAAAATTATTGAATGCACATTTAGAAGAACAACTGCTTCTCAAATGTCAAAATGAGCCTGAGATATATTTGCAAGACAGAGAGGTACTCATCAATACCTTGCAGCTTCCTTTCAGCATGAGAATCAAAATAAGAGAAAGAAACCACTGTCACAGCAAACTGGAAATTTTTCATGGCCAAGAACCTCCTTCATTTACAAGCAAAGGATTAGGGCGCCTCCTTCATCTACAAGCAGAGGGCGCTGGCCAATATTGACTTTAAGGATTGTAAAAGCCCAGGTTTGCTTTTTACTGAACAGTGAAACAGTGACTCTAAGTTTTCTGAGTGTAAGTGATGATCATAACAGGGCTAGAGTCTGAAGTATGCAAGTTAAAGGGAAAACAGAGTTCTAGTCTTGTAAAGGAAGTCATTTGAAGTTTTCAAATCATATGAATTGTTAAGACCTTAGAGAGACACATCATTAGTGAAAACAATTCTAATCATAAGCAGCCTGTTGTTTCAACAAGACCAAATTGAAGAAATGTTGACAAATCATGTCATTACACAGGCAGAAGAAAAGATGGTTTTTTTTCAAAGGGTGCTAACCTCCCTACTCCCAGAGATTATCTTTCAAATAATTTGTCATAAGTTGACCAAGGCAAATGGTGACATTTCAGTTCCCCTCAGCAAAGAGCAGTACAGTGAGACAGTGACACCTTGACTAGGGTTTTTCTGAAGCACAGTAGTGATTGCAGGCAGAGGTAAAAGTATTAATGTTTTCAAGTTTGTTTTCTTACCATCATATCCAAGAAAAACCCTTGTCAGGCAGGCTTATCAAACAATCTTCAGATACTTTTCCAAGTGAAGGGCCTCCTTCATTCATGAGCAGATGGCCAAGGCATTGAATGTTTTTAAAGGCTGATTGGTCAAAGATGCAGTGGAAAGAGACAAAGAAGGAAAGAAAAAGTCATTACACAGGCAACAGATGGTGTTTATGTTTCAAAAGGTATTGGTTTTCCTACTCATAGGGAAATGTCTTTCAAAATATACATCATGGTGGATAGGAGAAAATTTGAATATGCATGCCATTGATACAAAAAGAGGGCAGTTTCCTTAGGAGAAGAACAACACCTCGCTGTCACATTCCAAAAAGTCTAAAAAAGTTCCTTTCAAGGAAACAAAGAAAGATAGTATGAATGGATGCAACTAAAATATGGCACTTACAATCAAAGGAGGATCTTATGAATCACCTGGAAGCAGAAACTATCAACTAAGTTGGGAGAAGACAGATCACCTCCTTTCAAAATGACAAAACAGCTTTCAATGCTCTTCAACAGTCTTGAGTGGTTTTTCCTTGTTAAAAATATCACCAAAAGTGTCAAGCAGTGCACAGTTTTGAACCTTGGAATGATTCTGTTACAAAAAAGGATCAATGCACTGGTCAAAGGAAATGCTAATTGTGTTTCAAAGGGACCTGTTCTTCCTGGTTCTTAAATTTCTCTTTCAAATATACATCACAAAGGATTGGAGGCAATTCAAGATTAGTTCCCAAAAGACATTGCAAATAGGTATACAAGTTAGACTATTGTTCATAATAGACAAGAAAGTTGTTTGATAGGTGTGTCGAGGGGTATTGGAGGGTTTGAAACAAAATAAGTTTCCATTATTCAATAAACAGAGATATTATATAATATGTTTTGAGCATAGGAATGTGGTGAAAAGGTGCCTTTCTTCAATAAAAGACCATGGCAAACTACAAAAAGCTGCAGCATAGTTTGACACTTGCAGTGGAAGAAAAACTGATGAAACACCTACAAGCAGGGAAATATTTTTGAAAAGGGCGCTTTTCTTAAGTCACAGAGCCATAACTAAATCCAAAGAAGGCCAGCAAATTTGAATACCTGTAGGGAGAAAGAGGTTGAAGAAGCAAGAAAAGACAGAAACTGTCAAAGCAAGGGATTAACAAAGTGGCAGTTAAGTTTTTCACCAACACTAATGTTAAAACACAGTGAAAGAAAATCTAATCCTGGAGGTTTGTTTTTGTAAAGGATCATACTCACCGAAAATAGCCAGAGTGTATGCCACTTTTGCCAACAATATTTAAAGGTCTTAGAGCTACGTGTTGAAAAAATGAAGTTTTGACATGTTGTTTAAAGAACAAACCATTTTCAAACTTTTGAAAAAGAAAAACCCTCCCAAGTCAAAAATCAAATGGGACCGTTTGTTTTTTATGCTTCAAACAAAGAGCAAAGCCGTTTTTTCATTCCATTTTGAAATTCATCAAGCCCAGGCAAGGTCTCTTTGCCACCCTCTGCATCAAACAAAGAAGTTCCGAATCGATTGACGGAAGTTTGCCACTTTAATCACTGCGCGACGTGCCTGGAAAACCGTGCGACGCGCCTGGAAGGAAATTTGAACGGGCGGTAGACTGTCGCGCGACGCGCCTGTACACGGCGCTTGACCCTGACCCGAAAGGCCGCCCGGATAGTTTGTTGCGCGACGTTCTTTCTCTGCAGAGTGCCAAGCAGGCTTAAACACCTCCGGTTCATACGCCAAGCTACTCCAACTCTCCACAAGGGATTTTCGTCAAAGTTTGAAGGTATTCTTATATGCTGTCCCCCTCGGTTTCAAAAATTGCTAAGTGACATGAAGGTTTAAAAATCCCTGTTTTCAAACTATGGTGTGAAATGAAAGGGTTGGAACAAAATTGCTGAGTTTGACCTAGTTTGATTATCATCATATATTTTGAGAAGCTGCCTATCAGGGTTAAGGTCAAATCAAAAGAGGGCTTATCCTCGGTTATCTTGTTACATCACCATACTTATCAACTGATTTTGCTGTGAAAATGTCCATGGGTTGAAGCTATGTTTGAATGATAAATACACTGCTAGAAGTGCCTATAGAGAGAACCGTGTGTTGAACTTCTCCAAATTCCTCATACCATAGCATACAGAACTTTCAAACTTTGTCACCTTTTCAGAAAAACACTGTTTTGGTTGTATGATGATTCGAAGTGTAAACTGTGATAAGATGTTGGATGTGTTATTTAAGGCACCTACAGGAAAGAATTGGTTTTGAAACTAAGAGCAGTTTGTTTCACCTTCATTAATCAAAGGACCAGGGATCCTATACCTTCAAAGCATCAAAGGGCAAAGGTTAACCCTATAGGCCACAAAAAGGGCGGTTTTTTCCTGAATTTGCCACTTGACTGTTGTGTTTTTCCAGTTTACTTTGACAGGATGATATTCAGATAGGGTAGAGGTTTTTCTACAAAGGGCAGGATTTCCATATTAAAACAGGAGTTTTGATTGAGGGAAAGAGATAAAACTCCTACAGGCTTGGTTGAAACTTGTATAACATTCTTCAAATTTCTGTCACCTTGTTCCATATCAGTGAGTCCGGCTGTATGCTCACACTGGGGGTTAACTGTGTATGTGTATGATCCTGTTTGATGGAGTGACATACATATAGAGAACAGTGAAGTATAGTAGGAGAAAGGGTTCTTGATCAAACATAAATTTATAGGTTGAAAGCTACATGGGAAAGTTGCTCACACTTCTCACAAAAAGACAGTGTTCACTGTGTTTGTTGGCTGACTGTCTTTTTTTTTTCAAGCTTATTGATAGGTTGATATCCATACAAAGTAAAGGTTTTTCTAACAAAGCCAAAGGTGTTACATGGATAAGAGGTCCTAGTTATTTTGAAAAGAGAAGACTATTGCAGGCTTGGTTGAACTGTTGGAGCATTTTTACTCTGTCACCTTGTTCAGAACTGTGATATTGACTGTCTAATCATACTAATGGTTGATTGTACCATATGCAAGTTTGTTGAATGTTTGACACCTTAGACAGGGCAGGTTTTTAATGATTGGAAATTCTACCTTGAGACAAAGATTAAGATGTATTGAGTGACCTCTTAACTTCACAAGAACAAGGTGATTTCTTGACACTTTGCACAGGGAATTTACCTAACAGTCTGTCTCCTTTTTACTGTATGGTATCCTATTGAAATTTCTGTTGGCAGAGATACATTCAAGGTGAAAGGATACTTTTTAAGAGAGTAGAGGTTGTGTATTATAAGGAAAACTTGTTGCAACCATCCAAATCACATTGTTTCTCTGTCAAAGCAGTACATTGACACAGTTTGTCTCCAAAAGGGAAGTTTACACACAGTGAGGTAGTTTGTTTCTTCCAAAGCATATTTAGGTCAAAATTCCTCCAAGGCAAGACAGCAGGAGTGGCCCACATAAAAGATATGAGCCAATCTCTACAGAAGAGGTTAATGCTCATCCATCCGTCCTTTTCAACTTCCATGAAGTAGGTTGCCTAGATTTCTGTCAGAAGATACATGAAGTCAAAAGCTTCTCGCCATTGACACACCTATGCGCCCTGAGGTTCCAGGACAAGCATTTCAGGGTAGCGGACCTTTATTTCAAGTTTTCTCCAAGATTAGTGTCCAAGGCCACCAAGATTCCATATCATGGCGAAAAATGGTTCAAACAGGCCCATCTTGACTTAGAAGATTATAAGCCTTTCATCAAACCTGAGCATAGAGATGCTTTCACTGCTATTTTTCCTTTTTCATATCTTCTTGATAGCTATGCTCCTCTTATGAAAGTCATAATGAAATATTTTACTTGTGAAGGGAGGTTTGATCGAGTTTATGCCTACCATGTCCGCCTATTAATGCATTTCACTAGAAACAGGCAACTAAATCTCCCTTACTTTTTATTCAAGAGCATCGAGAATATGGCATCTACAGTCCAGAAAAAGGCCCCACCTCTGCAAATACCTTCCCTTTCCATCATTCTTTAATCAAAATTATCATCCTACACCAGCTAGAGAAGAAGAAAGTTCCATGGGATGTTTTTATCAGCCACCCAGATTTCTCTACTGTTCCTCCTGTCCATGTGTCTCCCACTCAGCCTGTTCATCGCCCTGTGCCTTTGTCCAGTAGGCCCACTCCTAGGAAGCTCAAAATGACTACAGAACAGCCAGGACAGCAGGAAGGAGGAGAGGGGAGTAAACAGCAAGAAGAGAAAGGTCAACAATAGGAGGAAAGGGATGAACAACAGCAAGAGGAAAAGGATAAGCAACAACAGGTACAAGATGAAGGTCAGCAGCAAACTGAAGGTGAAGGTCTGCAGGCACAAGATGAAGAACAACAGCTTGATATGGAAGGACAGGAACAACAGCTTGGGCAGGGAATTGAGCCACATCTTGAGCCACAAAAAGAGCAGGAAATCCAAGCACAGCAGCAGCTTGATTTTGGCGAAGAAGGGCAGCAGTTTGAAGCACCAAATGAAGAAGGCATTGATGAAGAACAACAAGCTAATGTTGGCGAACAGGGGCAGCAAAGTGAACAGCAAGAAGAAAACATCCAGCAGCCTCAAGGAGAGCAGCAGTCTCAAGAAGATGTCAAAGGTAAATCAGTTGTGCCTCCTCCTCCCAAAAGAACAAAGCTCAGCACAGCAAGGAAGAAAGGATCTAAGGCTGCTACTCCAAAAGCGACAAAGGTTGTTGCTAGCAAAAGGAAATCACCCAAAAGGACACCTACTAGCATGCCAAGGAGGAAAAGCGTAAGATTGGCCTTCAAAGGGAAAAGCAAAGTTGGAGAAAGTACAAAGCATGGGGGTGCATTGGCTGTCATCCCAATCCAAAGCGATGACAGTGATAATGATGCCCGCCTTCTTGAAAACCTCCTAATCCATAAAGAGGGGCAAATTGAGGCATTAGAGGAGGATCTTCAAAGGGCAAGGAACTTCAACCACTTTTTGGAGATCGAAAACAAACAGATGAATGTTCACACAGCTGTTTGTAGAGCTATAAAAAGGGGCTCTTTCACCTCTAATTACCTCACATTAATATGTCAACCCGAGAGCGTTTTGTCATTACAAAGAGTGACTCAATCCGAGGCTCATTCGTCAGAGTAATGCTAGTAGTACAGTGCTTAAGAAATACAAGAGTAAACGGATGCTTAACTGAAATCAAATTACTTTAAAGAAATAAATCACACACTCATAAAACTTAATAACTTATCAGTCAAGGGTTCGGTAATGATAAACCATCCCTTCAGAAACTGATGGAAAAGGAACTAAATCATAGATCACGAGCCTGGGAGCTAGACAGTGACTGCTACTGCTCACTACAACCTTAGATCATCTCTCACAACAAACCATCAAATGCAGATAAATAGAACAGCAAAGGAAATAAAGGATTAAACCACAATTCTGAAATGGAACAGCAACTCTAAAATGGAACAGCAATTGAATACTAAGTCCCGCGGGTTATAATCAAACTCAATCTATACACTCTTTGCAATCAAAGAACATTCTATCACTCTAAAGGCGAATTACACAAATCATATTAATGGAACAACAATAACGATTAATGAATTATGGAACAATACTGATTCATTAGAAACGCACACAACCCAAACGTTAATATAACAACTCTGTAACATAACAGTAAAGATATGCGATTAACTCTTGAAAGGATTAATAACGTAATGCGGAGTTAACACACAAGTCTGGCTGTAGAAACTTCAATGATTCAAACTTGAACAGAGCATGTAATATGAACTTGTAAGGCATATCAAATAATCAAATAGCAATAATAAACAAACCACACAGAAACGAAGCTGTAATGGTACAGAAGCAAGTGTCCTTCGGGGCCGGGCCCTTAGCCTCCAAGGATACACCGATTTAGGTTAACGCAGACGCGAAGATGGAATAATCACCAAGCTTTCATTAATGCATTGATCAAAAATACATCGAACCAGTTCTCAACAAAGCTTAATAACCAAATCTGATGTTTTACAGAAGATTACATAAAACGTATCTTATCTCGCCATTTTTTTCTAAACTAACAGTACTTGTCTCTTTTTATAAAAACGATGGCGGAGATGTCCAAGCAACTAGATAAGTAAAGCAGCGATCCCTCAGGATCTTCGATCCTGAGGGATTCGCCAAACTGTTAACTCTTCATCCTGTCTTTGCTATTGCGCTGAGCTGGTGTCCTCTCCTTCTTTCCCGAGCCGAGTCACTTTGATCTGTTTCCCTATGTTTGCGTTCGGTTCTCGTCCAGAGAGACAGCAGTTATCTCCACTTTGTTCTTTCCTTTAGAGCGGAAACTCTTCGTTTTCTCCTTTTCCTGTATAGAAAATAACCATTATTAGTGGCTAAGTTATACACATCGATTCTCACATGTTTTGTTATAGTTCCTTATTACTTTCCAAATTCATTATACAAAAGGTTCACAAATTCTATTAAAAAGTCATTAAAGTAATCATCAAAATCATACCTTTTTAGTACTCCACACACCCCCCTGCTTACCTTGTTTCATGTCCTCATGAAAACATTGTAGTTGACATGTAATGCAGTGAGAGAGTATGCTGGAGAAGGAGTCTCATGCGGAGGCCTACAACCATGTTGAGTGATTAAATAATCAAAGAACTGAACTGCTTGCCCCTCAGGCATATCATACAGGGCCTGGTATCCATGTGCAGGATGCCAAATAATTGGAGCGCGAAATCTATACCCTAACCAAGATGACCCTGCTTTCAGAATGCTCTGGCCATAGAGATTCAAACGGTCAGCAGCTAACTCGAAGTTCTCATACTTAAATGGTTCTCTGAGCTGGATGTGTGGATCAGAGATTCGATATCGAAATTTGGCTGCATTAATGGCCAAGTCTTTGATGGAAAAGAAATACTCTAAACTCTCTTGAATGAGTGCCTCATGCATAGGCCCTAATGTTACAATGACACCTGGAGTCCTTATGTGGTTTATATGAGCTGTCCATAACTGTACCGGGTTCCTAGGCTCAGCCCTAACTCTTAAATCTAGACCATTTTCTTGACTCTGGAAGGTATCATAGGCTTTCAGCCACTTAATCTGATTAGCCCCGAATGAAATGAATGCTTGGAATTGAATATCACCAATGGAGGGACCAGGGTTCAATTAAGTCTCCTGACTTAGCACAAGGTCGTGTAAATAAAGTTCACACAACAATCTCTGGACTTTCACTCCATAATGTTTACAACAGTCTATAAAATCATTGACATTGTTGATCTGTATAGGGGTGCCTGCCTTAACAGCTTTTATTTGTAATTGTAAGTATCATTCTAATAGAAACAGAGCATAGTTTTTAGCAGGGGCCCTACATGCTAAAACATTATTATATAAAGAACACAAGTCATTCATCTGTTTGATAGTAGTATCTAGTTTACAAGTTACCTGTGTGACTTCCTCTTGTTCCTTCATCCATCCTTCAACAACCTGTCTTTTAGATTGACTGACATCCCTTAGTTGCTGCTGCAACTCTTCATATTTTTCTAGGGGAACCGTTTGCTCTTTAAGTTGCTCCACTTCTTGCTGTGCTTGTTTCACCATCTTGTGCAAGGATTTTGTCTTTGAATCTTTCTTCCATGCATCAGTGGAGGCCGGGAGTTTTACCTGAACCTTCTTGTTATGTTGTTTGGAGTTCAGGACCCTGATTACCCCTGAGGGTGGTGCCTCCGTCTGAATTTGCTTATCATCCTTTTCTGTCTTAATCGGAACGGCAGTTGGATCCTCAGGGTTTTGGTCAGCAGGCCGTTTGTTGGCCCTCTTCTTCCTTTTTACCTTTTGGTTCTTTTTCAAAATCCTAATTTGTTGTCTGAGCTGGGTTATCGTGTTTAACAATTTAGTTCGGTCCTTCCGCAACTTCTTGATTTCCATTGTTTCATTTGAAGGAACGGCAGTCTGTCGATGGTGGACTGGATCATGACCAGTTGCTAACTCTTCCTCCTGGGGTTCTTCCTCACTGCTCTGCTCCGGCTGTTCTGGTGTATGCACCTCAACTGGTTCTGATTCTTCCTCCTGGGGTTCTTCCTCTAGATTTTCCTCTTATGACATGGGAACAGATTGTTCCCGTTCAGTATTTTCTTCCTCTTCATCATGAATGGGCATGTTCTCTTCTTGAAGTTGGTCGTGGGGATTCTCTGAACTAGAAGGTTGACCGTATTTACTCATATTGGCTAGGATGGCGGCCAAGTCATCTTCTCTTAGTAGGTCTTGTAATGGGCTATTCTCCTGCTGTCCCATTTCTTCCTCCTGTTCAGTTTCTGCTTCTTTTTCTGTTCCCGAAGGCTCGGGTACTTCTTCTTCGGGTTGCTCATCTTCAATTATTATTGGTTGGCTGGTGCTTCCCTGAAGCTGTTCCAGCCTTCCCCTTATTCGAGCCAACCGGGCTGACTTTCTGGGTTTATTTATGCTTCCTCTCATCTGAGCTAACCGAGCTGATTTCCTGGGTTCCTCTGGTTGCTCGGGTGAATCAACGACATGCTTTCGCTTTGCGGATTCTTGGTGTGTCTCTGGTTGTTTTGATGTACTAGCAACATTTTCTCTGCGTTTTGCCGGTTGTTCTGGTGGGTTTATAGAATGTCTACGTTTCGGGGATGGTTCTGTCGATCCCCCTTCAATCAGTGCAATGAGCTCTTCCCAGCTGCTCTGCTGCTGGGTAAGACTATAACTAACAACAAGTCGAATTAACCCGTGGTGACTAACAATTGCCTCTACGTGCTGTGCTCTTTTCATACTTTGTGCAGCATCATGCAATAACGAGTTTAAGAGTGCCGGTAAATTCACAGAGCATTTCTGTTTTAGAACAGCTAAAAGTTTAAGGTGTCGTGGTCTTACCACGTCTTTTCTTCCTTCGCAAGTAATGTAGCTCTGTACTATTCTTGCTAGCTTTGTCCAGGGTTCGCCTAGGGTCGCTGGCAGAATTCCCTTCCCTTTGATTGTCAAATGCTGGCCTTCATCCTGGAAGATGTCGATGACCTTCTGTAATCGTTCCTTTTTGAATGTCCATACCGGTCCGGTAGCTGGTAGTCCTGAGACTTATGCAATTATGGCATCAGTGACCGCTATTCGTTTCCTTCTTACTATGGAGTGGTCATCTTGTAAATTCTGCAAGAACTCCATTGCTACTGTCTCATTACCCTCCTGTAAGCGATTGAAATAGTTCAACCATCCTGCCCTTCCCAGGATTTCTCGGGCAGCAGCAGAGATCGTTAGCTGTTGAGGCTCACTACGAATTGCCTTTCCCCCAATGATTTCGCTGTGATTTCTAAATGGAACAGCAAAAAACGTTTTCGGTTTGAAACACAGAGAGCAAGGTTTCGCGAAAGAAAACACAGAGTATGCAACAGTGCAGCAAAAACAACTTGTGCGAAAAATAAAAATAAAAATATGCCATGCCGTGAAACCATGCCAAACCGTCGTAAACTAATTGTTTCGAATGGTGAATTGACACGTAATACATGGAATGATGAGGTTAACCTCCCCCCCCCCGCAGTGTGATAGGCTGTCCCAGCCGGCAAATAAAGGAGCGGCACCCAGTTTGCAATCAAGTCAGAAAGGAACAGCATGTGGATTTATGCCATGTTGAAAAAGGACAACAGATTACCGAAATCGAAGCGGAGGATGGATCGCGTGTTATATAAGAGGCTACTGTGTTATGATTTGAGGCTGATGGATAGGGCATGTATCGTACTTGCCAATCTTAAGCGGTCATGGTCACCTCCGTTGCCATGATTGGTAATGATAAATATTCATGCGGTGTATAAATCAGGAAATAACATATGATTAGTGCCTAGGATATAAAAACAAAAGAGTGTTAATATCTTACCTATTGGTGTAAGCAAGGTGACTTCGATACCATTAACATTACTCTGCTGCCAACAGGTGTCCATAACCTTGGCAGAGTTGTTTTTCACCCTCAGAACCATGATCCTGTGTGTATACTTAGGAATGTTATTATGTCAGAATGTAGACCATTATGCTGGCTTGGTGACCAGTTGACCATAATGCCATTCACGAGGAAAGAGCGAAACGTGGGCAGGCCGGCTCGTGATGAGACCTCCTGTTCCAAGGTTTGTTTATTTTGATACACATTTTGGACCATATCCCTGGTGTGGTGGCCAGAATGGGAACGCCACTTCACTTCCATCCTCATGATCATGGTAGGCTGGCTCTCGATGAGACCCCCTATCCTGCATTTGACATTTGACATGCTTTTTCTTTTTCATAGAATTCTTTTCCTTATTTATACACAAAGGGTGGTTCAGCACTTTTTAAGAGTAGGAATGGTGGAAGAAGTCTTATTATCTCAATAGGAAGATATAAACTCTTTGCTCTTATTCCCAAGTACTAATAAATTTTTTTTTAAGGGAATTAGCATGATAAAGATAACCAATCAGGGAAAAATTAGTAAAACCATGCCAACAAAAGGTAAGAAATAAGTATGTCCTTCCAGTTGTCCTCTTATTGATGCAGAGCCTTATAGATATAGCGATTTATGATTTGCAGATTTTCGGTATGTTGTGTTTTTATATTTCATCGCACAAATACATAGCTGAAGCTTGAAGACTAGAAAGAAGACGGGCAAAAAACATCCTCAATTTAAATCAGCAAAAGAGATCAAAAGTATGCTAATGGTGTTCCGTTGGAAAAGAGACAACGATGGATAATAGAAAAAGGAACAAAACTGCAAATGCCGTTCCTTTTGGAAAAAGGAACGGCAATCATACTATCAAACACTCAATATGCCATTCCGTTGAAAAAGGCAAAACAGAAATAAAAGAACGATGTTTCTTTGAAGGAAAAGGAACAGTGGTAACCAAAAGGAACAGCGAGAAACGTAACAATATCGTTTTTTTTTTTTTGAAAAAAAAGGAACAGCAGAGATCCGAATGCTGTTCCTTTAGAAAAGGAACAACAGAACAAGCAAAACCAATATGATAAAAAAACATACATATGCTATTAGAAGAGCAAAAATCAAACTTTGTGGGAGAAAAAGGAACAGCAAAATGACAAGAATTTATTCAAATCAAATTTATGTACAAGAATCACTCAAAAAAAAAAACTTTATGTACAAATTGCAAAAAGAAATAGACCCTTAATGAATTACAGGTGAGGAAGATTTCTCTTCCTCTCCTAAGATCTCCAGATCAGTATCTCGGCGTAGCTGCTGGCAGAAGGATTCCCGAGTAAGTGGTTTACGGTAGAGACGGACTCGGTGGCCATTTACCTTGAATGCATATCCAGAACCGTCAATAGTGATTAGAGTAAGAGTTCCATTGTCATGTACCTTCTGGATTTCGTATGGTCCCAACCATCGAGCCTGAAGTTTTCCAGGGAAGTCCTGAAACCGAGAATCGTATAACAGAGCCCAGTCTCCCTCGTGGAAGACTTTGTTCTTAATGAGCGCATCATGCCATTTGGCTCGCTGCTGTTGAATTAATGCTGTATTTTGTAATGCAGAGAGCCGAATTTCGTCTAATTCATTGATCTGCTGTAGTCGATTGAGTTGTGCCTCAGTTAAATCTAGGCCAACTTCCTGTGCTGTACGCAGTGTTTGGATTTCGAATTCTATGGGAAAAATAGGTTGTTTTCCAAACACTAGTTGATAAGGTGAGTAACTAGTGGTGCTCCTCCATGTGGTTCGATAGGCCCAGAGTGCTTCAGGTAGTCGGGTAGCCCAGTCACGCCTATGTGATGCAATGGTTTTTGTTAGGATTGATTCTATTATCTTATTGCTACTTTCTACCTGCCCATTCGCCTGTGGGTGATATGGAGTAGTGATCTTATGCTAGACATGATAATTGTTAAGTGTTGCAGATAATTTATGCCCAACAAATTGTGGTCCTCCATCTGTAACTATTTCCCTAGGAAGGCCATAACGAACAAATAAAAGGAACAAGAACTGTATGACAGAGTCCTCTGTGGCTCTTGGTAATGCTTCTGCCTCAACCCATTTGGTGACATATTCTGTTGCCACCAAAATATATGTTTTCTGATTTGATGAAGGGTTGATGGGTCCAACGAAATCCAGAGCCCATCGCTCGAATGGTTCGATGACTAACTGCGGTTTCAGAGGCATTTCATCAGCTTGACCAGGTCGTCCTGCTCGCTGGCAACTGTCACAGGCTTGGACGAACTTCTTTGCATCTTTGAAGATTGTAGGCCAGTAATATCCTGTCTGCAATACTTTATGTCCAGTCCTACGCTCAGCGAAGTGCCCCCCACACGGTCCATCGTGACAGGCTTTTAGGATGTCAAAGATTTCATCCTCTCTAACACATCGCCTGATATGCATGTCTGCTCCTGTGTGAAACAAATAACCTCCAATCCACGAAAATCGAGAACTTTTCTGAATAATCTGCTTACGCTCATTAGGAGTTAAATGTTTTGGTAATTTACCTACTGCAAGGTAGTTGGCAACATCGGCATACCAGGGTGTTTGAACAGCAACAGCAAACAGGTGCTCATCCGGAAATTGATCTTCCACTGCTGCTGCATCGCTTGATTTTGGTATTCTTTAAAGAAAATCGGCTACAGGGTTTTCTTTGCCAGGGCGGTCCTTGATTGTGATGTCGAATTCCTGCAATAAGATTAACCATCGAGTTACTCTGGCATTTTTGACAGGCTTATTTGCTAAATATTTTATGGCAGAATGATCTGTATACAAGATAACAGGGTAGCCTGTGATATAATGTCTAAATTTATTGACAGCATGTATTACAGCTAGAAATTCTTTTTCAGTGACAGTGTAATTCAATTCAACAGGGGATAAATTTTTGCTGATGTAATATATAGCATATGGTTTTTTATCCTCTTCCCGCCCAAGGACTGCACCAATGGCTGTATCTGAGGCATCAGATGATATCTGGAATGGTAGGTCCCAGTTTGGTCCTCGAAGGACTGGGGCTGTGGATACAAGCTTCTTTAGATCCTCGAAAGCATGGTCACATTTGTCTGTCCAAAGAAAATCAACATTACCAGTCAGTGCATATAAAGGAGCAGCAATGTGCGAATAATGCTCTATAAATCGTCTATAATAACCTGAAAATCCAAGAAAACTGCGTACCTCTGTTTGACTAGTAGGAGTGGGAATAAGCAAAAGTATTTGGATTTTGGCCGGGTCTACCTGAATGCCGGCTGCTGAGACATAGTGTCCTAGGATAAGTCCTTCAGTCATCATCAAGAAACATTTTTCATTGCTTAAGCAAAGTCTAGTAACAATGCAGCGTTGTAGGACTTTCTCTAGGGTGTCTAGAGCTAGATCAAAGTCATCTCCGTATGGTGTAAAGTCATCCATGTAAACTTCAAGTCCATCATTGATTAAATCTGCAAAAATACTAAGGATAGCCCTCTGAAATGTGGCAGGAGCATTACATAAGCCAAAAGGTAAAACTCGATAGGCAAATGTTCCCCAGGGGCAAGTAAAGGTAGTTTTATCCTGGTCTTCAGGGGCAATCTGAATCTGATTGTATCCACTGAAGCCATCCAGGGAAGAAAAGAACTTCTTCCCCGCTAAAGTGTCCAATACTTGATCTATGAAAGGAAGAGGAAAATGATCTTTTTGTGTTGCCTTGTTAAGTTCCCTATAATCCACACAAATTCTCCATTTCCCATTCTTTTTTGGTACCACCACAAGTGGAGAGACCCATTTACTATCGGAAATAGGGTATATAAAATTCACATCTAAAAGCTTCTGAAGTTCAGTTTTTACGACATCTTTTAGATGGGGATTAAGTCTCCTTTGCGGCTGACGCACAGGTCTGGCATCCTTTTCTATGTAAATGTGGTGTGTACATAACTGGGGATCGATTCCTTTCATATCAGGGTAGTCCCATGCAAATGCTTCTTGATATTTTGTTAACATATGGATGAGCTTTGTTTCTTGTTCCGGTGTGAGATTAGCATTGATGTTTAAAGTTTTCCCCGGTGCAATTTCCACAGTTTTACTATTTGCAACAGAAGTGACAGGTATTATTTGATCATGAATATCTTTCAGGGGATCTTCTTCTAATTCATTATCAAATGCTGCTTTTATCATGTGACATTGTGTGCGAGGTTCAATTTGAGTAATGAAATTATTAATGGCATCGTCTTCTGTTTGATCTTTGAAATCGAGTGCCTCTTGTATAGTTAATGGAGATCTGATGTTATCAGTAAGATATGATACAGGGTGCTTATTCGTTTTAATCATTGTGACACTTGGCTGCGCTGGAGGATATAGAACTAAATTTTTTCTATTTGGTCCTCTGGTTATGGTCATATTTCCCTGCCGACAGCCAATGTAGGCATCGGCAGTAGCGAGCCAAGGTCTACCTAAAATTAGCGGGTGTCCATCAAGTCGGGTTTTTGGATTAATTATCAGAAAATCAGTTGGATACTCCCAGGATTCTACAGATACCATGACATCATGTAGAGTGCCCTCTGGTCTAACCACAAATCGGTCAGCCAATTCTAACAGAGTAGAGGTGGGTTCTACAGATGTAATGCCGAGCTTTTGGCAAGTTGTGGTTGTTAAAATATTAATTGCAGCCCCTAAATCAACTAAGGCATTAGGCAGGGTCTGACCATAAATTTGAACAGTTATAATTGGGTTCCCGGGGTCTTCATATTTAAGGGGTGTTTCTTTTCCCGACAATAGGTCAGATAAGGTGTCGACTACTTGGACTCTTGGATTATTTGTTATATTCCTCCTTGGTTTCTTTATGCACAATTCTTTTATGGTTTTGGCGTATATGGGAATGTCTTGAATGGCTTGGAGGAATGGAATTTTTATGTACAGGTTTTGTAATTCTCCCAGAATGTCAAAGTCAGGATATTGTATGGATCGAGGTATGGCTAATCGTTCTGGGAACGGAGGAGAGGATGTGGTTGCTGGGTTATGAGTTTGTTGCTTATTTACATCCTCTTGTTGTGACTGATGTTCTCTGGGTAACTGATCTTCAATATGAACTGTTTTATCTCCCTCAGTTTCAATTATACGCCCAGATCTTAACTGAAGGTCGTTGCACTCTTTTAAATCAGGTCCTGGTTCCGGTGATTCTATGATTTGAATAGATTGGACCTGCCTGTTGTTTGGATTGGGATCGGGTTGGGCTGGGAGTTGCGGCCTCAAGTTAGACTGGGGATTTTGTTGTAAAGCTGGCAAAGTAGGTTGAGGGAGCGGAATCGTTCCGGCTGGGTGGTACATCGGTCTTTGCCAGCTTGTCTACCAGGGTGAACTTTGTGAAGTAGAGGGGGTCCATTGTGAAGGATATGGGCCATTTTGCCAATATGGTGGAGTGTAAGGGAAATTTGGCCAACCAGTTTGGCTTGTTTGATTCAGCCATGGATTTGAAGAAGGAAATGATTGTGGTGACCAGTTTGTAAATGGGGTTTGAGATTGATTTTGCCACATACCATATTGTTGAGCATTATACTGTGGGTTTTGAAAGAAAGAGGTTGGGTCTGGAAACATACCAGGTTGTTTTGGCTGCCATGGGCGGCGCTGGTTGATCGAATTCACTGATTCTGGTTCTTCTTCTGCTTCCTTATATACCGCTTTCAATCCAGGAAGTGAGGGGCAGCTCTTCGTAAGGTGATCTTTCGTACAGATAGCGCATGTTTGGACTTTATCCAGAGGACACTCCTTGTGGCTGTGTTTTTTTCTGCATCGGGGGCAGAAGATTGCCATATTTTGTTCTGCCTCCAGCTGCTTCTGTTTAGCCTGCACAATATCAAGTTGTGTAGTTAGTGTCCCCATAATATCAGTTTTAAAATTTTCTAATAAATTTCCAATTTCTGCACGTGTTACTCCTTCTGCCGATACTTTGTTATCTCTTGCAAACCGATCATATTCTGCCGGTTTTATTCTTGTGCTACCTCTCGAACTCCTGATACATAAGTCAAGGATGTCAGTAAAATTCTCCTGATAAATATCCCCTTTGCCCATAATGTTTAATGTTTCAATCCATTGTTCCTTCATGCCCCTCATTAATGCAGTTTTCAACACATTATCAGGTAAAGGTAGCGATGCATAAGGAGATCTTTGTAAATTATACTGAAAACGTTCCACATACTCCTCTAATGTTTCATTCGGTCTGGCTGTCATTTGAAATATTTCGTCTTTTAATTCTCTAGACCTACAATAATCCCGGTATTTCTTTAAGAAGGATTCTTTCATTTGATCCCAATTGTTGATAACCCCGCCACCTAGCCCCATAAACCATCTTAAAGCAGCTCCTTTCAATGTAGAGGGAAATAATTTCAAGTTTTGGGGATCGGTGGTGTAATCGTACCCCCGACATAACACATCGAATTCGAATAGGAATGCATCCGGATCTTCTGATGTGAGTCCGTGAAATGTGGGGATATGCTGAAGAGGGATAGCTTTCATGGGTGCATTTGCTGCATAATCCACTATAGGATATTGTAATGTAGAGGTTTGAGTGTTTGGCTGGTTTTGAGCGTTTGGTTGGTTTTGAGCCATGGGATTGAATATATGCCAGTAACCTTCTGGGATATCTAAGAGGGTATTCCTAGGTTGGGTGGGAACGGTTTTGACAGGGATCTTTTTAATAGCGCTTCCTTTATCTGAAATAATGGGAATACCAGGTGTTTGAGGAGATTGAATCTCTTCAACAATGACTTTCGCAGCACTCCCCTTATCTGGGCTATCTAATGGCTGATTTTTTTCAAGAGGAGATTTTGGTTCCTTGGTTTCCCCTGTTTCTCCTTCTCCTTCGCAAAATTTGCTAGAGTTCCCTTCCTGCAATAATTCTGGAGTGGAATTTTCAACTTCTTGAAAGTCCTGCTCCTCAGTTTGGCTATGCACCTCAGCACAGGCTACAGATGGTGATCCTATGGCCTGAAGGGAACTAGTAGGTGGTTTAGAAGTGTTTTTCTTGAAGCCTACTGATGGCTGAGACTCTGTTTTCTTATAGATTTCGTCTATGAAGGTCGTTCGGCCAAGGGTCACCGGCCCCTTAGCTTTTTCAGGTTTGGATGGAGGTTTGATATTCTTTTCCGGTCTTTTCTGCTTAGTCATGCACTCAAAAAAAATAAACTACCAACTTCTATTCAAACAAGAAAAAACAAATCTGTTAGGAAAGCGGATAATGAGCAGGTCTTTTACATGCTCTGCACGTAGGTTCTTACCTTCCGTTTTTAGGATCCAACTCCTCCCTAGTAGGCTTGTACACCACTCTGAAAAAGACAAATGGCTTCACTCTTTCCCCGGCAACGGCGCCAAAATGTAGAGCTATAAAAAGGGTCTCTTTCACCTCTAGTTACCTCACATTAATATGTCAACCCGAGAGCATTTTGTCATTACAAAGAGTGACTCAATCCGAGGCTCATTCGTCAGAGTAATGCTAGTAGTACAGTGCTTAAGAAATACAAGAGTAAACGGATGCTTAACTGAAATCAAATTACTTTAAAGAAATAAATCACACACTCAGAAAACTTAATAACTTATCAATCAAGGGTTCGGTAATGATAAACCATCCCTTCAGAAACTGATGGAAAAGGAACTAAATCATAGATCACGAGCCTGGGAGCTAGACAGTGACTGCTACTGCTCACTACAGCCTTAGATCATCTCTCACAACACACCATCAAATGCAGATAAATAGAACAGCAAAGGAAATAAAGGATTAAACCACAATTCTGAAATGGAACAGCAACTCTAAAATGGAACAGCAATTGAATACTAAGTCCCGCGGGTTATAATCAAACTCAATCTATACACTCTTTGCAATCAAAGAACATTATATCACTCTAAAGGCGAATTACACAAATCATATTAATGGAACAGCAATAACGATTAATGAATTATGGAACAATACCGATTCATTAGAAACGCACACAACACAAACGTTAATATAACAGCTCTGTAACATAAAAGTAAAGATATGTGATTAACTCTTGAAAGGATTAATAACGTAATGCGGAGTTAACACACAAGTCTGGCTGTAGAAACTTCAATGATTCAAACTTGAACAGAGCATGTAATATGAACTTGTAAAGCATATCAAATAATCAAATAGCAATAATAAACAAACCACACAGAAACGAAGATGTAATGGTACAGAAGCAAGTGTCCTTCGGGGCCGGGCCCTTAGCCTCCAAGGATACACCGCTTTAGGTTAACGCAGACGCGAAGATGGAATAATCACCAAGCTTTCATTAATGCATTGATCAAAAATACATCAAACCAGTTCTCAACAAAGCTTAATAACCAAATCTGATGTTTTACAGAAGATTACATAAAACGTATCTTATCTCGCCATTCTCCCCAAACTAACAGTACTTGTCTCTTTTTATAAAAACGATGGCAGAGATGTCCAAGCAACTAGATGAGTAAAGCAGCGATCCCTCAGGATCTTCGATCCTGAAGGATTCGCCAAACTGTTAACTCTTCATCCTGTCTTTGCTATTGCGCTGAGCTGGTGTCCTCTCCTTCTTTCCCGAGCCGATTCACTTTGATCTGTTTCCCTATGTTTGCGTTCGGTTCTCGTCCAGAGAGACAACAGTTATCTCCACTTTGTTCTTTCCTTTAGAGCGGCAACTCTTCGTTTTCTCCTTTTCCTGTATAGAAAATAACCATTATTAGTGGCTAAGTTATACACATCGATTCTCACATGTTTTGTTATAGTTCCTTATTACTTTCCAAATTCATGATACAAAAGGTTCACAAATTCTATTAAAAAGTCATTAAAGTAATCATCAAAATCATACCTTTTTAGTACTCCACACTGTTCATGAAGCACGGGCGATAAAATATAAGAATGAGGCAGCTAAGGCGCAAGCAAGGATAGAAGAACTCATTGGTGAGTTTGATGAGGAAGAAGAGGAAGACCAACCTAGGCGGAAGAGGCCTAGGATGATAGGGCTTAAAAGAGGCTTGGAAAAGCAGAAAGAAGAAGAACAAGCCCATCTCCAAGCCTTTCCTCTCACTGCACTCCTTGAGTAGGAAATTGAAGAAAACAAAGAGGCATGGCTTGAAAGAGCGAACAAACACTTGGAGATGAAACTTGAAAGAGTGAACAGAGATCTAGAGCTGCAAAGGAAGAGGACACATCACTTCCAAAAGTTGAATCAATTTGCCCGGCGCAAACTAAAGGCAGCCCAAGAGAAATTGAAGGAGGCCAAGGGGAAGCGCCTGGCATGGAAAGAGGAGAAAAGTGCATCAGCTCTTGACATTTTGGCCTCAGCTTCGGAGCATGTTGCTAGGGACCCTTGAGGGTCATGCATGCCATTTTTGGGCCCATTTCGGCAACTTTTTGTTTTTTGGCATTTTTTGGGTTTTTGGTCGAAAACTCATATTTTCGCCATTTGCACATTCTGCCCGTCATATCAGCAATCTGCTATTTCCTGGCTTTTTACACACAGGTACAGATTTGGAGGACTTCTAGGCATCAGATTGAGATGATTTTAGTTACGCCGGAAAGTAGACATAGAGAGCTTTCCAACGGGCCATCATGAGCCTCATTTCGACACCGGGAAGGCTGCCAAATGTTTCCAGAAATTTAGGGGACCTTTTCCTGATATAAATTTGAAGTATTTTTGTAATTTTTGAACCTCAAAAATCTGCTTTTTCCAAATGTGCGTTTAGCTATTTTTGCACTTGGAAAATGTTGCAAAGTCAATATAATTTCCGTTTTTAGCATTTTTTAGATATTTTATGGGATATTTTTTGCCTTGGGCTTTGCAAAGCCTCAAGGACAAGTTTAGATATTTTAATTAGGCCAATGGGATAGCTAGTTGCTCCATGAGGTTTTCCTCCCTCAAGCCTATTTATTCCATGGGTTTCATTGTAAAAAGAGGCTAAACTTGAGAGAAGAATCAATATATTGGTCATATGAGCTTTGAAGAACATACTTGTGTTATGATTTTGGACTGCCTCTTGGATGCTTTTGATGAAGGATGAAGGGTTGTTGATGGATTCCATGACATGGTAGAATGGTATAGTGTTTCTTGCTTTGTTGTTGTCTTCTAGTTTTCATTCATGATACATACTTCTTGCTGCTATAGATCAGTAGAGATTAGTTTTGAGATATGCCCATGGAGGCACCTCAAAATTCTTGAATCTTCATAGCTTTATGTTTTCTTCTTCCTTAGTTATACTAAAGAATTCTTAACTGTTCTTTAGTAACTTAAAGGTATTGTTGCTAGTTTTATTTACAAGTTCTATGTATTTTGAGTAGGATGTATGGTGTGCCCTACTTACCTATGATTTTCCATGGTTCTGTCCATAAAATATCTCTTTGACTGATTATTTTATCATCTTGTTGAACCAAGGAGGCCTAGTCCCGATCTAGCCCTTTGCCTAAAACTATGAAAGCTTGTTTGTCAAAGTGCCCAATGACTTAGAGACTATGTTTAGGCATTCCGACATAGTATTTTGAGTTGTTAGTCCATCTTATGTGTTCTCCCCAAAGTCTGATAGCCATTTCCCGAAGTTAGAAGGTCTTATACTTCTATGCATGGCTGGAATGTTTGATTTCTATGTATTAATTAGCTCATAGTTACATTTAGCATGATTAATGGCTTGCTATAACATGTTTATGTCTGCTATCAACTAGTTACACTTGAAATCCCTCGTATCTCACAAACTTGATGTCCATTTACTCCATTTTGCCCAAAGATCCCTTCTACCGTGAATCAAATCGGCCCTACAGCAGCCTTGCATCATCATCTGATAGCTTCCTTGACCTTTTTGACCCCATAGCCTAGTTTATCTACATCTTGTTATCCAGTTTATATCTTTGATCAGTTTTATCCCTCACAAACTTAAAAACCCAAAAAATCAGAAACTCACTTCATAACTAGCCTAATATTAGAAACACCATAAGAAAACACACCGATATCTTTTACACATATAGAGAGAGCCCTCTCTGAGTCGAGGAAGGCTAGGTCCTCGGGCTCCAAAGCTTGGTTTGATGTTACATCGTCATTTGGCTCACCAGTCGGCCAAATCACGGAACACTAACATAATGGCGATCACAGTGGGACTTTGAGTTAGTGACAATCTAAGGACACCTTAGAACTCTAGAAGTCCCTTATTTTCAAGAATACCGACCAGTGAGCCACCTCATCGCCACACTAACATAATGACGATCACGGTGGAACCTATTGAGTTCATGATAGTCTAGAAAACTTTTATAGACTCCTTAGTCCTTCAACTTTTTACTTAAAACCATCAGCCTTTAGAATCATCTAGTGTAAACTCTCTGCTTCACCATCCTAGCAAAGTGATGGATCAGGTTTATAACACTTTTACATCCTAGGCTACACATAAAACTCAAAAAACCCCAAAACACTCCTTTAGATTGGTTTTTGTCAATATTGGTGGTGGACCATACAAGTATACCTCAAAACAACTGACAATCCACCTGGCGACTCCACTAACCTCTAGTAAGCCTTACTATTTTACCAAACCCTAAGCTACTATCCGATAGACCTATCCCATCTCTCACTAACATAGCGTGAGATGGTGGGACACTGAGTACATGATAGTCTAGTAAAATCTTATAGACTCTTTGGTCCTTTAGATACTTAAACAAGTAAGCAGCCCATAGACCCATTTAGAGTAAACTCTTTTTGTTCTCATCACCCTAGCAAAGTGTTGAAACAAGTCTAGGATACTTTAAACCATAGGCTGCACATAAAACTCAGATAATCCAAAAACATTCCCAGATTAGTTACTGGTGGTGGACCATAGCTATCTTCACAAAAACAACCTAGTTCCGCCTCGCGACTCCACTAGTTCATCCCTTTTATTTTCGACCACCCTTCACCTTAGTCGAACTTTAGAGAGATCACTCATCCAAAACATTCACCAATACCATCCTCTCTAAGCTCTGGATCCAAAATCTAGCTTCACGAAGAATCAACACCAGATCTCATCCAGACCCAAATCCCCCTATCATAGTAGATGACCCAGAGAAGATTCTGTGGCAAGCTTCCGAAACTGATCATCTAGCTACTGGTAGATCCATCCGTAAAACAAGATCAGTACCTAAACATATCACTATCCTACCAGATTCACCTTTTGAATTAGAGTCATCAAAAACTATTCCCATAAGCAAATCATATAGTAAGATAAACTTTGACGATCTTGAACCCCTAGACCCACCACAGAGTCCTAGTAGAGAAGCTTCACCTACCACTCCTCCTGACTTCCAGCTTCTCTATCAATTTGGCTCTTACCATCCCAGATCTACTCAAAACCAGATCACTAGTCCAAGTTCATTCACCACACCTGTTCAAAACACCTCATCTCATCCCACTAGTCCTCATCTTGTACATCATCCATTAGCTCCTGTCATGGCAGCCTGGTATGCACCTTTGGTGTTGCCACCGCCCTTGGCTCCTCTCCCAAATAAATATCAAGAAAAAATCCCACACTTTACTGGAGAAGACACCACCACACCTCAACAGCATATAAGTAGGATGACTGATGCTTATGAATACCTAGAGGTACAAGACGAGACTGTCAGAATGAGAATATTTTCCCAAAGTCTTGGTGGTGAACCCAAAGCATGGTTCAAAAGCTTAACTCCAAACAGTATCTATGATATCCAAGAACTACATCAAGTCTTCAGAAATAGGTGGGAAATCCGAAGAAACCCCATTCAAATCCTGTCAGAATATAACAACCTAAAACGGGAAAATGGGGAGAGTGTCAAAGCTTATTGTACTAGGTTCAACAGTGTATATAACTCCCTCCCACCTCATTTCAAACCCCCACTTGGTTTAGCCTTGGAAAAATTCCCTGAGGGGTTTGATCCGGACATGACATATCATCTGAGAGACAATGATCCCCCTACCTTAGAGGAAATGCAACAAATAGCCATAAAAGCAGATGCCAACTTAGCAGAAAAAAGAGCTAGGACTAGATCAGAAAGAAAGGTCACATATAAAGACGAGGTCTCCACTTCATCACCTTCCCTAGATCCTAGAATATATGACTTAGTCAAAACCATGGCCAAAATGTGGGAAAGGATAAATGAAAAGGCTCCCGTTAGGGACAACCAGCCAAACCCTCCAAACAGAAACCGGAACCAAAACTTTAGGAGGGAACAGCCCCAAAATAGACCAAGGGAAAATGACCAACAGATTAGGCCACCATTCAATGAAAACTATGTGGAAGAAGATAATAGAGATACAGAACCCATTGATGAAAGTATCTTAAATCTTGTAGGGTCTGATAATGAGAGTGATGTATACCTCACAGCAGAAGAACAAGAGTTATGTTCTCCTAATCAAGATGAGACCAGCTATGAAGATCTCGACGATCCTGCCATAGAATTTCAAAATGCCTTAATAGAAGCTCACTGGCAGTATAATCTTAGAAGCAGAAAAAACCAAAACCATTCCAAAAAGAGTAACCCTGACAGTACCCAGACCTCAGATTACTTCCTAAAGAAAACCATGGATAGTAACAAAGTTGAGGCCAAAAAGATTGACCCAAACAAAGGCAAAGCCATTCAGACAAGTATTAGCTCGGATACTCCTAGTACCTCTATAAAAACCCTAGAGTTGACTGTATCAAACAAAATCCCAAGCCAAAGTCAGCAAATTAAGAACATAGAAAAAGTTATGTCTGAAAAAGCTGAAACAAATCTGCCCAAACTACATACTCCTTTTAGTTTCGAAGGGGAAATTTCCAAAATAAAAATTACCATACCCCTCACAGAGTTAATAACTGATGACAAACCCGAACTCTTATTTGGCCCTAAAGTAGAAGGTCAATACCAAGAAGGATCTATTTCTCCTTTCTATGTAAGCTTAAACATACAGGACAAAATATTACATAATGCCATGTTAGATTCTGGTGCTTCCCATACCTCATGCCTAAAGCAGTCATGCAAAACCTAGGACTAGAAGTGACTCAACCTTACAAAGACCTATATTCTTTCGATTCGAGCCAGGTCAAATGTTTAGGTCTGATAAAGAATCTAGATTTTGCCCTAACACAACTACCAGCCAAAAACTTAGTCATGGATGTAGTAGTGGCTGATATCCCACCCAAGTATGGAATGCTACTATCAAGAGCATGGGCTGCCAAAATACAAGGTAGCCTTCAAATGGATATGTCATTCGCTACTATCCCAGTTTTCAACCAAACAAGGAGGTTATACCAAGAGACTCACATGAAATACATGGTTAGTAGCAGAGATAAGCCAAACAATACCCCCATCTATTCCATTCATTCCAATTTAGATTCTTTTATATACCATTGTCTAAAATATTGAAAAATAGAAAAGTCAAAAACAGTAAAAGATAAGAAAGTAAAAAACAGTAAAAAACATAAAAGAGGGTGAGTGAAGATAAAACAAAGCCCCATGTTCCAAAAAATAGTCTTTCAGAAAGCGAGCAAGTCTAAATGCCGCTACTAGTGCTTCAAAGTCTTATTCAGCTATCTAGCCTAATCATAGCTGAGCATGTTTAAATTTATTTGCTGATAAGTTAGTGAGTGCAAAGATAGTCAAAATTGTGTAAGATTGACTTATCACAGAGCTTAGATTAGGGAGAGATTTTGGTTCCACATGCCTAAAACAGAACCAAAGAGAGAAGAGAGGGATGAAAAATACATTGTACATCTTAACCCCGCCTGTCTAGTTTCCCTTTATTGCAAAAAAAAAATTGTGTGCAGCTTGTGTTTTATGCCGCAAATGCACGACAAATCAGACTGCCTAATCCTGATTTGATCATTTTTGAATTTCATGTTTTAGATTAGAGAACAAAATCCTGTCAAACTGCTTAATCTTGACAGTCGATCTAGCATTAGGTAGAGTAATGAAGGAGTTCATCAGTTTAATCTGAACTCCCGGCAGATATAAGGGTAGAAATAGATAGGTTCATTTTGCAAAAGAAAAAATATGCATTGTCAAAAGGCTGCTAGTTCAAATGCGCCAAAGAGAAGAAAAAATGTTAGGAAAGATAGTGGGGTAGGTAGAAATACCATTGATGTTAACCATGCTGTCACCTTTCAGAAATAACATCAAGAGAAGGGTAAATTTTGCGCCAATGGATAAGGCACTGGTCTTCATAAGCCAAGGATCTGAATTCTGGACACCTCCTGACGAGGAGCTGCCCTCCCCAAATGGAGCCACTGTTAGCCATCAATATTTTTTACATGTTAGTGATGACTATATCCATAGCTGAGTTTTCTAGAAGCTGATTTCCATATGTCAATTTGTCATCTAGAAAACCCTCATAAAACTTTTTTCGCCCTCTTACTTTTCAGTCCGCCCTTGTCAAAGTTAAAATCCATTATCACTATTTTTTCTAGCTTCAGCCCTACTGGTCTGCCCATAAGCTCTAAAAGGAAAAATCCAAGTCTGTTTCAAAAGCCTCCCCTAAGTTAGGAAGTGGCGCTTTAAGGCATTTTACCCTTGGCAACCATCAAAAGGCCAAAAAACCTCCATCTGCTACAGACCAATCATGACTGACCTCTCACTCTGCAAATCAAGTTGATAACAGCTCTAAGTCGCGCCACTTATACCCCTAGGTCTCAGCACTGCATAGACCCCAGTCTCAAGCTGATTATTAGGTGTTTTACAGTGTTTTATGGATTCTACAAGACAGGAAATATAACTTCATCTCAGGAGGAAATGCTTGAATCTACAGTTAGAAGAACAGCTGCTTCTAAATGTAACATGAGCCTGAGATATATCTGCAAAACAGAGAATCACTCATCAAGACCTGGCATTTTCCTTCCAGCATGAAAAATCACAGTAAGAGAAAGACACCACTGTCACAGCAAACTGGTAAATTGTCATGGCCAAGAACCTCCTTCATTTACAAGCAGAGGGTTAGGGCGCCTCCTTCATCTACAAGCAGAGGGCGCTGGCCAATAATGACTTTAAGGATTGCAAAAGCCCAGGTTTGCTTTTTACTAAACAGTGAAACAGAAACTCTAGTTTTTCTGAGTGTAAGTGATAATCACAACAGGGCTACAGTCTGAAGTATGCAAGTTAAAGGGAAAACAGAGTTTGGGTCTTGTAAAAAAAGTCATTTGAAGTTTGCAAATCATGTGAATTGTTAAACTTTAGAAAGGCATATCATTAGTAAAAACAATTCTGATCATAAGCAGCCTGCTTTTCCACAAGACCAAATTGAAAGAGATGCTGACAAATCATGTCATTACACAGGTAGAAGAAAAGGTGTTTGGTTTTTCAAAGGGTGCTAATCTCCATAGTCACAGAGACTATCTTTCAAATAATTTTTCATAAGATAAACAAAGCAAATGGTGACATTTCAGTTCCCCTCAGCAAAGAGCAGTGCAGTGAGACAGTGACACTTTGACTAGGGTTTTTTCTGAAGCACAGTGGTGATTGCAAGCAGAGGTGCCAGTATTAATGTTTTTCAATTTTGTTTGCTTACCATCACATCCAAGGAAAATCTTTGTCAGGCAGGCTTATCAAACAATCTTCAGATACTCTGCCAAGTGAAGGGCCTCCTTCTTTCATGAGCAGATGGCCAAGGCATTGAATATTGTTAAAACTGTCTGGTCAAAAGGTGGAGTGGAAAGAGACAAAGAAGGAAAGAAAAAGTCATTACACAGGTAACAAATGGTGTTTATGTTTCAAAAGGTATTAGTTTTCCTACTCATAGGGAAATGTCTTTCAAACTATACATCATAATGGACAGGAGACAATTTGAATATGCATGCCATTGATACAAAAAGGAGCAGTTTCCTTAGGAGAAGGGGTCAAACAACACCTCACTGTCACATTCCAAAAAATTCTAAAAGAGTTCCTTTCAAGGAAACAGAGAAAGATAGTATGAATGGATGCAACTAAAATATGGCACTTACAATCAAAGGAGGATCTTATGAATCACCTGGAAGCAGAAACTATCAACTAAGTTGGGAGAAGACAGATCACTTCCTTTTAAAATGACAAAACAACTTTCAATTCTCTTCAACCGATCTTGACTGCTTTCTCCTTGTTAAAAATATCACCAAAAGTGTCAAGCAGTGGACAGATTTGAACCGTGGAATAATTCTGTTACAAAAAGGATCAATACACTGGTCAAAGGAAATGCTAACTATGTTTCAAAGGGACCTGTTCTTCCTAATTTTTAAATTTCTCCTTTCAGATATACATCACAAATGACGGGAGTCAATTCAAGATTAGTTCCCAAAAATACATTGTAAAGAGGCCTTACAAGTTAGACTATTGTTCATAATTGGCAAGAAAGTTGTTTTGATATACTGTCAGGGTTTGGAAGGTTTGAAACAAAATAAGTTTCCATTATTCAATAAACAGAGATATTATATAATATGTTTTGAGCATAGGAATGTGGTGAAAAGGTGCCTTTCTTCAATAAAAGACCATGGCAAACTACAAAAAGCTGCAGCAAAGTTTGACACTTGCAGTGGAAGAAAAACTGATGAAACACCTACAAGCAGGGAAATATTTTTGAAAAGGGCGCTTTTCTTAAGTCATAGAGCCATAACTAAATCAAAAGAAGGCCAGCAAATTTGAATACCTGCAGGGAGAAAGAGGTTGAAGAAGCAAGAAAAGACAGAAATTGTCAAAGCAAGGGATTAACAAAGTGGCAGTTAAGTTTTTCTCCAACACTAATGTTAAAACACAGTGAAAGAAAATCTAATCCTGGAGGTTTGTTTTTGTAAAGGATCATACTCACCAAAAATAGCCGGAGTGTATGCCACTTTTTCCAACAATATTTAAAGGTCTTAGAGCTACGTGTTGAAAAAATGAAGTTTTGACATGTTGTTTAAAGAAAAAACGATTTTCAAACTTTTGAAAAAGAAAAACCCTCCCAAGACAAAAAATCAAATGGGACCGTTTGTTTTTTATGCTTCAAACAAAGAGAAAAGCCATTTTTTCATTCCATTTTGAAATTCATCAAGCCCAGGCAAGGTCTCTTTGCCACCCTCTGCATCAAACAAAGAAGTTCTGGGTCGATTGACAGAAGTTTGCCACTTTAATCACCGCGCGACGTGCCTGGAAAACCGTGCGACGCGCCTGAAAGGAAATTTGAATGGGCGGTAGACTGTCACGCGACGCACCTGTACGCGTGCGCGACGCGCCTGTACACGGCGCTCGACCCCGACCTGACAGGCCGCCCGGATAGTTTGTTGCGCGACGTTCTTTCTCTGAAGAGTGTCGCGCAGGCTTAAACACCTCCGGTTCATACGCCAAGCTACTCCAACTCTCCACAAGGGATTTTCATCAAAGTTTGAAGGTATTCTTATATGATGTCCCCCTCGGTTTCAAAAATTGCTAAGTGACATGAAGGTTTAAAAAGCCTTGTTTTCAAACTATGGTGTGAAATGAAAGGGTTGGAACAAAATTGCTGAGTTTGACCTAGTTTGATTATCATCATATATTTTGAGAAGCTACCTATCAGGGTTAAGGTCAAATCAAAAGAGGGCTTATCCTCGGTTATCATGTTACATCACCATACTTATCAACTGATTTTGCTGTGAAAATGTCCATGGGTTGAAGCTGTGTTTGAATGATAAATACACTGCTAGAAGTGCCTATAGAGAGAACCGTGTGTTGAACTTCTCCAAATTCCTCATACCATAGCATACAGAACTTTCAAGCTTTGTCACCTTTTCAGAAAAACAATGTTTTGGCTGTATGATGATTCGAAGTGTAAAACTGTGATAAGATGCTAGATGTGTTATTTAAGGCACCTACAGGAAAGAATTGGTTTTGAAACTAAGAGCAGTTTGTTTCACCTTCATTAATCAAAGGACCAGGGATCCTATACCTTCAAAGCATCAAAGGGCAAAGGTTAACCCTATAGGCCACAGAAAGGGCGGTTTTTTCCTGAATTTGCCACTTGACTGTTGTGTTTTTACAGTTTACTTTGACAGGTTGATATTCAGATAGGGTAGAGGTTTTTCTACAAAGGGCAGGATTTCCATATTAAAACAGGAGTTTTGATTGAGGGAAAGAGATAAAACTCCTACAGGCTTGGTTGAAACTTGTATAACATTCTTCAAATTTCTGTCACCTTGTTCCATATCAGTAAGTCCGGCTGTATGCTCACATTGGGGGTTAACTCTGTATGTGTATGATCCTATTTGATGGAGTGACATACATATAGAGAACAGTGAAGTATAGTAGGAGAAAGGGTTCTTGATCAAACAGAAATTTATAGGTTGAAAGCTACAGGGGAAAGTTGCTCACACTTCTCACAAAAAGACAGTGTTCACTGTGTTTGTTGGTTGACTGTCTTTTGTTTTTCAAGCTTATTGATAAGTTTATATCCATACAAAGTAAAGGTTTTCTAACAAAGCCAAAGGTGTTACATGGATAAGAGGTCCTAGTTATTTTGAAAAGTGAAGACTATTGCAGGCTTGGTTGAACTGTTGGAGCATTTTTACTCTGTCACCTTGTTCAGAACTGTGATATTGACTGTCTAATCATACTAATGGTTGATTGTACCATATGCAAGTTTGTTGAATGTTTAACACCTTAGACAGGGCAGGTTTTTAATGATTGGAAATTCTACCTTGAGACAAAGATTAAGATGTATTGAGTGACCTCTTAACTTCACAAGAACAAGGTGATTTCTTGACACTTTGCACAGGGAACTTACCTAACAGTCTGTCTCCTTTTTACTGTATGGTATCCTATTGAAATTTCTGTTGGCAGAGATACATTCAAGGTGAAAGGCTACTTTTTAAGAGAGCAGAGGTTGTGTATTATAAGGAAAACTTGTTGCAACCATCCAAATCACATTGTTTCTCTGTCAAAGTAGTACATTGACACAGTTTGTCTCCAAAAGGGAAGTTTACACATAGTGAGGCAGTTTGTTTCTTCCAAAGCATATTTAGGTCAAAATGCCTCCAAGGCAAAACAGCAGGAGTGGCCCGCATAAAAGATATGAGCCAATCTCTACAGAAGAGGTTAATGCTCATCCATCTGTCCTTTTCAACTTCCATGAAGTAGGTTGCCTAGATTTCTGTCAGAAGATACAGGAAGTCAAAAGCTTCTCGCCATTGACACACCTATGCGCCCTGAGGTTCCAGGACAAGCATTTCATGGTAGCGGACCTTGATTTCAAGTTTTCTCCAAGATCAGTGTCCAAGGCCACCAAGATTCCATATCATGGTGAAAAATGGTTCAAACAGGCCCATCTTGACTTAGAAGATTATAAGCCTTTCATCAAACCTGAGCATAGAGATGCTTTCACTGCTATTTTTCCTTTTTCATATCTTCTTGATAGCTATGCTCCTCTTATGAAAGTCATAATGAAATATTTTACTTGTGAAGGGAGGTTTGATCGAGTTTATGCCTACCATGTCCGCCTGTTAATGCATTTCACTAGAAACAGGCAACTAAATCTCCCTTACTTTTTATTCAAGAGCATCGATAATATGGCATCTACAGTCCAGAAAAAGGCCCCACCTCTGCAAATACCTTCCCTTTTCCATCATTCTTTAATCAAAATTATCATCCTACACCAGCTAGAGAAGAAGGAAGTTCCATGGGATGTTTTTATCAGCCACCCAGATTTCTCTAATGTTCCTCCTGTCCATGTGTCTCCCACTCAGCCTGTTCATCGCCCTGTGCCTTTGTCCAGCAGGCCCACTCCTAGGAAGCTCAAAATGACTACAGAACAGCCAGGACAGCAGGAAGGAGGAGAGGGGAGTAAACAGCAAGAAGAGAAAGGTTAGCAGCAGGAGGAAAGGGATGAACAACAGCAAGAGGAAAAGGATAAGCAACAACAGGTACAAGATGAAGGTCAGCAGCAAACTGAAGGTGAAGGTCAGCAGGCACAAGATGAAGAACAACAACTTGATATGGAAGGACAGGAACAGCAGCTTGGGCAGGGAATTGAGCCACATCTTGAGCCACAAAAAGAGCAGGAAATCCAAGCACAACAGCAGCTTGATTTTGGCGAAGAAGGGCAGCAGTTTGAAGCACCAAATGAAGAAGGCATTGATGAAGAACAGCAAGCTAATGTTGGCGAACAGGGGTAGCAAAGTGAACAGCAAGAAGAAAACATCCAGCAGCCTCAAGGAGAGCAGCAGTCTCAAGAAGATGTCAAAGGTAAATCAGTTGTGCCTCCTCCTCCCAAAAGAACAAAGCTCAGCATAGCAAGGAAGAAAGGATCTAAGGCTGCTACTCCAACAGTGACAAAGGTTGTTCCTAGAAAAAGGAAATCGCCCAAAATGACACCTACTAGCATGCCAAGGAGGAAAAGTGCAAGATTGACCTTCAAAGGGAAAAGCAAAGTTGGAGAAAGTACAAAGCATGGGGGTGCATTGGCTGTCATCCCAATCCAAAGCGATGACAGTGATAATGAGGCCCGCCTTCTTGAAAACCTCCTAATCCATAAAGAGGGGCAAATTGAGGCATTAGAGGAGGATCTTCAAAGGGAAAGGAACTTCAACCACTTCTTGGAGATCCAAAACAAACAGATGAATGTTCACACAGCTGTTCATGAAGCACGGGCGATCAAATATAAGAATGAGGCAGCTAAGGCGCAAGCAAGGATAGAAGAAATCATTGGTGAGTTCGATGAGGAAGAAGAGGGAGACCAGCCTAGGCGGAAGAGGCCTAGGACCATAGGGCTCAAAAGAGCCTTGGAAAAGCAGAAAGAAGAAGAACAAGCCCATCTCCAAGCCTTTCCTCTCACTGCACTCCTTGAGCAGGAAATTGAAGAAAACAAAGAGGCATGGCTTGAAAGAGCCAACAAACACTTGGAGATGAAACTTGAAAGAGCGAATAGAGATCTAGAGCTGCAAAGGAAGAGGACACATCACTTCCAAAAGTTGAATCAATTTGCCTAGCGCAAACTACAGGCAACCCAAGAGAAATTGAAGAAGGCAAAGGGGAAGCGCCTGGCCCGGAAAGAGGAGAAAAGCACATCAGCTCTTGACATTTTGTCCTCAGCTTTGGAGCATGTTGCGAGGGACCCCTGAGGGTCATGCATGCCAATTTTGGGCTCGTTTCGACAACTTTTTCTTTTTTTTTGGGTTTTTGGTCGAAAACTCATAATTTCACCATTTCAGTTTGAGGATTTTTCAAGGAAGGAGGATGATACCAGTTGATGCCATAATTCTATGAGCAGGTCCCCAGCGATTTTCAAAGCATTTGGAGATCATTCGCCCCCTCAAAACGGCGAAAAATGCTCACTTTTTGCACATTCTGCCCATCATATCAACAGCCTACTATTTCCTAGTTTTTTACACACAGGTACAGATTTGGGGGACTTCCAGGCATCAGATTGAGGTGATTTCAGTTGCGCCGGAAAGTAGACACAGAGAGCTTTCCAATGGGCCATCATGAGCCTCATTTTGACACTGGGAAGGCTGCCAAATGTTTCTGGCAAGTCAGGGGACCTTTTCCTGATATAAATTTGAAGTATTTTTGTAATTTTTGAACCTCAAAAATCTGCTTTTTCCAAATGTGCGTTTAGCTATTTTTGCACTTGGAAAATGTTGCAAAGTCAATATAATTTCTGTTTTTAGCATTTTTTAGATATTTTATGGGATATTTTGTGCCAAGTTTAGATATTTTGATTAGGCCAATGGGATAGCTAGTTGCACCATGAGGTTTTCCTCACTCAAGCCTATTTATTCCAAGGGATTCATTGTAAAACAAGGCTGAACTTGAGAGAAGAATCAATATATTGGTCATATGAGCTTTGAAGAACATATTTGAGTTATGATTTTTGGACTGCCTCTTGGATGCTTTTGATGGATGATGAAGGATTGTTGATGGATTCCATGACATGGTAGAATGGTATAGTGCTTCTTGCTTTGTTGTTGTCTTCTAGTTTTCATTCATGATACATGCTTCTTGCTGCTATAGATCAGTAAAGATTAATTTTGAGATATGCCCATGGAGGCACCTCAAAATTTCTGAATCTTCATAGCTTTATGTTTTCTTCTTCCTTAGTTATACTAAAGAATTCTTAACTGCTCTTTAGTAACTTAAGGTATTGTTGCTAGTTTTATTTACAAGTTCTATGTATTTTGAGTAGGATGTATGGTGTGCCCTGCTTACCTATGATTGTCCATGGTTCTGTCCATAAAACTATCTCTTTGACTGATTAGTTTATCATCTTGTTGAACCAAGGAGGCCTAGTCCCGATCTAGCCCTTTGCCTAAAACTATGAAAGCTTGTTTGTCAAAGTGCCCAATGACTTAGAGACTATGTTTAGGCGTTCCGGCATAGTATTTTGAGTTGTTAGTCCATCTTATGTGTTCTCCCCAAAGTCTGATAACCATTTCCCGAAGTTAGAAGGTCTTATACTTCTATGCATGGCTGGAATGTTTGATTTCTATGTATTAATTAGCTCATAGTTACATTTAGCATGATTAATGGCTTGCTATAACATGTTTATGTCTGATATCAACTAGTTACACTTGAAATCCCTCGTCTCTCACAAACTTGATGTCCATTTACTCCATTTTTCCCAAAGATCCCTTCTACCGTGAATCAAATCGGCCCTACAGCAACCTTGCATCATCATCTGATAGCTTCCTTGACCTTTTTGACCCCATAGCCCATTTTATCTACATCTTGTTATCCAGTTTATATCTTTGATCAGTTTTATCCCTCACAAACTTAAAAAACCAAAAAATCAGAAACTCACTTCATAACTAGCCTAATATCAGAAACACCATAAGCAAACACACCGATATCTTTTACACATATAGAGAGAGCCCTCTCTGAGTCCAGGAAGGCTAGGTCCTCGGGCTCCAAAGCTTGGTTTGATGTTACATCGTCATTTGGCTCACCAATCGGCCAAATCACGGGACACTAATAGGGTCTTCACCAGCTTTACCTTCAAACTTTGGGCAGTCGCTGAGTATCTTGGTCGGAACCAGAGGCCAATAAGGATTGTGAAGAATCAGATCATTGGTTAATTTAGAAACGTCCGGTAATTCCAAGGTAGCCAAGAATGGCAATTGCAGATTGAACGGCATGCCTGACCCTCGATAAGGGCCAGTACCTGTACTCCATGCTGGTTGAGAATATCCTTGCCCCCATGGGTTTTGTCCGGCAGGATTCTGACTATAGGGGGTATAGGGTGTATGACCAGTCTGATTCGGTTGCTGGTAACCAGTCTGATTCGGTTGCTGGTAACCCGTTTGATTCGGTTGTTGGTAACCAGTGTACGGGGCTTGATAACCAAAGTATGGACCCTGATTGTAAGTCGGTTGTGTTTGAGCAGTCTGTGGATTTGGCTGTTGAGTATAGGTGTAGCTGGGTTGTTGAGTGTAATAATGGGAGCCTTGGGGCGGATTATAAGTCAATTGAGATTGATCGTGTGGGTAGTAACCACCTTGAGGTTGAGCGGGCTACTGATAGGTGGGACCCTGCTGAGCCTGATAATTAGAATGCACCAGTTGATTCGGTTGCGGCATCGAGTAAATTGGCTATTGGGCAGGGTTGACAGAGTGTGTACGCTGGCCTGGTTGAACAAGCTGACCTGGCTGAACGGGCTGCCCTGGTTGAACAGGTTGACCCGGATAAATAGGTTGTGCCGGTTGCGCAAGTTGACCTAGCTGTTGTGGAGCAGCAAGTTGTACCGGATGGGCCGGTTGGCCTGGTGGTGGAACACCGGGTTGTACCGAATGGACCAGTTGGCTTGGTGGAGGAATGTAGCCAAGTGGTGGCTGGTAACGGGTTTGACCTGCAGCAGGACCATAAGATGTTCTTGGCTGATGTGCAACATTTGGAGCAATAGGATACTGAGGTTGCATGGGTTGGGAAGGTTGGACTTGCCCCCCAGGACCATATACCGGCCTGGGTTGGTACCCCGGTTGACCTGTGAGTCCTTGAGGTTGCCCCGGTTGGAATCTAGGAAGAGGCTACACGAGTTTACCTAAGGGGTTGTAATACTGTCCTTGTGGACTGTATAATGGCCCCTATTGGCCCATAGGGTAACCTTGCGGGTCATAAGGATAGCCAGGCTAGCCCGAAGGTTGGCCTTGAAAAGGTTGTTCTTGCGGGTTATAAGGCTGCCTAGCTTGGTTATGCGGTAAACCCTGAGCATGAATTTGAGCCTCGAGAGCAGGTAAATGCAAAGGATTCCCATACTCATCATACTGATATGGAAAAATGTACATGGGTGTACCATCCTGTGCATAATGCGAAAAATATGAGCGGTTGGGATCTTGAGAGGGTTGTCCGACCCCGGGGTTCGATTGTTGTAGGGACAATCGATACTCCTCAGGAGAGATGTTCTCCGGCATAGCAGAAGCTATGTAGACGTCTTCGGGAAGCGATGTAGTCCTTACGGACTGAGTAGTAACAGCAGGTGTAGATGCAGCCACACAAATAGTCGGCCTAACGGGTACAAAAGTGACCTGAGGGGATGACGTGATAGGTGTCCTAAGAGACATCCCCAATGAAGGAACAACCGGCCTCGTAGAAGGAGATGATACCCCCATAGAGGTAGCGGCAGCGATAATCTGACCTAAGGATCTATACCCTGCTGGTAGTGAGGGATCGGGCGAAGACATAACAGATGATTCGGCGTTGTCTTCTGGGAATAACTTCCAGGTTACTTCTAGGAATAGCTGGTAATATTCACCAGACGTGGGAATCTCCTCACTAGGAGAATGACTGGATTCACTCATGTTTGAACCTACCACTAGATCTCGTAACAGACGGCGAGGACTAGGAGGAATAACAACAGCTAAAAAAGGCGAACGCGATGTAAGAGGAGGGAAATGTTCCCCTACTCCCAATCCATACCAAGGGTCGGAAAAGGGCCAATTGAACTCAACTGGTCCTCCAAAGGGAAGCTCAGACAGAACCGGTCCCCCGTCAGGAAACTCAGAAACAATGGGCTGCTACGGTTCAGCAGAGGATTGCGAGACCTCTGATGAATTGTCTATATATGGACTACTAGTAGACGAAACTGAAGGTTTCGCCACTATGACAACGATGAAAAAAGGAAAAGATCAAACACAACACACGGGCTGAAAAAGACTCAAGGCACACAATCAAATGGCCAACAAGCAAAATCTAACAGAGTGTGTGATCGCGGGTGATTTATTTTACGACATTAAAACTTAGAAACTTCACCGTTTCATGTTTTAAGAGTCGAGAAACAGATGAAAGATGACTCTATCTCTTTCAGTTTTGAAGCAAGCGTGAAAGGACAAGCGCTTGGTGATATTTTCAAATTTAAAGAGTCAGATAAGATCAAAATGACTGCTCAGGAATACTAGGCAAAGGGTGTACCAAATAACCATGAACTGCAATATACACCTTGGTTTCAAAATGAAAGAGAAATCAACCAAGGACTTAATGTACGTGCAGGCAATCTCCCTGAATGCTGTGTCCAATGTATCATGGGTATAGGGTGGCAGACTCAGCTTCCTATGGATAAAGGATAGAAACCTAGTGGGGTTTCCCTTTATATACGCGACAGTATGGGGAGCACAAGTCCGTACTAGTGCTGTCTAAAGCCAAGAGGCGAACAAAAACTACTAGGTTTAAAGATGCCAGAACACGTCTCTAGCCTAGACCTCTAAATATTTTGTTAATGTTTCAATGCTGCCTTAGTGTAAATTGAATGAATTTTAATGTTTATCTTCAATTATGTTTTATTTTTCAGGCCCTAGCGATTGTTATGTCTCAAAATCGCCTAAATGCACACTACATGCCACAGTATATCATTTCATTCAATGAAAGCTAATTTTAGGAGAGTTAAAATCTTTTCACACAACAACAAAATGACCAGAAAAAAACCAATGATATCTCTAATGTAGCTAATGGAAACTAAAAGCTTTTCGTTCAAAGTTACTAATCACTAATAACACTGAAAAGAGCTAATTCACACCAACTAATCCAAAGCAAAAGAGATTTTTTTTGTATTTTCAGTGTTTAAGAGAAAAAGAACTAAACAAAATGAAAACTAATGAGACAAGCAATTTGAGAAGTGATAGAAAAAGAGAAAAACAATCAAATTTCACTCAATGCAAGCACACAATGAGATCTCAAATCGATAAAAAGTCCCTCAAATCAAAAGACACCCAAAGACTCAATTGAACCATGTAATCTAGGCCCAAAACGAGACAAAGTGGAATTCGAATGAAGAAGAAGCCAATCACTCAAATAACGCAATAAAACAGTAGAAAACCACCAAACGAGTGCAGAGAAGCAATCACAAAGCTGACTGAACAGACAGAAAACAAAAACTCCCAAGGGAGGCTCGACGCACAATAACACCTAGATGCCCTAGGGCTAAAATGTAAAATCGATAGAAATGGGCAAACAACCAAAGGAAGAAGGTCACAGTCAGTCAAACAAGGCTCCAGAACACTCAAGCAGTCGAAAAAACAAGACCAAACACCCAGATCAGTCTCAGAAGGCTCAAAAAATAGTAAACCCTAGCACCTTACAGGATTGGCGCGACTGTAAGGCTGAAACTAGCGCCAGAATGGAATTGGCGCGAGTAATACACTGACAACATGCGCCAGTTGGCGCGACTGTCACACTGAAAAGCACGCCAGCCAAGTTTACTAAGGAAAAATAAAAAATAATCAATCCAAGAGGCAGACCAATGATGTTGGAGCTTAAATCAAAAGCCCAAGACATGAAAAGAGCCAGCCAAAAGAGCTGATCAAGCAAGCAAAGTCAAGAATTGACCAAAAGACAAGACAATACTCCAAGTGTTCAGTTCATAAACTAGACCAGAGATTGACTGAAGCAGCATTGATCTACTTCGTTAATGCAAAGCAAGAGCGTTTCGAAGGCTATCTAGCTAACTTCAAGCTCCTTCTGTAGTTTATAAATCAAACAACAAGCTAACTCCCCAGTGGAGTCGCCAATTTTTTGTAGAGGTAAATCCCCTCTGTGGACAGAGGTGATCCATACTAGCCTAGACCGGGTCTAGCAACAATCAAAACACGCTATGGCGCAAGTTCCTAGTTGCAATAAACCAAATCACGAAGAAGGCCTACCTCAAGTCCAACGTTGTCGTTTGTAGAGGAGATGATGCTCCCATTTCCTCGCTCCAACAGATCACAATCCTCTCGCTTGCTGTGATTGAACACCTGCACACACAAGAAACACGACAAACACAAGCGTAAAACCCGATATATATGCAATTATGTATCAGTCAGAGAAGACGCAAATCATGATCATAATGGACAATACGAGTGGAACCATAACCAATAGTCGCTTATCATTAATTCAACAAAGGAAAATACAACTTGGCTCTGACGCTGAACCTTCCTTCGGCAGGTTGTCAGCGGAATACGTCTCGGTAAAGCTTGTTGGGAATGGGGACAAGCCTCTCTCTTTGATCGTCAATCTCCTTGCTATGGATTTGGCACTATGAGGACTATCAAAGCTCTTGCAGCATTCTTTAGGCTATGAAGGCTCTTGGAGATTAGCTTGCAAAGGGAAATGGCAAGCTTATATAGATGGTGGAAGAGGAGTTGGGATCCTTACAATTATGGGATTGACCCTATCCTCAAGGAAGCTTCCATGAGAGGTGGAAAACTACTTCCTCTACATGGAGATTCGAAGCCAACCTCCCAACTCAATTTAGAGACTAGTTTGGGAATTGGTTGGAGTCAATATTCCGCCATTTATTTTTTAAAAACACCCTTTATTAAGCCTGGCACGGGTGCGGCTCTAAGACAGAGTGCCAATTGGCATGCCCTCTTTTGAGGATTTGCCCCCTTGGCATGAGGGCTGAACTGTGTACCTGTGCCAATGCAAAAAAGGCTATCTTTAGGGTTTTTCACAAGGAGTTGTCTTCAAGGCAATGAAAGTACATGTTCAAGGGAATGCCATGAAAGTGTTTTCAAGTTATGTCACTACTCACAGGTCACGGAAAGAGCCCTCCAATGTGCGGGACGGGGAATTGCAGGGACGATGACAAATTGCTGTGTAACAACCTCTATCTCAACTGGGTCTTCCTCAGAACTGACATGAATGCAACTATTAATAGTGAATTATCATTTATATGATTGATCACTACTTGTGAATTAAATCTAATTTAATTTACTGGACCTCTCGCTAATTCATCGCTCAATTAGAATTATTTAAATTGATTTTAACTTGATTAATTGAGTTAACTGATTACACCTGCACCCCACTAGTGCATTCACTGCAACTGGACCCACAAAATATTAGGATCACTCTGCATGCCTCATCTTAGACCCTCAACTCAAATTTCTTGAGCTAACTTAGTCGTGACGACTTAGTTAACTGATACAAGTTGTTATGAGATGAAATTATAATTTATTTTCCAATTTATTTAAGGGAAAAATAAATTAGACACCCACATTCCTCACCAGTGTGTAATTGTATTTCCTCACCAAAGTGCATCAGAAATCCCTCACGAGTATGCATCAATGCACGTGTAATTTTTTTTTGTCCTTTTTTGTTTCCAATTTCACTGATTCTTGTTGCAAATTTCAACACCGTGGCAACACCTGAAGAAAAAAAAATTTATGCAGACCTAAGGATGGGGGGCAAACCTAGAGATGGTGGGCGGACCTACCAATGGTTTTTTGCATGGGTTTTGCACATGGTTTTGGGCATGATGGCTTTCTATCCATGGTATTTTGTAGATCCAGTCAAGGGAACTATGGGTGTGTTCTAATCCAGGGTTAAGGATTGGGGTTTATGAATGCTTCAACATGTATATATATGTATTGTAAAATTGGAAGGAACATAATGAAAACTCAATCTGGTAGTCCCATTTTTCAGATTCATTGGAAAATATCTGTGTATATTTGTTTTATGTTCCCACCATTGTTGATTTTTCTATTTTATGAATTCATTTTTAGGTAGTTTATGTATAGGGTTAAAACCTATATGAATATTCCAGAGTTATAAAACACCAGCCAACAAAGAAAACCTCAGTAAAAGAACCCATAGAGAAAATTCCACAAAATATGATAGTTCAACAGAATAGAAAAGTTCACAATTGCGACAAGAAAATTAGTGTGAAAATCTCACCACAAATAGATAAAACCATGTTATTAATACAAAGAAAAGTTAAAGTAATGGTAGCAAAAATAAAGGTACAATGAGGAAGAGCCAGTGTACCATGATCCAATCACATCAAGTGGCCCCAAAGGGAAAAGGCTCCTTTCACTTAGGAGAATGGTTTACATGGCATGTCACAATCGCATTGGTTAAGTTAACCTAACAAGAGTTATGTGGAAGTTGTGTGATGATTAGAAGGCTCTGTTTGATTATAATGTTCTGTGCCGACAATGTGGGAAAATGATGCATTGCAAACACACCAGAAACCTTGTTGGATGAAAAAATGAACAATTTGATCAATTTATTGTTAATGGTGATACCATATGCCCATATTCTCAACACATAACATTTTAATTGAAAAAATGGAAAATTTGGTCAATGCTCCATCGTATTGATTGAATGAATGTATGCTTTATGAAATTGAAACTTTATTAATGATTTATAGTTTCTAGTAAACTTCTTGTTGTAAATTAATATTTCTTATTCAAAAGGAAATAGTGATGTTTCTTATTTAATTTTGATTAAAGTCCTCATTTCCATAGATTAATCTTTCCTATTTAAAAGGAAATAGTAATGTTTATTATTTAGTGTTTATTAGAGTTTTTTTTCCTATTTGAATTAACTTCATGTTTGCAAATTAGTGTTTCCTTTGTATCCCCATTCTCGTGAACATATGTCATCCTTCGCACATTCAAATCTTGTACCACACAATTAAATCTGCAAAATTTGCAATGGAAAAGAGATTAAAATGAAACAATATAAGATAACCTCACTAGAAACTCATGTATTTCTCTCACTGTGAGAGCACTAACAGAAGAAAATTCACGTAAAATATGTAAATATGTTATGTTTCTATATAATTTTGACAATATTAACACACGAATGGTTATTGTGAAATATCAAAGTGACAATACAGGAAAAACATGTGGAAAAATCGCTCGATGGGAAATCTATATGAAAAATCACAACACTACAGATGAAACTTTTTGTTACACTCAAATAATAAAGATTCAACACATGTTAATGCCCAGACGTATGTTATACTCACTAGCACAAACCCCATATTTCTCACACAAATCCCATCCTCCACACATCTTTCATTTCACATAGGAAAACATTACACGAAGAAACTAAACCAAGACATATGAACCTTATTAGCTAAATTTGCAAAATTTTAAAATGAAAAATAGTTTGAAATTAATTTCATCTATGTGTAATAAACAGGGAAGGATGGAAAATTATCTTGAAGTTTAAAAAATTGGCGAATCTCACTAGTCCCTAATATGAAAAATATAAAATGTGTATTGATGTATTTGTAAAATTTTTCAAATTTATAATGATATTATATATATTTTCTATATAATGTTGGTGATTTTTAATGTAAAATAATTTTATATTGTAAAATTTGGGCGAATCATTTTTATAAAAAAATGGAGATTGGCGAATCTTTTTTTTGGAAAAATCATGGAAAATTAGCCCACCTGCGAATATTAGCCCCTAAAATTTTCCATGGTAATAAAGTTTCATCTACATCCTCATTCTCGTGCACATTTCCCTCTCTACGCACAGTAAATCTATACAAAAGGAAAGCTTCGCACAAGAAAGCTCCAAACAATAAAACATAATAATAACATATTAATATTAATAGTTTAACATTAATTTCATCCATGTAGAATAAGGTTCCCTATGCACCCCTCTTTCTCCCACACATACACCATCCTCCACACAATGAAACATAATAATATTCATCTTCACATCCTTCAGTCTACACAGATTCATTGCTCTACAAAATCATAACTCTACAAAATTATTCTTGTTAGTGGTAGAGGTAGGGACTATGTAGTCAATGTGCAATAAAATTCCCTCTTTGCACAATGAAACATGATAATAACATATTAAAATTAATAGTTTAACATTAATTTCTGTATGCACCCTCATTCTCCTGCAAATACTCTACCCTCCGCACAGTAAAAGCTTTGCACAAGGAAATATTTTAGCATTAATTGTGTCTATGTTGAATAAATTTCTCTATCCACCCTCGTTCTCCTTCACATACCTCTGTCCTCCGTATAGTAAAATATTTGCACAATGAAGCATAATAATCTTAATTATTATGTTCTCCCACACCTACCCTATCCTCTGCAAAGAATCATAGATCTATAAAATCACAGCTCTATCCAACTACTCTCTCTCACATACTCTTTCATCCACACAATAAAAGGTTCGCATAAGAAAATGTTTTAACATTAATTTCGTCCTTGCCAAAAAAAGTTCACTATGCACCCACATTTTACCCCACATGCCCTGTCCTTCGCACAATAAAATCTCCATGCAATAAAACATAATAATATTATTTTGAAATTTGTTCACAATTAAATTAATTAAAGTTCCCTCTACATATTTTTTCTCCCACACATACCCTATTCTCTGCAAAGATTCATAGCTCTATAAAATCACATCTCTACACAACTACTCTCCCACCCATACTATTTCCTTTACACAGTAAAATATTTTGAAAATAAAAAATAATAATATTAATTGCAAATTTGTTCAGCACCCCCTCCCCCCAACCTTTGCAAAGGACCTGAAATGAGTCAATTCTATATCTGAAAGTTTCAAATACAAAAAAGTTTAAAATTAATTTCCCATGAGGGATTCACTAAAGAATAAATATGATATCACCTGCATTCATATTGAGGTATAAAAAATAATTAAAACACAAGATAATATATTACTATATAATAAGGGGTTAGAGGGATTTATAAGAAATATTAGCCAAGCAGAGGTAAAAAATACACAGGGAGTATCTTGGCCCATGGGAGTAATTGAGAGTAACCTCTATTCTATTGGGAGATACTTCGTTTACAACCTCAGGTGGGGAGTATCGTAGAGCACAACCTATCCTTTGTTTGCAACCTTCGTAGAGCGCAACCTCTTCTTTATTTTCAACCTCAGGTAGGGAGTATCATGGCACATGGGAGTAATAAAGAGCACAACCTTTGGTTTGTTAGGTGAGAGTGAAAGATTTTTTCACAACCTATATTTTATTGGGAAAGAGCACATGGAACTTCTATTATGTTGGGAAAATATAGGACACATTCATCTATTTGTATGGATGATGATTTTGGGCATGAAATTACCACAATTTGGGATTTAATCTGTAATCTTGTCACTGAGTCAAGGAAACATTTTTGTATGTCGCCCATGAGTGGCGATCAGATGGCTAGAAATTAATTTGAGGCCTATAAGGCTCCATTTCTAAAATTGTGATTGTGGGTCATCGAGTGATTAATCAAAAGGTCGGTCCTCGTCCTTCCAAACGACTCAGAAATTTCTCATGAATTTATTCACAGGGTATATTCATGATAATTCTGCATTTTTTGTGTTAATTTCGTTATGTAAAATGAATAATATGATGAATGTTGTAAGTTGATGTTTTGTCCTTTTCAATCTAGTTTGTAGTAGAGTCATATTGAAAAACATTCCCCTGGTTTTGCTGGTAATTTTTTTTTATCTATAAACTTTGGATTAGTATTGACTGTTTCAGCCACAATAATGAGACATTTTTTTATTTTCTTAAATTTGGATGATGACATAGTTTTCTAGAGCCTTGACTCCAACTGGGCTTATTAGATATATGTTTGACAGTTTTTCTCAAGACCGTTATTGGGATTTTTGCATTGTCTACCTACTTGGTATCATTCTTTTGAATTTAATTGGTTCTATTTGGAGTCCATATTTTTTATTTTACTAGGTTGCTGGAATATTTTAAATATTACAGATTGATAGTGATGCCACTCCAGGTTTTTTTTTCTTGAATACTTCTCATTATCGCATATGTGGAAATCAAGGTTTTCTTGTTATGTTCTTTTTATGAGAGTTTTATTTTTTAATTCGTGTGTTTATTTCATTGGGAAGGAATTTTGGCCTACAATTTTGTGTTTCATTGGTTTAGTACCCAAATGTTTGGATCACATAGGTTTTTCTTGGGACTTTTGAGAACAAGTTCTTACCCTACCTATGAGATTGGGATTGTATTTGGATTTGTAGCAGGATTTTAATGATTGCATAAATTGTATTATTATGAGCACTCACTTTTGTTGTGCTACTTTAATTAGTCTTTTATTGTATCTTTATTGTCTAGAAATTTGGGTTTACCACAACATAGTTTCATTTTTAACATACATAGAGCTAAACAAGCACACGGGGATTGTATTTTTTTTTTAAAGTTTGAAACACCAATTCGGTCCTGAAATTGAGTCTTAGAGAAAAACCCAGACCTTGTAGTTTACTCAACATTTTCATTTTAGTAGAGTGGAATCCTTTGTCTTTATGAACTCCATCAATGGTATTTGTTTTATCACATCTTACATGGGTATTTAGTTAATTTCATATTACCCTGGTCACATCCTTGTTGTGTCTCAATGAAAAAGCATGGCAAGGTTTATTTTGATAATTTGAAATACATTTTTGTGATGAAAAAGAGCCTTGTTCCCTTTCTTTCACTTCCATTCTCTTCTGAATCTCACTACAATTATTGACCGATACAAAAAATGCTCTTCAAAATCACTTCAATCCTCTTACAAATCTCACTAAAGCTCCTAAGCGATACTCAAAATGTGTTTAGATGGCATTCAAATAATTCAGTTTCATTTGCGAAAACCCCATATATATGGTTCAACACAGGATTTTTTTTTAAATATAGTTTGGTTATGTGGATTAATTTTTTTCACATAAACTCCTTAAATCCAAACCATCCCACATTTCATGCTAGCCAAATATTTCCACATTTCTCACATTTTCCCATGTTTCTGGCTCCATGGTAATCACACCTTTCCACATTTCTCACATCTTCCCACATTTCTAGCTCCTAGCTAATCATGTTGTGCTTTTATAAAGCCTAAGATATGAATCGTCCCACATTGCTAGCTCCGAGCCTTGTTTACCTCGTTCTTTTAGAAAATAGACAACATCACCCTCTTATTTTAGAAAAATCTCTGCTCACTTCAATCCTCTTACAAATCTCACTAAAGCTCCTAAGCGATACTAGAAATGTGTTTAGATGGCATTCAAATAATTCAGTTTCATATGCGAAAACCCCATATATATGGTTCAACACAGGATTTTTTTTAAATATAGTTTGGTTACGTGGATTAATTTTTTTCACATAAAATCCTTAAATCCAAACCATCCCACATTTCATGCTAGCCAAATATTTCCACATTTCTCACATTTTCCCATGTTTCCGGCTCCATGGTAATCACACCTTTCCACATTTCTCACATCTTCCCACATTCTAGCTCCTAGCTAATCATGTTGTGCTTTTATAAAGCCTAAGATATGAATCGTCCCACATTGCTAGCTCCGAGCCTTGTTTACCTCGTTCTTTTAGAAAATAGACAACATCACCCTCTTATTTTAGAAAACTTTCTTTTCACATTGTTAGCCTCAACCTAGTTATGTTATGCTTTTAAAAATCCCTTAGCTCCAAATATTATGACATTGCTAGCTCCAGGTTGAACATAAGGTTTTACCTCAATATTAATGTAAACCTTATCATCAACTTAGACTTTCCTAATGGTTAAGAATAAGAATACATGTTTTTTCCAAGTACCAACGTAGTAAATTCATAGAAATGATCTCGAATGATCAAAAGGAGGTATAAAAGTTAGAACATTCTCTTCGGTTCATTGCTTCACATAAAGCTAGGATTCATCATATGAATAACCAACAACAACAACAATTTCACCAAGTTTCTCAATTGATTTCCACTATAGAAACACTAACTCATAAGTTTTGCTTCCACCACCCAAAAATTCTACAAAAATACCAACTATTCATTCTGAGTGGGAAACAATTTCACATAGACACTTCTCTAACTTCAAGTTATTGAACTATGAATAATGTGCTTTAACAGGAGTTGATAAAATCTTAAAGTTTCAATATATCTAAGGCTCTTGCAGCCCTTGTAAATTGATCACCTCTTTATCTTCTTTCCATTCTTATATTAAATACAAATACAAATTCAATATCCATTAAATGTCATATATATATATAAGCTTTAGAGCTTGTAAAAATAAGTTAGCATTGATTTCATGGATCATAACCGACATTAATATCACTTCATTACAAAAGATTTTTTAAGCTGCTAGTGCAACACCATGAGCATGATTACCAGAAGAAGAGAAAATAACTCCCCTCTCTAGTGGCTCCCTCGGTAGCTTGGCCATCATGCTGTATGCTCCATGCAACTTAAATGAATTTTTTTGTTTATCACATTTTATGGAAATTAATCATGTTTTCACAATGCTTATTCATTCCTTCAACATATTATAATGACCATGATCCTACAAATATACCCATTATATTTTTACCAATAATTTTCAGTGATATTAGTAATGTAAACACTGCAAACTAATTAATTTCACCCAGTAAAAATAATACAAATGAGAATAAATAAGAAAATGAGTTGATAATATTTATGAATGAAAGTTGTCAATGCAATGAAACCCTATTTAAAGCTTCTAAATTTGTATCTTCTTGTCTCTTCCAAGATAGTTGAGTGTTTCTTGTAAGGTCATATTTCCAAAAAAGGAACCTAAGGATATGAACTCAAATCAATTCTAATTGGAAGCATTGAGTAATAGTTCAAAATTCCTATATGATTCGACAGTTTCCATTTTCAAGAAATTTATTTTGTAAACCAAAATAAGTGCACATTTTAATAGTATAATATGTTAGTACACCTCAAATAATGGACATGCAGGGTATTCAAACCCATGTGACCATCATGTCAGCAGAAAAATGATGATGTTTTCATAGTAACCTGCGCAAAGCCAGGTGTGTTATTCATAATGTAATTAGAAGTTAGAATCAAGTTGATAGGTGTGTATGGTGAAACTGATATTACTTTAAAATCTAGGACTATAACTTCCATGAGAGAGATTACCAAATGCTACAATATTTATAAATAAATGTGCCTTCATACTTTTATTCAATAATCCAGTAGGGATGAAATTGCATATGAGGATTACATATTTACAAAAAGACAAGTGTTCCCTGGATGCAAGACACTCATGGGAGACTCTTTAAATATGAATGTTTGATCTGTAATGCAACCATTCAAGAAAAAATTGAGGTGAACAATATGTAGAAGAAACATGTATAAATGGCTAAGTATTTTGGAAGGAAAATTTCATTCATGGAAAATATTAGGGGCGAATATTTTCAAGTCGGATAATTTTTAATCGTTTAAAAAAATGCCAATTTTCTTTCTTTTTTTTTTTAAATGGTTCACCTAAATTGTATAGTATAAAATTATTTTACCTTAAAAATCACTAATATTTTACAAAGACAATATAAAATCATTAGAAATTTCAATATTTCCATCCTTAAAATTTCAATTGATTTTATTCTCTTCACAACAAAGGCTCTTATTAAAGTTGGAAAAATATTAGTTAAAAGGGTTGTATTATTTACTTGTTGTTGCAACCATGTCATCATGCAGAGGATATTTACATGGCTCTTCACTCTCCAAACTTGAACATTCATTTATCCCCACAAGTCATAAGATGGGAATTGTTATCACCCAAACTTGCACCCGTTAGTGAAAAGCCTTCATGAGGTACAAACCTCAAACATAAAATGGAAGATTTGTCATTGTCACCTCATCAACTATTTCCTAATCAACACAATGGAGAATTCCATAAGATCAGAGAAATTAGGTTACCTAAGGAAATAATTTTATGGTTTCTTGAGTTACTATCCACATGAATCAACTTTGTATGGTAAAAAAAATTATCAATTGAGATGGTTCTTTAAGAAAATATTCAGATCTGATGTTAAAGTTCATTTCCAACAAGCTTGAGGGGGCTTGTGAATTATCCCTTATGAGTTTTCATCCCGTTAATCTCCAGATCTTGAAAATAGATTATTGTTGATTTAAAATTGTATAGAAGATGAACAAAATTGAATTAACATCCAAGTAAATTACAATAGATTTGTTTAGCCTTGAGTTAATGTGAATTTAAGTATATCTAAGGCTAAAACAATTCAACATCCGAAAAGATAATGTCACTTCCTAAATCTAAAGTGCAAACTAAAAAACGGCCACATAAAATTATTTTGATTACCCTTTTATTGAATATTTGAGGCAACAAAAATATATCCACAAAAGATAATTTCCAAAATCTAAAATAGGATTCTACCAAGCAATCTAGAGCTTTAGGTCTAAAAAATTTAATATGAAAATAACATAAATTTCCAAGTTTATTTCAACAAAAATAAAAGAATGAATTTAAATTATTTGTTTGACTAGAAGAATTGGCTAGTGCTTATCTATGAATTTGAGCATATGGGATCAACTAAGGCTCTTATTCAAAAAGATAGCTAGGGTTGGAAAAACTCAAACCCTATAAAATCATTTTAGTAGCATGAGGGACTTCAAGAGTGTTAAGGAAAATTAGATAACATAGATTTTCAACAGTGTTGAGAGGGAATATACCAAAGGAGAGATAAGGGGGCATACAACCAAATCTTGAGATATATAACCACATTTGATTATTCCAAAGTTAAAACCACATAATGTTAGAAAAGATGTTAGCCCTAAAATAGACACAAGACCATACATTGAACATCCATCCATCACATAAGCATACATATGAATAAATCTTCAAAGAAATCACTCTAATCAACCATCCATACCATTAAATGGAAAATAGACTATTTTTTGAGATTTTTCTCCACGGGATTTTGTCGATGTTTACAATGGGAGGAGCTTATCTTAAATAGAGAAGAAAATGAACCACCTCCTTGTAATAAAATCCTATATATAGCTTATATATATCTATAAAACCCATTATATTCTCAACTAAATGCAGTGATATGGTCAACATAAAAATACAAGAGTGTCCAAACAATGGAGGAAATGTTCAAAATAATCCTAGCTTTTCTCCTTAAACAAAAGCAGCTACCTCATCAATCAAGTCAACCCCTCAAAGAGAGGGAATAACCCAAACGTGTGGCACATGGGAGCCCTCCAATGTGGGTAGATCTTTAATATGTTGCAAAAAATATGATTGTGAGTTCTCCAAGGCACAACACAATTCTATAAAGCATGCTAGTGACCTCCTCCACAGGCCCAAGAAAATATCGTAACTCCCAATGCAATATCAGAAATATCAATGTAGTATCAAAATTCATAAGGTGGGGGACACAATACCCAATGCAAGCATGGCAATGCCCAAGGCATGGCCACATTTCCCAAGACAAGGAACTCTTCAAAAGTGATGATAATTTCCACCAAATATGTCTCATGGGGTGTGAACATCACGTGATATCTTCTAATAGTTCAATGACCCTTTTAATTTTTATCCCTTGCTAATTTGGCCATGGTGTGGACATAATTAGCCTTAATTAAATGCAAAAAAATCTAAGACAAGATTCATTTTCAAGGACTCTAAGTTAGGTGTAGGTGATGTGATCAGTGCAATGCTGATGAAAATATGTTTTCATGAGTTAGCCAACATAGTCATGTAGAATGAGTGAAGAGGTCCTTCCTTATCTTTCAAGGGCTAGGGTTTATCATTTGATATTATACATGTGTTCCCTTAGTCGAGGGAGCACTTAGCATTGAGCTACCATTCCTTGATCTTATTTTTCATATGCCACCTTTCCTTATTTTTTTATTTTATTGGTCCCTTCATTTCTTTTACTATTTTCACTAGAGAATGGGACTTGAATAAATTGAGATTTATAGAAAGTTGACATGGCTCATGCATACAATTTGATTTTAGTTCCTTCTTTTATAGGATTTTTCATACACATGTTTTTATTTTGGACCTTTCTATAATTAAATATGATAAGTCAATCAAGAAAGGGTTCCTTGGAAAAAAATTGATGCCTAGTGGATCAACATAATAAAGTCATATGAACCACAACACTTAGAGCTATACACTATGCCCTAAAATTAACCCAAAGTGTGTATGTAGGTAGCAACTGGAAATATTTATTATATGTTTTTGTTTGCAATTTAATTTTGATTATATTTGTGGTAGTTGAGTGAGCTCAAACCCTAACCCTTGTGAAAAATTCTATTGTCGTATCATGGTTTACTTATCCTGCTTGATTAAATTATACAAGTTATATTCAGAAAATATCAAGGTAAACACAACTAACAACCTACACATTCAGATCATTTACTGAATATTATGCTCATTAAAAAAAAGTGACACACTGATTTTTGGACAAAAGTCCCTGGAAAAAAACCCAAAGAATGAAAACCGGTCCAACATATATGTGGGTTTATTATTAATAAGTAGATTCTGAGTATAGCAAATCTGGGCACCAAATATGGTTCACCCAATAGAGACAAACATAGATATGCAGCTAACCTACTATTTTGAGACAAAATTTTTGACTGATCCACACCCTCAAATGGGATTTAAAAGACTCAGCCTGGATCTGGTCGTAGAAACCCCAGTGCTGCCCTTGAAGCCCCACCGTCAGCCCTGCTAGGCTCTGTGTTCCTCTACGCTACCCAAAGAGGGATTGCGTAACTCTAGAGTGGGTGACACAGTCCTTACACTAACTCTAGAGGCCTGTGCATAACTCTGAAGCCCTTTGAAGCTACAGCGCTACCCCTTCCTGGGCCTGTGTAGTGGTTGAAGCCTCTGCATCGCATAGCTACTGTTGTTGCCCTTGCTCTTTTGTGTTGTCCCTGAACGCTTCTCCTTTGTCTCTTGCTGACTCTTGGCTCTGCGATCAGATCATCCCCTTAGCTAATACTACCCGTCGCTACAGAAAAATCCTCTAGAAATTCTTAGCATACCCTACCCTATAATTCCATATTAGTCTCTCAGCTTTGCATCTCTGTGTGTGTCTCGAAATGACCCTCAATCATTTCTCTTATACTTTTTCATTGATCTCATCAATGACCGAGATTAATAGAATTATCAACGGCTGATATTAAAAGATTGCTTGATCTGCATCATTTAGAACATTTCAACACATGTGTTAACTAATTCTCTTTAATTATTTTATTTTCCTAAGTTTAGACTTAGGAAATACATTAAAAATAATTAATTATTTGAATAACTTGAACACCAGTTGAGATTTATCCAAACACTTTTTGGGTTTTTGAGTTCAATTATGTCTTAGCCCCTCCACAAAATTTTTAGGGCTAGAGCACACCTGATGCTACCTCAACTACACAAAATCTCAACACTCACTCTTAGCACAGAGTGTGCTCTAGCAATACATCCACACCATGTACTGCAATATCTTGATGTTGCTTTCTGTGCTTCTAATGCTTGCCCTACTACCCTCCATCCACTGCACTTATTATTTTTGTATTGTTGCCTATTATCGTTCTATAATTTTAAGATTGGCAAGTATAATCATAAAATGATTAAAATCAAAACCACTTTGGAGCCTAGGATCTAGCCCTCCTAGACACAGAGAGGGATCTCTCTTTAAGATTTGGCTTTATTTTTATGAATTCTGATATTTAGATAATTAAACTGATTATGAAGATTAATTTTTTTTATTGATAGTTTGGTTGGATTAATGGATCTATTTAAACTATTTTCATTGGGTTATGGAGTCATAACAGGCTGGGTTGTTACACTAATTTTTCCAGAGAATTTGCAAGGCAAGCTAACTATAGTTACTAGATATTAAAAACATTATGAATTGTGAGATGAAAGAAAGAGTGAATTGATTAGTGGTCACAGAGAAAGTAAGTATTTTTTAACCAGACTTTAGAGGAAAAACATTTAATTGTAAACATGGCCAGAATTAAGGTGCTCTATGCAACAAATCACAATCTTCAGACTTCTGTTTTAGAGTCATAATTTAAATGATACATTGAAAGAAATAACAGTGGAAAATATTAAATAAAGTAAAGAAAAGACATCACCAGATAAAAATAGCTCAAGAATCTTGCAAAATGGTCTTTTATTATTGATGCTCTAGCTCCAAAATTATAGTGCTCCAATAGAAAAGCTTAAAATCTAGGACCCAACCCCTGATACTGAATATAAATGTAGTATTTAACTAATTCCTAGTGATTGGCGTATTTGCATGGGCAGTATGCTTATTAATTACAATAATGGTTGAAAATTGAGAAATGTAACCACAACGTGGACACGTTAGAATAGCTATGACATATGGCCGTAATTTCCAGAAGGCCATTACTGTGTGCTGTAATCCATTGATGTGCTAGAATATTTAGGTAATCTGATGTTAATATGCTGAGATGATACATTGGTCTGCATAATTAATTGATGTGTTGAGTTTTTTTTTCCGCTGATGCATTGAGCTATCATCCTTCTTAGCAATCTCATAATTTCTCCCACTATTGTGCATTTGGGATGTTGATTCTGATTAATTTCCTATAAATTTTATATGTCTTTGTGTACTTCATAAAAGTTGGCCTTAACTGGAAAATATGCTTGATTTCATTCTGAACGTATAAATCATTATCCATAGCCTCTAGTAAGGCTCTTACAATCATTGAAACTTTGATTCCCACAAATTTTGTTGTATCTTCAGAAATATCCTTCAGTTTCTTGACATAATCCATCTTTTGCATGAGCTTATCATTTATCACAAAAAGAGATCGTAATCCTCTTTTGATCAGTGGTTCGATTCTATTGAATAATTTGCTGACACCAATTTGTAACTGATGAGACTTTTCTTCTAGCTGTCTGACCAAACTCTTTTTGTTGAGTACCTTCTTGACTTCTAGGATGGTTAATGTTATATCCTCCACTCCTAGTGCTTCCAATTCAAAAATTCTCTTGGAATTCAAGAATTTGATGATATTGTTTGTTGTCTTGGGCATCCATGTCAGTTCTTTGTTTTCTTTCGATATGGCATCATTCACTAATCCAATCAAATCTCTTTGTTCAAATATTATCTGAATGGATGGACATATTTCATTTGTTGAGTCAGCAATACTTGTCTAGATGATTTCTTTGGCTTGGCCAATAGTCTGTCCAATAGAAGATTCACTCTCTACCTTGATTAATTTCTCAATTTGCTTCTAATCTCTCTGTATCTCAATCTCATGGGCATTTTCTGACATTTTCTTCAAATATTTCAGGGTGTTGATTTCTTCTTCAAGCTTTTTGATCTCTATTTTTTGTATGGTCATGTTCTCCATGGCTTCGGCTAGCTACTCTGCACCACCAGATGTGCTTGTAGTTGTTAGTGTTGCTGTAGGAATGGATGCAATAGGCACATCCTTTAATGGAACAATGGCCATTTCTGCTTCTTTCTCATTTTCTTTCACAAGTTTTTCCATCTTTTTCTCCATCTGCTTCAGCTGTGTAGACTGCTCCATGATTAACTTCATCATTTCAGATTTATGTGCTTCATTTTCCTCAATGTATTTTTTCAAAGGATCTTCAGTTTCTTACAGTTTGAGTTGTTTCCTGACGGTTGCTATATCAACATTCCTCTTTTTCAATATCTCTTCTACAACTTCTACATTGGTTGGGTCATACCCAATATTTACCACTAAATTATACAAGGATATGATTCTTGTATCTTTGGCTAGAGAAGAAATATTCACCATTTTTAGCTGAGATTGGAAGTTGGCCAATGATACATGCAGTTTAGACAAGCTCATGGCAGTGCTTTCAATGTGAAGGAAATCATTTCTCCAGTTTGCTTATGCATATCCATATGGTCTATTGGATGGATGTATTTCAAATCAAATTCAAAGGTAGTGTGCCTTAAGTCTGTAGGTGTTTTAAGCTGAGAGATATGTGCTTCTAGGAAATCCATTCTCATCTTTCCTTTCTTGGAGTCAAAGGCTGATAAAAGCCTGCTTTGTTAGGTCCCTATATTACTAGTATAGTCCCTTATTGTTGTTAGTGTAACCCCCTTATTGTTATTATTGTACCCTTGTAACCCCCATATTATTATTATTGTGCCCTTAAATTATTATTGTTAGGTCGGCTAGGATTACATTGTGGCCCCACTAGGATTACATTGTGGCCACGTGGACTCCTATATATAGAAAGGAGGTTTTGTAATTTGAATCATCCAAGAATTTTTCATTCATGTAATGTATTGGAGGTTTCCCCCCTCGAAGTGGCTTATTTATAAGGCATTGATATCTCTTTTCTTCTCTTTTTGGAGCTGGTTTCACAACATTTGGTATCAGAGCTTTGAGATTCTAGGGTTTCGTTGCTCCAAATAGGTCATCGTGGCATTTTCGCTATAATTTTTTTTATACAAAGGTTCAGAATCTGAAATTTTTAGAGTACAAAGCCAAAGTCCTGAGGAAAATCGTCAAAAAATTTCAGATCCTGGTTCACAACATTTGTGGAGATACGATCTGTGCAAGTTAGGTCATTTTGCAGGCTCCTGAATTTAACCTAAACAGGTCATCTTGGTATTTTCGTAATAAATTTTTTCTACGAAGGTTCAGAAGCTGAAATTTTTAGAGTGTGAAGCTGTAATCCTAAGAAACATCTTCGCAAAATTTTAGATATTGGTTCACAAAATTTTCGTAGATATGATCTGTGGAAGTTAGGGATTTTTTAGGCTTTTGAATTTCATCTTAAAGAGGTGATCATGAGAAAATATTCATAGCTCTCTCTCTGAGCATCAGATTGGAATTATGTAAAAAGTGACTACAATTAAATGGACTATAGTTTTCAGTCGATCAATTTTAGAGCCATAGGAGGAAACAGTTACATGTGGCAAGTCGTACAAGTTCGCTCTACTAAACCAGTCCAAAATTGGGTCATTGTGGGAGATTGGACATAACTTTTCCTTGAAGAATCCAAATCAGATCAGACCTGTGGAATTTTAAATAAGCATCATAGGGCTACTACAGGGCTGAATTTTAGATATTTAGGATCTGCAATTATAGAGATAATTCAATTTCAATATCGAGCTCCTCAAAATCAAGTAAAAGGTGTGTATTTTTTTTTTTCCAAATTGCATAAGTCTTGTTTGAAGAATCAAGTTGAATTGATTCCAAGGGCATATTGTAGAATAGATATTAGTATTGGATTCTAAAATGGCCCCTAAAAATAATTCAACACCCATTAAGCGTTTATAAATCTCTACTATGACTCATGAAGACGAAAAATGGCAACATGACATATCAAAATTACAAGAGCAAGTGCAACAAATTTCGCTCTTGCAAAGAGCAACAAAAAATGACATGGAAGTTTTGAAGAAAGGCATGGAAACTAAGATGGATGGTTTTGAAGAATGGCATGGAATCTAAGATAGATGGCATGGAAGCTAGCATGGAATCTAAGATGGATGACATGGAAGCTAAGTTCGATGAGAAAATGGAAAACATGAAGAATGATCTAAAAGCAGACATAGAAGGTTTGACAAAGTTGATACAAGAAATGTTTCCTAATGGTGAAAAGATAGTAGAGGAAACTCATGATGAGAAAAAAATACATGTTAATCGTGATTTCATAAAATCTAATGTTGGTGGGAAGAACCACCATATTCCAAAAATGGATATGAGGAATTTTGATGGAAACGATCCTGTAACATGGATACTACAGATAGAGCAATATTTTGATCTCCATAATGTGCAAAACACACAGAAGATATGCATTGCAACTTTACATTAAGGACAAAATACATTTGTATGGTATCTATGGCTTTGTTCTTGTAAAAAAATTGTCGCTTGGTCAATTTTTACGAAGGAAATGATAGCATGTTATGAGGATACAAAGAGCAACACCTTCATTAGCGAATTGATAAATCTCAAACAAAAGGGTTTAATGGGGGAGCACATTGAGGACTTCCAAAAATTGAATATAAGGGTAACTGATATTCCAGAGGAACATAGGATTGATCTCTTCATAGGTACTTTAAAGGATAACATCCAACATGAAGTTTGCATTTTGGAACCTGATTCATTGGAGAAGGCATTCAGGTTGGCAAGAAAAATTGAATGTAAAATTATGGCGATGGAAGCCTACCACTCACTTCTATAAAGAGGGAAGTGTTGCTACTCCTATATTTCCACAACCTACAAGGTTGACACCACAAAAATTGGAAGAAAAAAGAGCAAAAGGGCTTTGCTACAGTTGTGACATAAAATACACTAAAGGTCATAAGTGTGCTGAGAAGAAATTATTTTACATATATTGTGAAGAGGGAGAAGAAAATGAACAAGAAGAGGATATACACTAGGAACCAACCCAAGAAGAGGAAGAAATGAGTCTGACCATATTGTGTAATGCATTGGAAGGAATTACCACTCCTTAAACTCTCAAGATAGAAGGACATATGAAGAAGAAAAAGGTAATAGTTTTAATTGATTCAGGTAGTACCCATAATTTTATTAATTGTAAGGTAGCTATGGAATTGAATTGTTTCATATACCCAGCACCAGAATGTCAAGTGTTGGTTGCAAATGGAGGAACTATAAATTTCTCTGGAAAATGCCATAATATCAAGCTAACCATGTGGGAATATGTATTGAATAGTCCAATGCTTTCCATTCCTATGGGAGGTGCTGATGTTGTACTAGGAGTACAATGGTTACAATCTTTGGGGACGGTAGCTTTTAATTTTCAAGAACTTTTCTTGAATTTTTTTTCATAAGGAAAGGAAGTCGAATTACAGGGTATTGGAGGGAAGCCAGGAAAGATAATAAGCTCTAATGTCATGAAAAAATTTCTAAAGAAAGAACGATGAGGCATAATTGCAAAATTATGCTCACTAGAAGTTCCAACATCAAAATCATCTATTTCTGTAGATCTCCAAAAAGTCTTGGACAATCATTCCAAGGTTTTTGAAACTCCAAAAGGACTCCCACCTATTCGTGATCATGATCATGCTATTCATTTGATTCCAGGAAGTGTTCCTCCAAACATCAGGCCTTATAGATATCCTTATGTTCAAAAGAGCGAAATTGAACATATGATTGCAGAAATGTTAGAGGCAGGTATAATTCAGTCTAGTCAAAGTTCTTTCTCTTCTCCTATATTATTGGTACACAAGAAGGATGGATCATAGCGCATGTGTCTGGATTATAGGGAGCTCGAGAAGCTCACCATTAAAGATAAATTTCTCATTCTTGTGATTGATGAATTATTGGATGAATTACATGGAGAAATTTATTTTACCAAATTGGATCTTCGTTCAGGGTATCATCAAATTAGAATGAAGATTGAAGATATTCCGAAAAAAACATTTCGAACTCATGAGGGTCATTATGAATTTTTGTTCATGCCTTTTGGCCTTACCAATGCACCTTCTACATTTCAAGGGTTGATGAATTCCATTTTCAAACCCTTCCTTAGAAAATTTGTGCTAGTATTTTTTGATGATATACTAATCTACAGTAGGTCCTGGAAGGATCATGTTCAACATGTTGACAGGGTGCTCAAACTATTGCAGGAGAAAAAATTATATGCAAAAACATCCAAATGTTTCTTTGGAGTACAAGAGGTGGAATATCTGGGTCATATTGTATCTCACGAGGGTGTTAAGGTAGACCCTAACAAAATTAAAGCTATTAAGGAATGGAAAGTCCCCACAACCATAAAGCAGTTGCGAGGATTTCTCAGGTTAACAGGGTATTATCGCAAGTTTGTTAAGAATTATGGGAGAATAGCAGCACCTCTAACAACATTATTGAAGAAAGATGCATTTTCATGGACTCCTGAAGCAACTAAGGCCTTTGAATATCTTAAAGAGGCAATGTGCCTAGCACCAGTCTTAGCTATGCCAGACTTCACAAAAACCTTTATTGTGGAATGTGATGCCTCAGGAAATGGAATTGGTGCAGTTTTAATGCAGGAAGGAAGACCCATTGCTTTTGAAAGTCGTCCAATCAAAGGAAAGTATTTACAGAAACCTATTTATGAGAAGGAAATGTTAGCAATACTGCATGCACTAAAGAAATGGAGAACTTACCTAATGGGAAGAAACTTCAAGGTAAAAACTGATCATGATAGTCTTAAACACTTTTTGGAACAAAGAATATCTTCAGAAGAACAACAAAAATGGGTCACAAAGATGTTGGGTTATGACTTTGAAATAATATACAGAAAAGGGAAGCTAAATTTTGTTGTAGATGCATTCTCAAGAAAGAATGAAGAGGTGGAAGCATTGCTTTGTGCCATTTCTATTATCCAACTAGATTGGATAACCGAAGCAAGAGATGAATGGAAGAAGGACGAAGAAGTGTGAACACTCATTCAAAATTTGCAGCAAGATCCTAGTACATCTGATACATTTAGTTGGGAAAATTATTCCCTATGGTACAAATATCGCTTATATCTTTGTAAGAATTCCCAACTAAAACAAAAGATCCTTTTGGAATCGCACATTTCTCCTTTAGGAGGACACTCAGGATTTTTAAAAACTTACCACACTGTGAAGAAATAATTTAATTGGGATGGACTTAAATCTAAGATTCAAAATTTTGTGGCGGAATGTTTGGTTTCCAGCAGAATAATGTTGAGACAATTAAGACCCCGGGTCTTCTACAACCTTTATCCATTCCAAGTCAATGTTGGGAGGAGATTTCAATGGATTTTATCACAGGTTTACCTAAGTCCGAAGGAAAGAGTATCATCATGGTGGTAGTTGATAGAATTACCAAGTATGCACACTTTTGTGCATTATCTCATCCATTTAAAGCAAGTAAAATTGCTACTACATTTACGGAAACAATTCAAAAGCTACATGGAAACCCAAGGGTTATTGTGAGAGACAAAGATCCCATTTTTAATGGAATTTTTTGGACAGAGTTATTTTCTTGTTTGGGTACTCAATTAGCTCATATCTCATCTTATCATCCTCAATCCGATGGTAAAAATGAGATAGTAAATAAATGTTTGGAAGGATATCTTTGCTGTTTTGTATTTGATAAACAAACACAATGGGTTAAGTGGTTACCTCTAGCTGAATGGTGGTATAACACTTCCTTCCATACTGCAACAAAAATGATCCCATTTATGGCACTTTATGGATATCATCCACGATCCATCACATCATCTTTAAGAGAAAATTTGAAGGTTCAAGCAGTGGAAGATCACATCGAGCATCAACAAGAAGTTCTCCAACTCTTAAAGGACAACCTGAATTTGGCACAAAATCGAATGAAATAACAAGCAGATCAACATTGCAGCGAGAGAAGTTTTGATGTAGGAGACTGGGTATTTTTACGACTACAACCATACAAACAAATGTCCCTCAAGCAAGCTAAGAAGGATAATAAATTATTGCCAAAGTACTATGGTCCTTACAAGGTGTTGCAAAAGATTGGTACTATGGCATACAAATTGGAGCCTCCTGCTTCTTCATGAGAGCATCCAATTTTCTATGTTTCATGCTTAAAGTAGGTTATAGGTGAAAATATTCTAGTTTAAATAATATTTCCAGAACTTAATGAGGAAGGAAAAATCATATTGGAACCTGAAGTGGTCACAGAAACAAGAACTCGACAGCTACGGAATTGATCAATTTCAGAGTATCTCATCAAGTGGAAGAACTTAACCACTGAAGATTCTACATGGGAGGATGAGAATTTTATACAGAAGCACACATAGCTACTCAAGCATTGAGGACAACACTTTTTGAAGGAGAGGGGCATGTTAGGTCCCTATATTACTAGTATAGTCCCTTATTATTGTTATTGTAACCCCCTTATTGTTATTATAGTACCCTTGTAACCCCCATATTGTTATTATTGTGCCCTTAAATTATTATTGTTAGGTCGGCTAGGATTACATTATGGCCCCATGGACTTCTATATATAGAAAGGAGGTTTTGTAATTTGAATCATCCAAGAATTTTTCATTCATGTAATGTATTGGAGGTTGCCGCCCTCGAAGTGGCTTATTTCTAAGGTGTTGATATCTCTTTTCTTCTCTTTTTGGAGCTGGTTTCACAACATGCTCTGTGAACTACTTGTCTGCTTCCAGAACTAGTTATAGGTGCTGGTTTTTAGGATCTCATTCTTTCTTTTCATTTCCCTGAATGTATCATAGATGTTCTCCTCCTTTCCCCTGTAGTAGCAGTAGATGTAGGAGTTTGCAAGTTCTACTGCTGGAATGTAATGGTGGTTGAAGATGTAGAGAATATGGTCTAGCCACCTGCTGGAGATGAACTTCGAGAATCCCTGATGGTGATGACATTCTGCTACTATTTTTCACTGCTTTGATCAATGTCCGTGTAAACTCTAGCTCTCTTTATGTACTTCATCTTAAATTCTCTACTGGATGTATCAGTCGCCATATCAGACTGATCATCTCTTGGCCTCTTCCCTACTGTCTCTTTCTCTGGTTCTTTTCCCTTGTCTTCTTTTCCTTTTGTAGTCTGTTTTTTCTGTGGTGTAGTGTTTGAATTCTTGAGGTGGAGATCACCTGTCTTTTAGCCTCCTGCATTGTATTTTTTTCCCACTCTTCTTGATTCATAAAATGTTCAATCTCAGGGCTGTGAGTGAGGATGTATGGGGTTGATTTGTTCTCGACCCTATTATTGGAAATAATACCCAGTGGGTCATATAATTAAGTGAAGATGTGATTGAATTTCATGTCCCTCCACATCTTATCAGCCTCCTCTCATGTTGCTTTGTTATTACAAATAAATGGACTAATTTGGGACTTGATCCTAAATTGAGATTTATTCTTAGCATATACAAAGTGCACGTCATCTGCATTGATCATCTATCTTATGTATTCCAAGGAAAATGTCCCCATGGGGAGGAACTTTGGCAGCTTGTAGGGGGCCAAATCACACCCATAGATTCTGATCTCAGTATAATTTTGTGTAATATTCCTAAATTAGCCTACAACTAATGGGAATATTAAAAAAAAAAATTGTCACTTACATAGGTGAATAAGTGGGTAAGGAGACCCATAAAAAACTTTATTGTGAATAAATCAATGCCAAATGTGAAAAGGATAAATCTTGGTTGGTAAATAAAGCACCCTTAGGTGTGAAAGGGGCTTGACATTTTGACTGGGTCAACCTTGACTAAATCTACAACGTTGTCATGGAGGAGTGGCCATCAATGAGGCACAACACAGTTTTAGATGGAGGTGCCTTGTGTGAAAGGAGTATTCTCATTGGATGTGGTTTAGGGTTTGTGAGCTCTTGTCTTATAAAATGAAGGGGATGGAATTATTAGAAGGTTTTTGATGTTTATCATATTTTTTGAATATATTGTTTGTTTAGACATATATCTTTCTCTTGATGTTTAGCTGAGATTGAATTCTATTTAGCATTGGGTGTTCCTGGTTGGGAATCACGCCTCTTCCCATTAAGTAGCTCCTGGGAGAGTTTGTATTGAATTTTCCACTATTTGGCTTAAGGCCAAGCTACTTATTTCAACCACAGCGCAGATCTTGTTGAGGGTTTGGTTGTTTTTGCAAGCTGCAGCAAGTGGAGATTAGATATTTCATATCTAGTCCATTTCAATGCTTATTTTTAGTGGAGGAGGGTTCTACTTCATTGGGAAGACTATATTGAAGACATTGAGAATCATTTTCATATCTTGGCAATAGGCCGCCTATATTTTGATCCCTACATTGCATTCTAGATCTAGATCTGCGTTATTTCTGTAGGTGCAGTTGCAGTGTGGTTCAATACACCAATTGGAGAGTGATTTTCATAGTGTTGGGGATTTGCCCTTCACTTTGGAGATTTGTTGGAGGAGATAATCTTATTTTTTATATCAAATCAGATCCACTTTCCAGATCTGAATATTTCCATAGATCTGCAAACTTAGATCTCAGATCTACATCTTGTACTTGGTATTTTGCTGAAAACCCCAAGGGGGTTCATTAGAGGAGCTTGTATAGTGCATAGATCTGCTATAGATCTAAATTTTTGTACACGTACTTGCTCTATATCTGAAGCGTAATCTACATTTGTTGTAGATTCCATAAAATAACTCTATAAGGCTTTTTCAGTCTTAATCTATGGTTGCAACACCTCATTTTGAGAGATTTCTTCATTGGAGACTTGTATTTTATTTTTATGCATCTTATGGGCCACTCTTTACATACATTTTTTTGTTGTTATAACGAATGAACTATCTCCATATTGGTATCCTACTTTTTATTTGATGAACTGTGTTATTTTTATAACATTCTTCATTGTATTGCTGCATTCCCCATTTGGGAATATTACAGTGGTATCGGAGCATCGTCTTGGCACAACATGTGCTTACTAAGAAGCCAGTGTGTTTTTTGAAGAAGGAGAGCATCTTACTGATAGAGATAAGAGGCATCAAAAGAGAAGACACAGAATATTTGATTATACCGATGAGAAAGAAGACAAGGGTAAAACCCATTTATCTCGAGAAATGAAGGGGAAAGAGTTTTCAAGACTTCTTCTTCAAACTATGCATGAGCTTAGAAGAGAAATCAAGGGAATGAGGAGTAAAAGACATAAATATCCCTCAAGAATATCTTCACATGAAGAAATCCCCAGTTCTTCAGATTATGTGTGTGAGCATTCAGCCACACAATCAGATCTACAATGTTATACTATGCCCATATTTACTATAAGAGATATAGAGAAAGAAGATGCACCAAAGGAGGAGAATTTGAGTGACTATGTTCAGGAGTATGAATCTCAATCTTGGAGATTCAAGCAGCACTTGAACTTCCAAGAGTTTTTCCAACTCATGGAGGAAATAAGACCCAACAAGCACAACAGAAGCATAAGAGATAGATTCTTTCTGCCAAATTTTGATGGATCCTTCACATGCATAGCGAAGGATTGGATAGGTCAACTAGACTCATAGTTGCATCTACATCAAGTTTCAGAAAAGGAAGCCCTTAGAGTAGCAGCGCTGCATCTTAAAGGTAAAGCTTATTCTTGGTGGTTGTTTGAATCCTTTTCATTAAAGAATGCAAATATATCTACTTATGCAAGATTCACTAAGATATTAGTGAAGAGATTTGATGTAAAACAATCTGAAACATATTTGATTAAGCTAGCAAAGCATGAACATTCAAAACCCTTGCATGAGTTAGAAAGATCTATTACACCAACTCCACTTTAGATTTCTATTGAAGGGGATAAAAAATTGTGTGATACCTTGCCAAGGGAAAGATCCCCATTGCAGGAAGAGATTTCTTCTCAAAAGATAGACATGGATATTTCAAGGGAAGACCTAGATCTAAGGTCTCTCATTATTGACAGGGTATTCTCAAATATTGATGAGGAGAAAGAAAAAGAAGGCAGTAACAGCACTGTCACTTAAAAAGAAGGACCATCACCACATGGGGATGGGCATGAAATTATTGCTTCAAGTGGAGGAGCTTTTGCATCTTTGCAAAGGGTTCCCGAGGAGCGTCATGTGACAATAGAAATGGGCAGTAACACCTTGATCCAAGGAGGAGGAGGAAGGGTGGATCAACATCCAAGGATGAGGAGCATGCACCCTTGTTTATTTCAAGGGGTTTATATTCAGAAGAAGGAGACTGATTTATGCAACAAAGGGAGGGACACATCAATCCACTCATTTATATAGTCTACTTTAGATTTTGATGTCTCCTTACATGGAGGCATTCCACCAGGGAGACCTCATGATTGGAAGATGAATAAAGTGTTCTCTCAATATATTGTAACATTGATATATTTGGCTAAGGAAGGAGCCTTGGGAGAAGCTAGCACAACGCTAAGAACCTTTGATGGGTTCAAAGGAGGAGTAGACAAGTTTTTGATATGGACATTTCCATCTCCAACCCAACTATTTGTGCTAATAAATGGCCACTCCATAGCCTTGGAGAAGCAAATAATGCTTCTACACATAATGAATATTGCTAAATATGACAAGAGGGTATTAACACCCTTGCATGCATGGGCCAAACTATGGAAGTTTTGGAAGAAAGAGACCTTTCAAGAGGAGGTTGACTTCCATGTACTTCAATATTGTCTTGGGAAAGATTAGCTGCAAGAGAGGCAGCCAAGGTGGAGTGACTTGATTCCAACATGTGAAATTGGCATTAAACATGTCAAAGAGGAGAACCATGATATGACAGGAGCTTCATCTCAAATTTCTACAGCATGGTCATTATTGGGAAGCCTAGATCCATATTGGGAGTCCCAACTATTGGTAGAATATTCCAAGAACCTCTTCACATGTAAGGTTCTTGATGGGAAATTGATAGATGAGAGGTATAAGGTAATGGATGGAGTCATTTATTTCCATGATCAGATCTATTTGAGTAGAGAATCAAAGCTTAAAGATAAACTACTATATACAACCTATGATATCTTGCTTTCCAATCCCACTAGTTTCATTAGAACATACCATACTATTTTGGAGGGATTCATGTGGGAAGACTTCAAAGAGGAGATGCACTATCATATAAGGAAGTGCATGGATTTTTTGGAGGGTGAGGAGAAACACAACTCTTGGGAAGAGTTATCATCACCACCTCCTTACTTATGGGGTGTGAGAGGGAGCTCATCCATGAGCCACCTCACTGATTTAAACCAAGTGTATGGTAAGGATTGTATTTATGAACATCATGATATATGTACTATATACTTGCATTTTATTACCACATATATGCAGGACATAACTCCAAAAAGGAGTATAATTCCATACAAAATTCATGGCCATAAGCATTCCTGAACATGGCCACTCCCTTGGAGATCAAATGGAGATTTTGTTTCATGATGGGTGCATTCCTAAGGCACCAAATATATCTCACACTTTCAACCATAGTGAGATGACATGGGTAGCAAGTAAGTGGTGGGGAAACCACTTACCATATCACTATCTGATGTAGTCAGGAGATCTACTACGTTGGTTCCATATGTGGGACTATGATCCACCTCCATCATTGCATCTGATTGTTTATGTATCACTGATTTTGATCCCAAATGATGATGTTGATCTGAATTTTGTTAGGGACATGGTCGGAGGGATGACACATTGATTGGATGTGTCCATTGGGAATGAAACTTCCCACATTTATTCATGCTTCAAGAGGAGGATGGGACATTATATGGCTACTACATTACACCACTTGTTTCCTTATGGAGGGGGCCATATGATTGACTTATGTCTTTCGGAGAAGCCTTTCACATGGGAGGATTTTTGGCAAGACATGTGTTTCTTGGATCATATTCAACCAACACATAATATACTCTACTATTTTAAAGCTTTTGAGAAGCTTATGGCAACAAGAAGGTGGTTGGATGGCCACTTATTGTATCATGATTGGAGACAGCAAGAAGAAGAACAATGCTGGTCTCGATTGAGGGACTACTGTCACCATCCAAGATGTCATATGACATTTATTCCATATTTCTTTTGGAGCCCATATGGTGATGAAACTCTATTCACTATATGCATGAAGGATTGGGCAAGAAGGCCTCCTAGAACAAATGAGTGGAATCATGAGATTCCAGGTATCTTTTGGCTTCATGAAGACTATATTATTGCAGCCCAAGATTAGCAGCTCCAAATTTATCGTAAATGGAGGGAGATACAATGTAAGTTGAACAACCTTACCTCTGATTTCCAACCATGCAACCCATACACATTGCATAGGTAGGGGATTGGTGACTGTTTCTATGAGCTACCAAGGATGGCTCACTTTGTTTGGATGATAGCATGGAGATTGGAGTTTCTCATTGGGGTTGAAGCACCCAACACTTATCATCTCTCATGCCTTAAGGAGGCCAATGGACATCATGTGATTCTTTCTGTGTATCTCCCACTTATTCATGATGGAAGCTATTTGGTTTATCCACCAAAGGAAAACTTGTATTCTTGGGAGGAGACATATCCATTGGAGATTTTGCAATGTCCTTGTAGTTGCTTGAGGACAAGCAAAATTTTGGAGGGGAGGACTGTAATATTCATAAATTAGCATACAACTAATGGGAATATAAATTTTTTTTTTTGTCACTTAGATAGGTGAATAAGTGGGTAAGGAGACCCATAAAACACTTTATTGTGAATAAATCAATGCCAAATGTGAAACGGATAAATCTTGGCTGTTAAATCAAGCACCCTTAGGTGTGAAAGGGGGTGGACATTTTTACTGGGTGAACTAAATCTACATTTTTGTCATGGAGGAGTGGCCATCAATGAGGCACAACGCAGTTTTAGATGGAGGTGCCTTGTGTGAAAGGAGTATTCTCATTGGATGTGGTTTAGGGTTTTCAAGCTCTTGTCTTATAAAAGGAAGGGGATGGCAGCATTAGAAGGTTGTTCATGTTTATCATATTTTTTAAATATATTGTATGTTTAGACATATATATTTCTCTTGTTGTTTAGCTGAGATTGAATGTTGTTTAGCATTGGGTGTTCCTGGTCGGGAATCCCACCTCTTCCCATTCAGTAGGTCTTGGGAGAGTTTGTATTGCATTGTCCACTATCTGGCTTAAGGCCAAGCTACTTCTTTCAACCAAAACGCATATCTTGTTGAGGATTTAGTTTTTTTTGAAAGCTGCAGCAAGTGGAGATTAGATCTTTTAGATCTAGTCCATTTCAGTGCTTCTTCTCAGTGAAGGAGGGTTGTACTTCATTAGGAGGACTGTATTGAAGACATTGAGCATCATTTTCATATCTTGGCAGCAGGCCAACTATATTTTGATCCCTACAGTGCATTCTAGATCCAGATCTACATTATTTATGTAGGTGCAATTGGAGGGTGGTTCAACACACCGGTTGGAGAGTGGTTTTCCTAGTGTTGGGGATCTGCCCTTCACTTTGGAGATCTGTTGGAGGATATCATATGATTGTTTATATCATATCAGATCCAATTTATAGATCTAAATATTTGCATAGATCTACAGACTTAGATCTCAGTTTTACATCTTGTACTTGGTGTTTTGCTGAAAACCCCAAGGGGGTTCATTAAAGGAGCTTGTATAGTGCATAGATTTGGTATAGATCTAAATTTTTGTACACATAATTGCTCTAGATCTGAAGTGTAATATAAAATTGTTGCAAATTCCATAAAATATTGTTGTAAGGCTTTTTCAGTCTTAATATATGGTTGTAACACCTCATTTTGAGGGATTTCTTCATTGGAGACTTGTATTTTCTTGTTATGCATCTTATGGGCCACTCTTTACATACATTTTGTTGTTGTTATAACAAATGAAAGATCTCCATATTGGTATTATTCTTTTTCTATGATGAACTATGTTATTTTTATAACATTCTGCATTGTATTGCTGAATTCCCCATTTGGGAATATTACAGTGGTATCGGAGCATCATTTTGGCACAACCTGTGCTTACTAAGAAGCCAATATGTTTTCTGAAGAAGGAGAGCCTCTTACTGACAAAGAAAAGAGGTATAAAAAGAGAAGAAATAGAATATTTGATTATACTGATGAGAAAGAAGACAAGGGTAAAACCCCTTTATTTGTAGAAATGAAGCGGAAGGAGTTTTCAAGACTTCTTCTTCAAACTATGCATGGGCTTAGAAGAGAAATCAAGGGAGTGAGGAGGAAAATACATGAAGATCCCTCAATAATATCTTCACATGAAGAAAGCCCTAGTTCTTCATATTATTTATGTGAGCATTCAGCCACACAATCAAATCTACAACATTATACTATGCCCAAATTTACTGCAACAGAGATGGAGAAAGAAGATGCACCAAAGGAGGAGACTTTGAGTGACTATCCTCAGGAGTATGGATCTCAATCTTGGAGATTCAAGGAGCCCTTGAACTTCCAATAGTTTTTCCAGACCAAGGAGGAAAGAAGACCCAACAAGCACAACCACCCTAATTGCATAAATTGTATTATTATGAGCACTAAATTTTATTGTGATACTTTAATTAGTCTTTTATCGTATATTTATTGTCTGGAAATTTGGGTTTACCACAATGTAGTTTCATTTTTAACATACATAGATCTAAACAGGCAGATGGGGATTGTAATTTTGTTTTAAGTTTGAAACGCCAATTCGGTCTTGAAGTTGAGTCTTATAGAAAAACCCAGACCTTGTAGTTTACTCAACATTTTCAATTTAGTAGAGTGGAATCCTTTTTCTTGATGAAATCCATCAATGGTATTTTTTTTATCACATCTTACATGGGTATTTAGTTAATTTTATATTACCCTGGTCACATAGTTTTATTGTCTCAATGAAAAAGCAGGGCAGCATTTATTTTGATAATTTGAAATACACTTTTGTGATGAAAAAGAGCCTTGTTCCCTTTCTTTCACTTCCATTCTCTTCTAAATATTGCTAAAATTCTTGACCGATACCAAAAATTCTCTTCAAAATCACTTCAATCCTCTTACCAATCTCACTAAAGCTCCTGAGCGATACTAGAAATGTGTTTAGATGGCATTCAAATAATTCAGTTTCATTTGTGAAAACCCCATATATATATGGTTCAACACAAGAAGTTTTTTATATATATTTCGGGTACTTGGGTTAATTTTTTTCGCAGAAACTCCTTAAATCAAAACCATCCCACATTTCCAGCTCCATGCTAGCCAAATATTTCCACATTTCTCACATTTTCCCATGTTTCCAGCTCCAAGGCAATCACACCTTTCCACATTTCTCACATCTTCCCACATTTCTAGCTCCTAGTTAATCATGTTGTGCTTTTATAAATCCTAAAATATGAATCGTCCCACATTGCTAGCTCCGGGCCTTGTTTACCTCGTTCTTTTAAAAAACATACAACATCACCCTCTTATTTTAGAAAACTCTCTGCTCTAAATCTTTTCACATTGTTAGCCTCAACCTAGTTATGTTATGCTTTTAAAAATCCCTTAGCTCCAAATATTATGACATTGCTAGCTCCAGGTTGAACATAAGGTTTTACCTAAATATTAATGTAAACCTTATCATCAACTTAGACTTTCCTAATGGTTAAGAATAAGAATACATGTCTTTTCCAAGGACCAGCGTAGTAAATTCATAGAAATGATCTCAGATGATCAAAAGGAGGTATAAAAGTTAGACCATACTCTTCACTTCATTGCTTCACATAAAGCTAGGATTCATCATATGAATAACCAACAACAACAACAATTTCACCAAGTTTCTCAATTGATTTCCACTATAGAAACACTAACTCATAAGTTTTGCTTCCACCACCCAAAAATTCTACAAAAATACCAACTATTCATTCTGAGTGGGAAACAATTTCACATAGACACTTCTCTAACTTCAAGTTATTGAACTATGAATAATGTGCTTTAACAGGAGTTGATAAAATCTTAAAGTTTCAATATATCTAAGGCTCTTGCAGCCCTTGTAAATTGATCACCTCTTTATCTTCTTTCCATTCTTATATTAAATACAAATACAAATTCAATATCCATTAAATGTCATATATATATATAAGCTTTAGAGCTTGTAAAAATAAGTTAGCATTGATTTCATGGATCATAACCGACATTAATATCACTTCATTACAAAAGATTTTTTAAGCTGCTAGTGCAACACCATGAGCATGATTACCAGAAGAAGAGAAAATAACTCCCCTCTCTAGTGGCTCCCTCGGTAGCTTGGCCATCATGCTGTATGCTCCATGCAACTTAAATGAATTTTTTTGTTTATCACATTTTATGGAAATTAATCATGTTTTCACAATGCTTATTCATTCCTTCAACATATTATAATGACCATGATCCTACAAATATACCCATTATATTTTTACCAATAATTTTCAGTGATATTAGTAATGTAAACACTGCAAACTAATTAATTTCACCCAGTAAAAATAATACAAATGAGAATAAATAAGAAAATGAGTTGATAATATTTATGAATGAAAGTTGTCAATGCAATGAAACCCTATTTAAAGCTTCTAAATTTGTATCTTCTTGTCTCTTCCAAGATAGTTGAGTGTTTCTTGTAAGGTCATATTTCCAAAAAAGGAACCTAAGGATATGAACTCAAATCAATTCTAATTGGAAGCATTGAGTAATAGTTCAAAATTCCTATATGATTCGACAGTTTCCATTTTCAAGAAATTTATTTTGTAAACCAAAATAAGTGCACATTTTAATAGTATAATATGTTAGTACACCTCAAATAATGGACATGCAGGGTATTCAAACCCATGTGACCATCATTTCAGTAGAAAAAATGATGATGTGTTCATAGTAACCTACGCAAAGCCAGGTGTGTTATTCATAATGTAACCAGAAGTTAGAATCAAGTTGATAGGTGTGTATGGTGAAACTGATATTACTTTAAAATCTAGGACTATAACTTCGTTGAGAGAGATTACCAATGCTACAATATTTATAAATAAATGTGCCTTCATACTTTTATTCACTAATCCAGTAGGGATGAAATTTCATACGAGGATTACATATTTACAAAAAGACAAGTGCTCCCTAGATGCAAGACACTCATGCGAGACTCTTTAGATATGAATGTTTGATCTGTAATGATCCATTCAAGAAAAAATTGAGGTGAAAAATATGTAGAAGAAACATGTATAAATGGCTAAATATTTTGGAAGGAAAATTTTATTCACAGAAAATACTAGGGGCTAATATTTCCAGGTCGGATAATTTTAAATGGTTTAAAAAAAAAATTGCCAATTTTCTTTTGTTTTTTTTTAACTAGTTCACCCAAATTGTATAGTATAAAATTATTTTACCTTAAAAATCACTAATATTTTGCAAAGACAATATAAAATCATTAGAAATTTCAATATTTCCATCCTTAAAATTTCAATTGATTTTATTGTCTTTACAGTAAATTCTCTTATTAAAGTTGGCAGAATATTGGTTGAAAGGGTTGTATTATTTACTTGCTGTTATAACCATGTCACCATGCAGAGGATATTTACATGGCTCTTCACTCTCCAAACTTCAACATTCATTTATCCCCACAAGTCACAAGATGGGAATTGTTATCACCCAAAATTTCACCCCTTAGTGAAAAGACTTCATGAGGTACAAACCTTAAACATAACATGGAAGAGTTGTCATTGTCACCTCATCAACTATTTCCTGATCAACACAATGGAGAATTCCATAAGATCAGAGAAATTAGGTTACCTAAGGAAATAATTTTATGGTTTCTTGAGTTACTATCCACATGAATCAACTTTGTATGGTAAAAAAAATTATCAATTGAGATGGTTCTTTAAGAAAATATTCAGATCTGATGTTAAAGTTCATTTCCAACAAGCTTGAGGGGGCTTGTGAATTATCCCTTATGAGTTTTCATCCCGTTAATCTCCAGATCTTGAAAATAGATTATTGTTGATTTAAAATTGTATAGAAGATGAACAAAATTGAATTAACATCCAAGTAAATTACAATAGATTTGTTTAGCCTTGAGTTAATGTGAATTTAAGTATATCTAAGGCTAAAACAATTCAACATCCGAAAAGATAATGTCACTTCCTAAATCTAAAGTGCAAACTAAAAAACGGCCACATAAAATTATTTTGATTACCCTTTTATTGAATATTTGAGGCAACAAAAATATATCCACAAAAGATAATTTCCAAAATCTAAAATAGGATTCTACCAAGCAATCTAGAGCTTTAGGTCTAAAAAATTTAATATGAAAATAACATAAATTTCCAAGTTTATTTCAACAAAAATAAAAGAATGAATTTAAATTATTTGTTTGACTAGAAGAATTGGCTAGTGCTTATCTATGAATTTGAGCATATGGGATCAACTAAGGCTCTTATTCAAAAAGATAGCTAGGGTTGGAAAAACTCAAACCCTATAAAATCATTTTAGTAGCATGAGGGACTTCAAGAATGTTAAGGAAAATTAGAGAACATAACTTTTCAACAGTCTTGATAGGGAATATACCAAGGGAGAGATAAGGGGGCATACAACCAAATCTGGATATATATAACCACACTTGATTATTCCAAAGTAAACACCACAGAATTTTAGAAAAGATGTTAGCCCAAAAATAGACACAAGACCATACATTGAACATCCATCCATCCATCACATAAGCATGCATATGAATAAATATTCGAAGAGATCACTCTAATCAACCATCCATAGCATTAACCGGAAAATATACTATTGTTTTGAGATTTTTCTCCATGGGATTTTGTCAATGTTTACAATTGGAGGAGCTTCTCTTAAATAGAGAAGAAAACCAACCACCTCCTCGTAATACAATCCTATATCTAGCTTATATATCTATAAAAACCCATTATATTCTCAACTAAATATAGTGATATGGTCAACATAAAAATAAAATATGAAGTGGTTATGCCACATATACAAGAGTGTCCAAAAAAGGGAGGAAATGTTCAAAAGAATCCTAGCTTTTATCCTCAAACAAAAGCAGCTACCTCAACAATCAAGTCAACCCCTCAAAGAGAGAAAATAACCCAAATGTGTGGCACATGGGAGCCCTCCAATGTGGGTAGCTCTTTAATATGCTACAAAAACTATGATTGTGAGTCATCCAAGGCACAACACAATTCTATAAAGCATGCTAGTGACCTCCTCCACAGGCCCAGGAAAATATCACAACTCCCAATGCAATATCACAAATATCAATGTATTATCACAATGCATAAGGTGGGGGACACAATACCCAATGCAAGCATGGAAATTCCAAAGGCATGGTCACATTTCCCAAGACAAAGAACTCTTCAAAAGTGATGATAATTTCCACCAAATATGTCTCATGGGGGGTGAACATCATGTGATATATTCTAATAGTTCAATGACCCTTTTAAGTTTTATCCCTTGCTAATTTGGCCATGGTGTGGACATAATTAGCCTTAATTAAATGCAAAAAACTCTAAGACAAGATTCATTTTCAAGGAGTCTAAGTTATGTGTAGGTGATGTGATCAGTGCAATGCTGATAAAAATATGTTTTCATGAGTTAGCCAACATAGTCATGTAGAATGAGTGAATAGGTCCTCCCTTATCTTTCAAGGGCTAGGATTTGTCATTTGATATTCTACAAGTGTTCCCTTAGAGGGAGCACTTAGCATTGAGCTACCATTCCTTGAGCTTGTTTTTCTTATGCCACCTTTCCTTATTTTTTTTATTTTATTGGTCCCTTCATTTATTTTACTATTTTCACTTGAGAATGGGACTTGAAGAAATTGATATTTATAGAAAGGTGACATGGCTCATGCATATAATTTAATTTTAGTTCCTTCTTATATAGGATTTTTCATACATGAGGTTTTATTTTGGACCTTGCTATAATGAAATATGATAAGTCAATCAAGAAAGGAGTCCTTGTTAAAAACTTGATGCCTAGTGGATCAACATAATAAAGTCATATGGACCACAACACTTAGAGCCATACACTCTGCCCTAAAATTAACCCAAAGTGTGTATGTAGGTAGCAATTGGAAATATTTATTATCTGTTGTTGTTTTAATTTAATTTTTATTATATTTGTGGTAGTAGAGTGAGCTCAAACCCTAACCCCTTTGAAAAATTATATTGTAGTATCATGGTTTACTTATCCTACTTGATTAAATTATACAAGTTATATTCAGAAATAATATTCAGAAAATATTAAAGTAAACACAACTAGCAGCTGACACATTCAAATCATTTACTGAATATTACGCTCATTCAAACAAAGTGACACACTGATTTTTGGACAAAAGTCCCTGGAAAAAGCCCAAAGCGGGAAAACCGGTGCAACAGATATGAGGTTTTATTATTAATAAGTAGATTCTGAGTACAACAAATTTGGTTCACCCAACAAAGAAAAACATAGATATGCAGCTAACCTGCTATTCTAAGACAAAAGCTTTGATTGGTCCACACCTTCAAATGGGATTTAAAAGAATCAGCACAGATCTAGTCATAGAAACCCTAGCGTTGCCCCCGAAGCCCCACCGTCAGCCCTGCTAGGTTCTATGTTCCTCTACGCTACTCAGAGAGGGACTGTGTAACCCTAGAGTGGGTGACACAGTCCTTATGCTAGCTCTGGAGGCTTGTGCATAGCTCTAAATCCCTCTGAATATGCAACGTTGCCCCTTCCTGGGGCTGCGTAGCACCTATGTAGTGGTTGAAGCCTCTACACTGTGTACCTGTTGCGTACTTGTTGTTGCTGCCCTTGCTCCTCTGCGATGTCCCTAAAAGATACTCCTTTGTCTCTTGCTGACTCTTGGCTCTGGGATCAGATCATCCCCTCAACCAATACTACCCCTCACTACAGAAAATTCCTCCGGAAATTCTTATCAAACCCTGCCCTAGAATTCCACATCAATCTCTCGGCTTTGCATCTGTGTGTGTGTCTCCAACTGACCCTCAATCCTTTCTCTTATACTTTTTCATTGATCTCATCAATGATCAAGATTAAAACACTTCTCAACGACTGAGATTAAAAGACTGCTTCATCCGCATCATTTAGAAAATTTCAACATGTGTTAATTAATTCACTTTAATTATTTATTTTCTTAAGTTTAGACTTAGGAAATACATTAAAAATAATTAATTATTTTAATAACTTGAATACAAGTTGAGATTTCTCCAAAAAATTTCTGGGTTTTGGATTTCAAGTGCGTCTTAGCCCCTCCACAAAATTTTAGGGCTAGAGCTCACCCGATGCTACCCCAACTACACAAAATCTCAACACTCACTCTTAGCACAGAGTGTGCTCTATCAATACATCCACACCATGTACTGCAAGATATTGATGTTGGTTTTTGTGCTTCTAATGCTTGCCTTGTTGCGCTCCATCCACTACACTTATGCTTTTTGTATTTTTGCTTGTTATCATTCTATAATTTTAAGATTGGCAAGAATAATCATAAAATGACAACATCAAAATCACTTTAGAGCCTAGGATCTAGCCCTCCTAGACACATAGAGGGATCTCTCTTTAAGATTTGGCTTTGTTTTTATGAATTATGATATTAAGCTAATTAAACTGATTATGAATATTACTTTTTTATTGATAGTTTGGTTCGATTAAGGGATCTGTTTAAACTATTTCCATTTGGTTATGGAGTCATAACAGGCTGGGTTGTTGCACTAATATTTCCAGAGCATTTGCAAGGCAAGCTAACTATAGTTACTGGATCTTAAAAACATTATGAATTATGAGATGAAAGAAAGAGTGAATTCAGTAGAGGTCAAAAAGAAATTAAGTATTTTTTAACCAGACTTCAGAGGAAAAACATTTATATTGTAAACATGGCCAGAATTAAGGTGTTTATGCAGCAAATCTCAATATTCGGATTTCCGTTTTACAATTATAATTTAAATGATAAATTGGAAGCAATAACAGTGAAAAACATTAAAAACAGTAAAGAAGAGACATCACCAGATAAAAATAGCTCAAGAATCTTGAAAAATGGTCTTTTATTATTGATGCTCCAGCTCCAATATTACAGTGCTCCAATAGAAAAGCTTACAATCTAGGGTCCAACTCCTGATACTAAATATAAATGCAGTATTTAACTAATTCCTAGTGATTGGAGTATCTACATGGGAAATATGCTTATTAATTACAGTAATGGTTGAAAATTGACAAATGTGTACACAACGTGGACACGCTATAATAGTTGTGACATATTGCCGTAATTTCCAGAAGGCCATTACTATGTGCTGTAATCCATTGATGTGCTAGAATATTTAGGTAATCTAATGTTGTTATGCTGAGATGATACAATGGTCTGTAGAATTAATTGATGCGTTGAGTTTTTTGTTCTGCTGATGCGTTGAGCTATCATCCTTCTTGGTAATCTCATAATTTCTCCCATTGTTATGCATTTGAGATCTTGATTTTGATTAATTTCCTGTAAATTTCATCTATCTTTGTGTACTACATAAAAGTTGGCCTTAACTAGAAAATATCCTTGATTTCATACTGAATGTATAAATCATTATCCATATCCTCTAGGAAGGCTCTTACAGTCATTGAACCTTTGATTGCTACAAAATTTGTTGTATCTTCGACAATCTCCTTCAGTTTCTTGACATAATCCATTTTTTGCATGAGCTTATCCTTTTTTTATAAAAAGAGATGGTAATCCTATTTTGATTAGTGGTTCAATTATATTGAATAATCTGCTAACAAAAATTTGTAACTGATGAGACTTTTCTTCTAGCTGTGTGACCAAAATATTTTTTTTGAGTACCTTCTTGACTTCTAGGATGGTTGATGTTCTGTCCTCCACTCCTAGGGCTTCCAATTCAAAACCGCTCTAGGAATTCAAGAATTTGATGATATTTTTTGCTGTCTCGGGCATCGATGTCAATTCTTTGTTTGCTTTAGATATGGCATCATTTACTAATCCAATCAGATCTCTTTGTTCAAATATTATCTGAATGGATGGACATATTTCATTTTTTGAGTCAACAATACTTGTCCAGATGATTTCTTTGGCCTGGCCAATAGCCTGTCCAATAGAAGCTTCACTCTCTGCCTTGATTAATTTCTCAATCTACTTCTGATCTCTCTGTATCTCAATCTCATGGGCATTTTCTCACATTTTCTTCAAATCTTTCAGGGTGTTGATTTCTTCTTCAAGCTTTTTGATCTCTGTTGTTTGTATGGTCATGTTCTCCATGGCTTCGGCTAGCTGCTCCATGCCACCAGATGTGCCTGTAGTTAGTGTTTCTATATGAATGGATGCAATAGGCACATCCTCTAATGTAACAATGGCCATTTCTGCTGTTGTTTCCTTTTCTTTCACAATTTTTCCATCTTTGTTTTCATCTGCTTCGGCTATGCAGACTGCTCCATGATTAACTTCATCATTTCAGCTTTATGTGCTTCATTTTCCTCAATGTATTTTGTCAAAGGATCTTTAGTTGCTGATAGTTTGAGTTGTTTCCTGAGGGCTGCTATATCAACATTCCTCTTTTTCAATATCTCTTCTACAACTTCTACATTGGTTGGGTCATACCCAATCTTTACCACTAAATTCTCCAAGGATTTGATTCTTGTATCTTTGGCCAGAGAAGAAATATTCTCCATTTTTAGTTGAGATTGGAAGTTGGCCAATGATACATGTAGTTTAGAAAAGCTCATGGAAGTGCTTGTCAATGTGGAGGAAATCATTTCTCCAGTTTGTTTATGCATCTCCATATGGTCTATTGGATGGATGTATTTCGCATCAAATTCAAAGGCGGTGTGCTTGAAGTCTGCAAGTGTTTTAAGCTGAGAGATCTGTGCTTCTAGGAAAGCCATTCTCATCTTTCCTTTCTTGGATTCAAAGGCCGATAAAAGCCTACTCTATGAACTACTTGTCTACTTCCAGAACTGGTTATAGGTTCTGGTTTTCAGGATCTCATTCTTTCTTTTGATTTCCCTAAATGTATCATAGATGTTCTCCTCCTTTCCCCCTGTAGTAGCAATAGATGTAGGAGTTTGCAATTATGTTGTTGGAATGTAATGGTGGATGAAGATGTAGAGAATATGGTCTAGCCACCTGCTGGAGATGAACTTGGAGAGTCCCTGATGGTGATGTTTTTATGCTGCTCTTTTTCACTGGTTTGATCAATGTCCATGTGGACTCTAGCTCTCTTTATGTACTTCATCTTAAATTCTCTACTAGATGTATTAGTATCCATATCAGACTGATCATCTCTTGGCCTCTTCCCTGTTGTCTCTTTCTCTGGTTCTTTTCCCTTGTCTTATTTTCCTTTTGTAGTCTTATTTTTTTGTGGAGTAGGGGTTTGAATTCTTGAGGTGGAGATCACCTGTTCTTCACCCTCCTACAGTGTATTTTTTTCCCACTCTTCTTGGTTCATAAAATGTTCAATCTCAGGCCTGTGAGTGAGGATGTATGGGGTTGATTTGTTCTCTACCCTATTCTTGGAAATAATACCCAATGGGTCATATGACCAAGTGAAACTATGATTGAATTTCATGTCCCTTGGCATCTTATCAGCCTCCTCTCATGCTGCTCTGCTATTACAAATAAAAGGACTAATTTGGGACTTGATCCTAAATTGAGATTTCTTCTTAGCATATACAAAGAGCACCTCATCTGCATTGATCAACTGTCTTATGTATTCCAAGGAAAATGCCCTCATGGGGAGGAACTTTGGAAGCTTGGGGGCCAACTCACACCCATAGATTTTGATCTCAATATAATTTTGTGTAATATTCCTATATGAGCCTACAACTAATGGGAATATTAATTTTTTTTTGTCACTTAGATAGGTGAATAAGTAGGTAAGGACACCCATAAAACACTTTATTATGAATAAATGAATGCCAAATGTGAAAAGGATAAATCTTGGCTGTTAAATCAAGCACCCTTAGGTGTGAAAGGGGTTGGAAATTTTGACTAGGTCAACCTTGACTAAATCTACAGCGCTGTCATGGAGGACTAGCCATCAATGAGGCACAACACAGTTTTAGATGGAGGTGCCTTGTGTGAAAAGAGTATTCTCATTGGATGTTGTTTAGGGTTTGCAAGATCTTGTCTTATAAAAGGAAGGGGATGGTAGCATTAGAAGGTTGTTGGTGTTTATCATATTTTCTGAATATATTTTCTGTTTAGACATATATCTTTATCTTTCTCTTTAGCTGAGATTGAATGCTGTTTAGCATTGGGTGTTCCTGGTCGGGAATCCCACCTCTTCCCATTGAGTAGCTCTTGGGAGAGTTTGTATTGCATTATCCACTATCTGGCTTAAGGCCAAGCTACTTCTTTCAACCACATCACACATCCTATTGAGGGTTTGGTTGCTTTTCCAAGCTACAACAAGTGGAGATTAGATCTTTTAGATCTAGTCCATTTCAATGCTTCTTTTTAGTGGAGGAGGGTTCTACTTAATTGGGAGGACTGTATTGAAGACATTGAGCATCATTTTCATATCTTGGAAGTAGGAAAAATATATTTTTATCCCTACAGTGCAGTCTAGATCCAAATCTATGTTATTTCTATAGGTGCAGTTGTAGGGTGGTTCATCACACCAGTTGGAGAGTGATTTTCCTAGTGTTGGTGATCTACCCTTCACTTTGGAGATCTATTGGGGGAGATCATCTTATTGTTTATATCAGATCAGATCCACTTTCCATATCTGAATATTTACATAGATATGCAGACTTAGATCTCAGATTTACATCTTGTACTTGGTGTTTTGCTGAAAACCCCAAGGGAATTCATTAGAGGAGCTTGTATAGTGCATAGATCTGGTATAGATCTAACTTTTTGTGCACATACTTGCTCTATATCTAAAGTGTAATCTACAGCTGTTGCAGAGTCCATAAAATAATGCTTTAAGGTTTTTCAGTCTTAATCTATGGTTGCAGCACCTCATTTGAGGTATTTCTTCATTGGATACTTGTATTTTCTTGTTATGCATCTTATGGGCCACTCTTTACATACATTTTGTTGTTGTTATAACAAATGAAAGATCTCCATATTGGTCTTCTTCTTTGTCTATGATGAAATGCATTATTGTTATAACATTCTGCATTGTATTGTTGCATTCCCCATTTGGGAATATTACATTTTGGTACAAGTACCAATCTCCAGTTCTCACTTGATATGATAACTGCATAATCTTCTTGATATCATCATTAATCCTTGGCTCCACTAAAATTCTGAGTATGCTCATTGCTGGATGAAAAAATGCATCAAAAAATCTCTTGTACGTATATTCCTTTTTCTTCTTCATTAACATGGTTGTCCAAAAGATGACTGATTGAGGCTAAGAGTCATCATTAATCTTTGTCATTGTAAATTGGAATTTTTTGGCCTGAAAATAAACAAAAATATATACCAAAACTGAAGTGTATTTGAACACCTCCTCTATGTGAAACTTTAGGAATTGATCATGGATGGCATCAACTAGGAGTTGGATAAATTTTAACATGATTGAAGGCTTAGAATCTGATGAAAGAATAGACAGAAAACCTATCATGGCCTCATCTACCACTGGTTTGAGTGATACCCTAGTAAATATGAGAGGATAGTGACAATATGTTAGGTTCTATCAGGAAAAGTGGATGGAGGATATGGAGGATTCATTTTCAGCATTGGGGCATCAGTAGCCACGAAAAGCTCTAATGCTTTGGCTCAGCTGGAAAAGTCCAGCTTTTGATATAGAGCCTCATAGGGAAATGGGATGGTTTCTTCAACAGTGGGAGCCTACATCATTGTAGGATTGATAGAGCACTAATAGTAAAACGTACTTCTCCTGTTGCGGCTACTACAGCTCTTTGATTGATGTCATAACATGCATGGAATTTCCTAATGAATTGGGTCTTTGGGAATATAAAATAGGGAAATTTGGTCTCCCATAACCCTATATCATCAACTTCATCTATCAGTTTATCCTCAAGCCAGTAGTAGACATCGAATAAATTGAAATATGACTCTGTCTCATGGATCTTATAGTATATGTTAGCCAGAGCCACATGATCCAGGTCTACCTGGGGGTAAACCATAGGATTAAATGGCTGTTGATCCTTCTTTGTAGGCATTGTTGTCCTCCTAAAAATAATATGACTTTGTTTTTCACTATTGTAGAGAAGAATGGGATTGAAAGAAGGTGGGAATACAGAAAGGGAGCTTCTGCAGATCGGAATGGGGAGGGGAAATTGTGAAGAGGGACTTCTGATTTATCTTGTAGAGAACTGAAAGCTTCTCTAGGCATGTTTTTGTTGTAAAATATTTGAAAAATGATCACCTGCAATAGATATAATGCTAATACAATGGTAAACCTTGCAACATGCGATGAATTTTAGTTTTATGGAGTGATTGGGTGACTGCTTACATGGCGTGGGCCAGTTGGGTAATGACCTGAGCCATTAATGTTCTAACAGGCCTATGGCATGAGCATATCTGATTAGATGAAGGGACAGGATTGTGTCTTTGTGGCACAATGAATATACAACGGTCAGAGGCGCAGTGGTTTGGTTGTGGGAGAAAACTTATTTTTGCAGGGGATGTATAAGCGATAAGTGGTATGGAGTGGGGGGGAGTGGGGGGGATGCGAAATAATTCAGAGCTGACATGTTGCAGTGGAGTTATGATGGGACGGGTGATTAGATAGTGGGGTTGGGTGAGAGTTAATGAAGAGAGGGGGTGGAATATAGTTTCGAACTTTAGGGTATGGGATATTATGACATTAAAATGTCAAAATGTAGTTAATCCTGAAACTTAGGTTACAAAATATCTTTTCCTTTTGATTTTCTCCTCTTGAATAAGAAATACATGAAATTTTAAAGATAAACCTTTAGAATAAATACTATGCTCCCTCTAAATTTTCTTATTTTCACCCCTACCTACCCATGTTTCTAATCTAAAAAATTTTGTTCTTTTGTAGGGTGCATTTGGACTTGGAGACCCAATTCATTTTTTGTTTAAAAATTTAACCTAACATCTATCCTTATTTCTTCCACTGACTCAGATTAAAATGTTGAGTCAATTTTATTTCTACCTAGCTACCAATATGTGAAGGTTAAATAGTTTGGAAAATCTTTATTTTCTAACCTATCAACAGAAATTTAAAATTGTACAATCATGCTTAAACTGTATGATTGAACAAGCTAATCTAATCAGTAGTGGCATTTTTATTTGCATCACTTTCAGTATTAGTCTTTTTGGGGTTTTTATTTCTTTTTCTTTTTCTCTTTTTCCCTTTTTCTTTATACACTCTTTTATTTTATTTTTTCATATATTTTTTGGAAATCACTTGAATATTGAACATCATACTCAATATGAAATTTCAAACTCATGAAATATTCAATCACCTTGATATCCTATTTTTACACCATTTTTTGGTCATCTAACCTATGATCATTAGATGGACCCAAGTACATCATGTAAGACCAATTTTACCCTAAGTAAAATTGCTTTCACTATGAAAATAACTTAGTAAACCACCTTTATTAAGTTCATGGTCTAAACAGGAAACCCCATAAGGAAATATTAAATAAATATACATTTGTTTGATTTTCCTCAAGAAATAATTAGTTAAACAACAGTTTAATTAATATTCCTGGTTATATTTAACCCAAAACAAGGAAATTAATTAGATTAATCATTATTTATCATATTATTTTCTAGGAATAATTATTTAAACCTTATTTAAATAATATTCTTTGTTAAATATGACTAAATCACCCTTAAATAATTAAATAAATCATTATTTATTTGATTATTACTCAACCACATCCTTAAAATGATAAATAAACCATTTATTTATTTATTATTTACAAATAAAGGGATTTGACCCAAGTCAAATTCCTTTTCCCTCCAACAAATATAATAAAATATTCCATAAAAGTTGGATCTTGATTTGGTTAAAAATATTTTAATTATGCACCAATATCTAGACTAACTCAATATTTTGTTATAAATAGAAAGGTTTTCCCATTCATTTCTCACTTTTTGTTGCCTAAATATCACTCTAGATCTATACTTTTGGTCTGACTATTGATCCACCATCATAGTCATATTTTGCTACCATTTTTGTCTGGGTTTTCTACACCATCAAGAGAGAAGAATTTTAGATCTGAAGTACTAAGGATTTACAAGAACCCATCCCATTAAGGAGAACAGGGAACACCCTCTTGTGTTTTCCTCCTAGGTGCCATTAATACGAAATTCATTCAACATATTCTTGTATTGTCTATTGGATGCATGGAGTAAATCTTGTTTTTTCTACTGCTTAATGTCTTCTAATGCATAGATCTAGATTTTTGCAGCATTTATCTTGATCACCTAACTGTAGATCTGAGGATATTGGTAGCATCTTTGCTGTTAGGGTTGTTTGTTATGCACAGCTAAAGTGGTATTTTTTCGTACGCTTGGAATTAAGATTCATACTAACAACTGGCGATTCCACACAGGTTTACGATTACGACCATTGTCATTTTTCTGATCCTTGCATATCCAACTGCTTCAAACCCTAGGATTTCTCTTCAGCCCCTTGTTTTTTCTTTTCTTGATGTTATTTTTAACCTATAAAACCCTAAAACGATAAAAATTCTGACTTCGATGTGTTTTCGGACCTATTGCGCAAGTGACAGACATCAGCAGCAGCTGAGACGACAACTTTTTCTGAAATCTACCACCGAGAGTGCCGGAAGTGTAGGTCTCACTTTTTGGCCCAAAACCTGTGACCTGGACCCTCAGGACGCACCTTTCAACCCAAAAAATATGACCTCTGCTGAAAACAGGTCAGAAACTGCGACTTGGACTTTTTGCAAGGATTTTTCTAAAAGTTTTCTGGGTTTGTCTGAGCCTCTGTTCAGGGTTGTCTAACCTCCGTCTCCACTTGTTTTGGACTTTTACTTGTTATATTTTGCTCAACTAAGTAACAACCTAGCCCCCTAGGGCTTCAGTACCCTCCACTTTTTGTGGAAGAGTTTTTGCTGTTGTAGGTTGTTTGAAATTTTAGAGTCTTCAGCCATTTTTTCAGATCTAATACCTCACCTTCAGATCTACTTCAGATTGGCTTGTTATCCATCCAAATCACCTCATTTATCTTTTTTTAGGTTTTCCTCTAGGGTTCACTCTATTTCCCTTCAGGAGATAGCCTTTCGCTACCTTTTTTACAACAATTTTTCCTCTGATTTGTTGTTGTTTTCTGCACCACATTCCAGCAGATCTTGTCTTTTAGATCCCTGTCCCTCTTGACCTTAGATCTATTGGATTTTTTAGTGTTTTTTGCTTAGTTTTTTCTCACCTATAGACTAGTTGTTGAGAGACCCACCTCCCTGGGTTTAGATTATTGCATTATTAGTTGTTTATTTTCTGTTTTTGCGGGCCTATATACTGTCATTTCTAGGTTTATTTACAGCTATACAGCACACTTTTTCTTTTTCTCTACAAATGTTTGGGTTTAAAAATTAAAATTTACACACTTTTACACACACACCCTAAGCAAAAAAGGGCTTGGTTAACACCACCAAGAAAAGACTCTAAAACATTGAAATCAATTGATCCTGCACCTCTCCGCCCTTGTTTCGATATTGTAATTAGTTGATCCTGCACCTCCCTACCCTTGTCAGTCTCTTTTTCCTTTGTGCCACATTTGTTTCATCTTCATTGCTCAACCTCCTATGGGTTTTTATTTTCCTCAGGGGGGGGCCAACACCTCCTACACTTTTCCCCCTCCCAGTAGCACATATCTAGGATACGACATCCCTCCTCTTTTTTCCCAACCTCCTGTTTACCACACTGTTACCCAACCTCCTATTTATTCGTATCCATAGCCTAGTGCTCTAGCTCCCCAAACATTAGCACCTCCTCCTCCCTTGCCTTCTCAACCCTCGCAACAACAACCACCACCCCCTCAGGGGTAGGTGCATGCACAACAGGGCGCGACTTATCATCTTCCCTCAAAAAATAAGAGGAATTGCACTCAAAATCAAGTTGTCCTTGATAATACTGGACCTAATCAAGGTAATATTCCTCACACTATGAACCAGCAATAGGGCACTTAGCCCAAGCAGGACAGACCTATTCGCACGAACAAGCCTTGTTCTTGTTGTAGTGTTCATGGCCCTTACACGCATGATTGTGTTCTTTTGCGATAGATGCGATAGCTATTGGAGTCTCAAGCAACATTGTGAGGACAACAAGCATCCCCTTCCATCCCTCCTAGTGTTGCGCCTAGCCAGATGGATGTGCTTACTAATCCTTTCCCTCAGCAAGGATTTGTGGCTACCCAACCACCTGAGGGTCAAGTGGCCACTCAACCTCTTCCGTCTGTTACCCCCGATTACCAGATTATCATGATGAACTCTGATCAACCTTTAACCGTAGACATCAATCTTCAGAATCGGTCTCGTTAGTACAACAAGCCTCCCACTACGTCTGTCCGTGAGCCGCCTCCTTCAGTCTCTACAAAGCCAATTTCGACACCTACGGGTCCCTTGCAGTTCTCTCAGCCTAGGGCGGAGGTTCATACCAATATCCCTAAGGGACCACTACACCGAAATACTACTTCTGGCAAAGCTGCCCATTTGTACAGCATAGTTGATGATTTGGCACAATCCCCTGCTGCCATTTCAATGCTGGAACTCCTCTAGTCATGCCCTTCACAACTAAAAGCTTTACTATCTGCCGTGGGCACTGTAGATCCTTCCGACGATCAATTGATTGTCTTTGATGTTGACCAGTTAGAATATCCTCCTCTCCCTGCTTCCATTGCCTTCCAAATACCAGTCAAGATCTGGAACGTTAACGTTTCCCGGTGCATTATTGATGAGGGGGAATCCACCTGCATGATGTCCACTTCAGTTTGGAAGAAAATCAGATCACCTGAGTTGGCTCCTTCCATGATCACTCTCCGAGCGTGGGATGGCCATGCCTCCAAGCCCATTGGCTTATTCCGCAACTGTCCCATTATTCTTGCGGGCAAGACTGTTTGCGTTGACATAGAAGTCATAGATGCCCCCTTAGATTACAACATTATATTGGGTCGTAGCTACACTTATGCAATGTATATTGTCCCTTTTGCGGTCCACCGCAAGATTTCCTTCCCTCATAACGGAAAGATAGTCACCATTGACTAGTTGACATATTACGAACCAAAGTCTCAGACCTCCCCTGAGTCCATTATCTCTTAAGTGGCCAACAAGCAAACTGTTGATCCTTTGACTAGTGTTTCACCCAGAGTCTACAAATATTCCTCACTGCTTGGTACATTCCCTGGTCTTCCTCCTCCTGTCTCTGATCCCAACTCATCGAATGTTTGCATGATGTAATCATCTCAGACTGCCCTCAAGCGGCCTGCCTCAGCTAGTCAGCAATCTCCTCGCCCTTCACAGCCTTCTCCTAGCCCTTCGATTTAGTCATTTGGACCCCTTCCTCTTGGCCGTTTAGTTGGTACTCATGAGCCTCTTTACCCTCCTGGAATGGTTCCTTTAGGCCTTAACCATTTAGGATCCATCCCACCTGGCCATTACCCCTTCGGTCAGATACCATTTCTAGCTCCCCCACCAGGAGTCTATATGACACCTGTCATGGCCACCCTCTATCTTCCTAACTTGACCCTTGGGATTCCTTTTTGGTACCTTGATCCTCCAGCCACTACCCCGCTAGGTCAACCCAAACCTTACCTTGCTTTGACCCTGGTTCAATCGGTCCCCATGACTTCTCCCACTGCAACAGTGCCTCAACCACCTCAACAGGAACCCCATCCTATTGTGACCACTCCGGGTAAGAAGGGAAAAGCTCACAAGAGGGCCTCCAAGGAAAAGGCTACCCCAACAGACCCTGCACCTCCCCCGCCTGCAAAGCCCTGTGCTTTGTGTAATGTCGTCGGCCATGCCACCCATAACTGTCTTGAACTGCCTCGTATCAAGCCCATGGTAAATGTTGTATTCCTTAAGCCTACGGTCCCTGAAGCCCTTGTTTCTTCCTCGACTGCAGCCAATAATCCTAAAAATATTCACACTAACAAACCTTGTGCATTGTGTGATCTCCATGGCCATTATTCTCACATTGTCCCCGCCTTATGCATTACCGCGCCTTGTTAGAGGTAGTTCAGGAGTCTGAGATTGAACAAAACCAATCCGCCTCTCCTGTACTTGTGCAGCATGATGCAGACCATAATGAGGATTTACCCACTCCCATTGACATTCCTCCCCCTGATGTCGAGATGAAGGAGCCTGCATTCACCATCCTCTACCTTTCATCATCTATGAGACCTTGGGTGGAAGCTCCCTCCGAATCTTCCCCTATTTTTTTGCTTGACCTCCCTTCAGTGATGACCCCAGGCTCAACATCAGTAGATCCCTTATCTGCTTGTTCTTTCGTCATCCCCCGTGATGATGTGGATGTGAACTTTTATTCTCATGATGATGAGTCAGGTAGCTTCGCCGCGTCATGTGGTCTCCCTTCCTCCAATCACTCCATCTTATATTGTAATGATGACATCATGGAAGCCATGTCCACCCCTGACTTCATCTTTCCTTCTCACCAACGGGATAGCACCACCCATGCCTATGGTGAATTTTGTGATCTCAGCACAAGATACACCTCTGGTAGCTCCCACACTCCACCTCACCATCAGCGTGTTAGTAGACATCTTACCTAGATTACTCCCTCCCGTGGAGTGCGTTCGATTTCTACTTTGCACTCCTGTTGCCAGCATTGCTCATCATCCTCCCATTTATTGTCTTGTGGCACCTTTCATATGGAACTTCCATCCACACCTTATATCAGTTTTGCTGATGGTGCAAGTCGCTACTCCAAGAATCTAGCCTCAGCAGGTTGGGCCAGTTTTACCCCCTTGCACTCCCTTGTTCTCTCGAACAGGGTATGAATTGGTACTGCTACCAATAACCAGGCCGAATATGATGCAGTACGAGGTTTATTAGCAGATGTCCTTTCACATCGCATCCTTCACCTTCATGTTCATTTAGATTCCCTGCTTCTTATCATGCAATTGAATGATGTCTATCGTGTGCATAATCCTATCCTTTTTAGAAGATATGTATGAGTGAAGCTTTTGATGCGTGAATTTGAAATCATTACATTCAGTCATGTACCTAGAGCAAAAAATCACTATGTAGATAGCATTTGAAACAACATTCTAGATTGGCATTTACCACACACATTTAACACAAGACAATAACATACAAATATCAAAACGATGCATATCCATAATATGTGTCGTATAAAAATTTTTAGAGTCCATCCACTCTGATACATATGACATGCCCATAGCATGTTACAAAAATCAAAACTGGGGGCACCACCTACCCCTACAAACTAATCACTATCTGGAGGATCCTGATCTAATGGCTTTTCTCCCGCAGCTCATAGATCACGCATACCCTATCCGGCCATCGCCATGTGCCACATGACCCCTCGCCACTCCAAGGGTAGACCAATACATGGCTCTATGTACTAGTCATCTAAGTCTTGCTAGCCACACTCTGAAACAGTGGTCAGAAGTCTCTCACATCTATGACGAATATCCTCCAGGAGGGCTGCTGTATCCTCATTTTTCTATGCCCTTGCTCCACTAAGTCCTACGGTCCCTGATACTACAGGTCATCCCATATATCTGGCCGGTTTTACCGGTGCTGTATCTACATACCAAAAGTGAAAGAATCAGTACCACATATAGTATTCTAGACCTTTACATGCTCATAAAATATTAGCAATTTTTCACTTACCATCAGGCCCCCATATTTGACCAGGCGGTAGTGGCAAATCCGGGTCCCCACAATAACTCATCCCACTATATGGATAGTCATCTATATATATTGGAATCTAATCCCAATGAGAAAAGAACTCAGGTCAGAACACCTATCCAACCACCCCACCTCCTCCTCTGCACAGTAGTCTCCCCCACCAGCGCATCCTAGGCTCTCTTGGGCCCCCATCTTAGAGCTGTATGTGAGGTTGAAGTGTCGGGATCTTCTCAAAGAAGAACGAGCACAAAACTATACCATATGCACAATCATGGTTCACTTGCCGCTTGCATAGCGAAAACTGTCGTTTCAACGAAGACAACATCATTTGGGCCCACCCATAGTAGTTCCCACTCAAAACACTTTCCACAAGCATCATCTACCCTCCAGTGATGTGATGGACTGCCTGGTTGCCCAGGATCCGCAACACCACTGTGGCCACAGCACGGGTCTCTAACCTCTGCAAGTCCCCAATGGGTATTTGAGTCCCCTTAACTTGGAGACCTGGTCGACAATGGAACTCTCCAAACTCTATGATATTCCACCCTCACGGTAATACTGGCTGAGTATTCCCTATCATCCCAAGTGGTGGGAGACAAGTCAAGAAATATATATCCTGGACCATCAACTTAATCCGGTGCCCCTACACTATAAATACCTCATGCTCTGGGTCCCAATAGCTAAAAATATAGGCCAATAAGGGCTCTCCAGTTCTCATCAAAGGGTTCTCCACAAATTTTAGAACCCCAAATCTGGCCAGTGCAATGCGGACACCCTGATCTTCCTATATCTCCGACCGTAATGTTCCCAGGTCTCTTTCTCTCCAGTTTATCCGTAATTCTTCCCTATCTACACAAAACCATCATATTTTTCAGAATACAGATAAGAAATATTGTATCTCATCATAAAAACCCAATACTCAGCCAAAAAACAACACCAGAAAGCCCCTCCCTGATAGGTCACACTTTTTAGGCCCAAACCTGGGACAGGTCGTAGTTTTTTTCTCAAAACCTGCTACCCAGGTCACAATTTTTGCCTCAAAAAGTGTGAAACAGTCGTGAGGAGGAGAAAGGATCTATTCTTGAGCCCTGGGAACCTAATCTAAACTTTTAATCCACTAAAATGAAAAAGTAGGGTTAGGCCTCTTACCTGCAACTAATGGATCTCGATTCCAACAGTTAGTTTGTTTGCTACGATCATCACAAGATTTAGGTCCTTCTCTCCTTTCTACATTCACCACAGCTCCACATGAAAATGAGTGAATTTGGAGGGAAAACGCCATATTAAAAGATAAACCCCCATTTTTTCTTTTGCCTACTGCGACCAAACCATAGCTCCATTTACCAAACCGTCTGTATCATTGGAAAGCTCTCACCGAGCCCTAAAATGTGTATCTGTTAGTTTTTAGTGATTTGATACTTCATTAGGACACATTTTTTCCAAGAAGCGTCACTTCACCCCTCCTCAAAATCGAATCTCTTCACTTGCAACACTCGTACCAGGGGCACCACTTTGCCCCCATATTTGTCCATGCTTGTGTCAACTTTCGTCGTGAGTTACCATATTGTACTCATGTTTTTATGGTCCCCATTGGACCTTTTCCATGTGGTAGCACCATCGAGTGACCCTTGTTTAGAGCATCCAAGTTGAGTCATCATTGCATTCATGGAGTCTATCTCGAGTCCCTTTCAATCCCGTTATAGTCATCCATCCTTCAATGCTTGGTCCCTCTCTCGTGTCACACATTATGGCCTTCAGTCCCACTATCCCCTATCCCTCTTGATTTTGTGTCAGTCGTTGCCAGGTCATCCATGCCCTTTATGCTCTAACAAGGGAAGTCATACGTTCGCTACTTAGTACCCCCCATTTCATCATCATCATTGGTGTTAGTATGTCAATCTCTCTACTATTTTCTCTCATTTCTTAGTTGAGGATCCCTTATTGCCTCACCTATGGCGGACCTCCTTCTATCGACATCAGCTCATTCATTCTAGAAGACAGGTCTAGAGGGCGGTGTACCTTGGTTCCAGCTTCCACTCTTGTTCGGTGCCTCGAATCAAGCAAAGGGACTCCTTATTTCCCTTTGAATTGATTGGTTCTCAGCTCCAGCTCCTATCAGCATGATCGAGATCCATATACTTGATGGTTTAGTGATGCAGCAGCTGATATTGGTAATTCCCAGGTGTGTGTGAGATGTCTCAGTCCTCATGAGGGGGTGGCCCTACAGGTATCCCCCCACATACCCGAATGACCTCTTCATCACAGCCTTTGATGCATCTCCATACATTTGATGATGTCATCCTTAGCCGCTTGCAGCACCTTTTTGTTTGCATGTATCAGTCAGATTTTCAGATCCCTTTCATGTTTTCAGGGGCATATGAGTTGTATTTATATCTCATGTACTCAGATATTATTGTACAAGTCCTAGCTCTTATCCTAGGCACAATATGTATGTGGGATTCATTATCGTGTTATTTATTTGGCTCATGTTTATGCCAGCATGTACTATATTGGCCAGTTCTGTGGTTTACTGGATGTCTTATTGTTTGTACTTTGCCTCAGCAGGCATAGGTATGCCTCCCCCGCCGCCTATAGCATAGGTACTTACTCATCAAAGAGACTTGTTGCACCTGTAAGTCTCGCCTCCTCAGGGTCTAGTTCTTTCAGCACTTTGGTCTACCTTATACTTCTCTCTCTTTGATTTCCCCTTTGATGTCTAGTGATTGAGTTCTTACAACGTACTTCGGTCATATGACTAGCTCTTAACGCTCACACGCTGGGGGGAAATTTGTTACACCATTTTTTGGTCATCTAACCTATGATCATTAGATGGACCCAAGTACACCATGTAAGACCAATTTTACCCTAAGTAAAATTGTTTTCACTATGAAAATAACTTAGTAAACCACCTTTATTAAGTTTTTCATGGTCTAAACAGGAAACCCCATGAGGAAATATTAAATAAATATACATTTGTTTGATTTTCCTCAAGGAATAATTAGTTAAATAGTAGTTTAATTAATATTCCTGGTTATATTTAACCCAAAACAAGGAAACTAATTAGATAAATCATTATTTATCTTATTATTTTCTAGGAATAATTATTTAAACCTTATTGAAATAATATTCTTTGTTAAATATGACTAAAGCACCCTTAAATAATTAAATATATCATTATTTATTTGATTATTACTCAACCACATCCTTAAAATGATAAATAAATCACTTATTTATTTATTATTTACAAATAAAGAGATTTGACCCATGTCAAATTCCTTTTCCCTCCAACAAATATAATAAAATATTCCATAAAATTTGGATCTTGATTTGGTTAATAATATTTTAATTATGCACCAATATCTAGACTAACTCAATATTATTTTATAAATAGAAGGTTTTTCCCATTCATTTATCACCTTTTGTTGCCTAAATATCACTCTGGATCTATACTTTTGGTCTGACTAATGATCCACCATCATAGTCATATTTTGCTACCATTTTTGTCTGGGTTTTCTACACCATCAAGAGAGAGGAATTTTAGATCTGAAGTGCTGAGGACTTACAAGAACACATCCCATTAAGGAGAACAGGGAAAACCCTCTTTTGTTTTCCTCCCAGGTGTCATTAATATGAAATTCATTCAACATATTTTGGTCTTCTCTATTGGATGCATGGAGTAAATCTTGTTTTTTCTACTGCTTGATGTCTTCTAATGCATAGATCTAGATTTTTGCAGCATTTATCTTGATCATTTGACTGCAGATCTGAGGATATTGGCAGCCATATTTGTTGTTAGGGCTATTTTTTATACGCAACTAAAGTGGTATTTTTTCATACGCTTGGAATTAAGATTCATACTAACACCTATGATTTATAGGATACTAACACTACCCATGTCTCTGCCACTAACACCGCCACATCTCTACTATATCTCTCTCTCAAATTGATGCATCATGTTTCCCATAGCACTGCCACTGCTACCTGCTGCACTGCAACTCAGTTATCGAAGTAAACAACTAAATGAGTCCTCCCCAAAATTTGACAGATAAGTCACGCTGCCTCCCATCACTGAAGCTCCCTTGGCTTCTGATTTACAATGTCCTCCTGAAGCCATTACGCTGCTTCAATAATGCATTGTGTGAGCTCAGCCTCTCTGTGTTGCTGAAATCCCATCAGTCTCTCTAATGTTGCTTCCATGTTGTTGTTGCCTCTGCACTACGCTGCTCCCTCTTTAGCTCTTTAGTTCTGTCCTCCGCATCACTGTGACTTTCTGCAACCATCTCCAGACTCATCTCGCTACCATTTTTAAGGCTCCCGTATTGTTGAGATTCAACAAGATGATGATTCTAGTGAAAATTAAGCACCTACACTAGGTGGGGCCCACAAGCTATTTTTAGGTGTATGTCTATTTTTAGAATGGCGAGAAAATTATATTTATAGATGAGGTTATATTTTTAGATGCATGTGCGAAGTCTATTTATATATCACATGTATAAATATAGAATTCATGTCGATTATTATTATCTCTTAATAATAATTGGACAATAAATATTAATCTATTCTCTTGAAGCACTTGATTTCAGTTAACTGAAGTGGAAAAATAGTTAGCTGAAGGAATTTCAAGTTATAAGGTTGGTTGGTGGGACATGCAAGTGGACGTAGTTGTAACTGAGTGATTCGAAGTTGTAACAGAGTTGGATGTGTAGTTATGTGAGTTGTAAATTAGTTTAACTCAGTTAAGTGAGTTAAACTTGGTTGTGTTAGTTGTTACTAGTTGTAGCTAAAGATACACTAGTGAGAGATCAGTGAATTAAATATTAAATTAATTCACATGGAGTGAGCTCACATGAAACTCAATATTTACTACTGTTAACTACATGCATGTCAGATCCAGTGGAGACCAGTTGAGAAATAGGTGAAAGGGATAGTTTGACTATCTGTTATGACATTAGTGGGTGCACTCATGAAACCACACACACATTGGAGATGCCAATGAGGATTGTGCAGTCAAGGCAAGGTAGTATCTCACTCATTCAAGGATTGTGATCAGTAGGGATTGCGCAGTGGAGGCAGGCTGTCAGGAGGCAGTAAATTGGCGCATGTATTTGCCAATTTTTGTATGACAATGTGAGACGATTATATATTGTACTGAGAGCTCTTGGATTAGAGTTTTTTATGAGATTGTTTCATGATCTTTGATATATACATAATATATGATAGTGGGGTTTTTAGCTTTATGCTTTCCCGGTAAAAACATCTGTGTTATGTGTGATTGATCTTTCTTCATGTGTTTTCAATTGGTGATCGTGTTTTAAATTTCCGCAAAAATTTTAGTAAAAGGATTCTGTATTCAACAGTGGCATATAATTGTTAGATCAGGAGAATCCAGGAAATACATAATTGTATTAAAATTTCTTCATGGTATCGGAGAAAAGAAGATTGCAATATTGAAGCAGTAGCTGAGTTTGTTGGTGGAAATAATTTGAATTTGCTGCAAGAATTTCTTGGTGCGACAGCTGAGTAAACATAGAAATGGATTTCAATGGTTTGCAGCTAGAGTATGCCCTCAAGGGAAACTCAAACTACATTGCATGGAAGGATAGGATGGAGGTGGTGCTTGAAGATAATGGCTTGAAGGAATTCATCGATAGTGATGTTCCTAAGCCCACTTCGATAGATGTTGCATTACTTGACACATGGAAAAAGAAAGTAGCAAAGGCGAGAAGGATTTTGTTGGAAGGTGTACTAGATCATATTGTCTCAAGCCTTCATGGGAAAGCCACTCCATATGCTATGTGGAAGGCTTTGACGGATATTTTCCAAAGTAGCAATGACCATAGGAAATTGGCACTTAAGGATAGACTCAGAAAGATCAAGATGGAGAAGGGTGACAATATTCCTAAGTATCTCACAAATTTTGTCCAATTTCGAGATGAAATGGGGAGTGCAGGAATCACGATTGTTGATGATGATTTGGTGAGATTGGCTCTCTTGGGACTTCCTAATATTTGGCACAGTTATCAAGACTCTGTTAATGGACGGGAAAAACTACCAGACTGGGAACGACTGTGGTCAGATCTAGTGTAGGAGGAGTTCAGGCGGAACACCATAGATAGTTGTTCATCAAAGCATGATGATGAAGAGGAAGGGGAAGAAATTCCACTAAAAATTCAAGTCTAAAGGCAAGAAGTTGGATTTTTCCAAGGTGAAGTGTTTTCACTGTCACGAACATTGGCATCTCGCCACTAATTACCCACAGAAGAAGAAGAACAAGAAGGCTGTTGGAGCTGCAGCTGGTGAGGCCCTTGCCTAACAATTTGAACTTGATTTATCTTTGATCACATGCTTGGTATCAAGTGTAATGGGATTGGTGTGGTATCTTGATACTAGTGCTTCCTTCCACATGACGAGAGATAAGGAGCTTTTCGGTGACTTGGAGGAGAAAGATCTCCAGAAGCATACAGGGATGGGCAACGATGGATGATATAGTGCGACCAAAATTGGTACCATTACCTTTGAGAGGGATTCAGGTAAACCATTTCAATTCAAACATGTTATGCATGTTCCAAGTCTGAAGAAAAACTTGGTCTCAGTCGCGATGTTGGAGGATAGAGGCTATGACGTTGTTTCCAGCGATTGAAAATCTTTCCTGCAACATAAAACAATGGGTCAAGCCAAGAGGAAAGGGATTCGAGTCAAGAATATCTACAAGTTGGAGGTAGAAGGCTACGTTTCCATGATGGGCAAGGAGGAAAAAGTGGTGAGCCAAGATGAGGGCGAATTATGGCATAGGCGATTGGGCCATCTTCATCATGGAACTTTAAAATTCATGAAGAAAATATCTACTGGACTTCCAATGGGAACACTTGCTCAGTTAGATAAGTGCAAGGGTTGTACCATGGGGAAGTATGTAAAGTCTACCTTTCATGAAAAGGAGAACCATGCATTGGTGATCTCTCACATAGACGTGTGTGGACCATTCTTGGTTGCTTCAACAACAAAATACAAGTATTATGTTCTTTTTTGTTGATGAATTTTCTCATAAATGTTGGATCTTGTTCATGCAGAAAAGGATCAAACATTCTCAATTTTTTGTGAGTTTAATGCATTGGTTGAGAAAGTGTCAGGGAAGCAAGTGAAGGCTCTGTGAAGCGATAATGCTAGATAATAAATCTCGAATGAATTCAAAGACTTCTGTAGCAAAGAAGGAATTCGAAGAGAACTCATAGCGCCTCATAACCCACATCAAAATGGGGTTGCAGAGAGGAAGAACAGAATGATCGTGGGTGCTGCATGAGCGATGTTGCATGATCAGGGCCTACCAATGCATTTGTGGGAGGAAGCATGTGACACTGCGGTTTATGTGCAAAACCATTGTCCTCATAGATTACTTGGCATGAGTACACCTAAAGAAGCTTTTACTAGTAAGAAACTGGATGTTTCTCACTTTAATATTTTTGGCTCATCTGTTTATGTGCATGTGACCAAGAACGTTAGGAAGAAGTTGGAGCCGACTACTGAAGTTGGGATATTTTTCGGGTACACAGAAAAACCCCATAATTATCACGTGTATTTTCCAAACAATCAAATGACTGTGGTGCGACGGGATATAAAATTCAATGAGGAGAAACCCATGAAGTTGTCACTTGAGAGGGAGCTAGAATAACATGTGGAGGAGGAAATTTTGGTTCCCAAAGATAAGTCTCTATATGTGGATCAACCACAGGAGGAGTTTCATGGACTGGAGCAGTCCACTCATGCAGAGCCAAACATCAGAACTGGTAGAAGGCGTACCACCAAAGCTGAGAGGCTGAAACTTGATGCGGCACAAAATGTAGGAGTCCCTACTTCAAAGAGTAGACAAAGACAGTATCCTGACCGATTCACTGGATACATGTCTCTCATGAGAAAATGTATTGTGACTGAGCCATCTTCCTTTTAGGAAGCAGTGCAAGAGCCCACATGGGTAGATGAAATGGTGGAGGAGTATGACTCCATTTTCAGAAACAGTTCTTGGGAAATTGTTCCAAGGCCAGTTGATAAATTAGGGGTAGGTTCAAGATGGATCTACAAGCTAAAGAAAGCTGCTGATGAGAGTGTTGATAAATACAAGGCCATATTTGTGGCTCGGGGATTCTCACAAATCAAATATATCAGATTTAAGGCCATCCAAAAAAATCTTTCTTGACCTTGTGGTAAGTTTTTAAAAATCGCAAGTGTCCTCCTAATGGAGAGGTGTGAAATTCCAAAAGAATCTTTTGTTTTAGTTGGGAATTCCTACAAAGATATAAGTGATATTTGTACAATGATTCATTATGGTACAAATATCACTTAAGGTGAGAATCACACATGAACACCAATATTTAAGGTGGAAACCCAAGTCGAAAGAAAACCACCGTTTTTGTAGTCTTTGTCTTCAATGTTTATTATATATATAATTTCTTACAATGTTGCACTGATGCAAAATTATATTAGTACACAGGTATCCACCTGCAGAAGGCTACAACCATATCTCATTCTCCAGCTACTACTGGAAGGGAGCTCCAACCCCCTGATCTCATTTACCAGCCACTACTGGAAGGGAGCTACAACCCCCTGAACAGAACACCATCTTCTACTGGCAGGAAGCTTCTACTTCCATATTAAAGGCTTCAACCCTCAGACCTATTGTAGACCACGTTTCATAAATTTTCACACTGGATCCAATAGCTTCAACTCAACTCAATATATATAGATCAAAACCAATAGCCACAACCCAAAATTTACACAACATCAGTGAGAACACTAAAACCAGAACACAATAATAAACCCAAACTTCTGAGTCAACATGCAGAAATACTTTCAACCTTCATCATTTTCCACATTAAATGCATACACTACTTCACTTCACTGTTACCTGTTTGTATACATGCTTTCCTACACACCAACCTACGTATAGCTTGTGAATACTAAATTTCAAAAATTTGATCAGACTCAAAAACAAATCTCAGGCTTCCAGTCATATATATTTTCATATTTTTAGAACCCTTATTCAATCAACATCATCAATCATATTTAATCATTCATTGATCATATTTGTACATATTCAATTACCAGCATATACAATATTCAAACAACCTAGATCTACATGAAGACTTCATTGACAAACAACAAAAATATAGTAGAAATAACAATATAACCTCACCATCATGCTTTAGAAAACCCTGACTTCCATACGCACTTTTGCTGAAACAAACCCGCGTGTATATGAGATTTCACCATGTCGAACCAACGTATAGATATGTGAATATTCAAGACTATATAAAGTTTCATATCTATAGACTTACCCATATTTTTTTTTTCTTCACTTCGATGATCATGTGCCAGGTCATAGATCTAAACATATCACCAATAGATCAAGAAAATACATAGTCATTTCAGGTCTAGAGATCTTGATCCATCATTGTATCCATGGGTGCATCATTATTTTATATCTACCAATAAACAAAACCCATTCCATACATATATACTTCAGAGTGAAGTATTCAGTTAAAACCCTTACACATGCACACACCTTGCACTATGATATTATTCTCCTTATATAGGTTTAGCCTTTATCAATACCATGAGCCAAAACCACACAAGTGTCAATGGTATTATAAATAGACTATATCATGCTCAATATTGTGGGCTAAAACCATGGTAATGCCCCCTTGGTATCATAATTTTAGAGTGCAAAAGGCATACACGACTTGGATCGTTCTTGTCTGCATGTATATGTGACTTGGCCTGCACGAACTTGCATATAGAACATTTAATTATGAATATTAACCATCTTCTGTCGGACATATACCTTTCTTCTGCTAGACCTTCTATTAAACCACTGTGATTCTCCAGAAGTCATATACTTCATCATTTGCACGAGAGTTTCCATCAAGGACAACATATGCAATCATAAGAATCATATTGCCAACAATATCCCCCTTTGGACTTGATGTAGACCATGTTGGATTTTTATCACCAACAACCTGTAGATACATAAACATTATTCAAACACCAAATACTATCCCCCTTTGACATCAAGAGCAAAGGGCAAAAAATTTATCCCCCTGAGCACATGCAAAGGCTTCATATTTTCAATAAAATACATGACGCTTTAACTCAACATAGTATGACCTTTCTTGACACAAAATTACATCAAGGATCCAACCAAGTGGATTTACATATTGACTCAAATACCCAACCAAGTGGTTTTACAAATTTGAATATGGAAATATTTACATCAAAGGTCTCAACATGACCTTTATAAATTACAAATATACATTTTTATAACCAAGTCCAAAGAGTCTAAAATAGGAGATAATAACAACAACCAACATAGTGCCAACAATGCAATATTTTTAGTAAAGAAAATGCTCCCCCTAAACCTGTGCATCCTAAACACCTTCAACGATCAATTCATCAAAGCATCTTCATCAAGGAGATAAATATCAAAGAAAGGAACTGTATGATGAATACCAAAACAATAGAGTTTACCCATCAATACCACATACTGTTATGAAAACTGGTCCATAGATTTTATGTCAGCAAAAACCATACGTGGCATTATAGGCAGAAAATCGCTTATATACGAAACTCATCTTCATGAAACTTGCGTACCACATTTAATCTTCTGAAATCAAGTAGATTTGAAGGCAGAGACAACTCACAGCTTCTATCTGATATATTCAAATGCTTCCCTGGGAAGAGGCTTAATAAATATATCCACAACTTGTTCTTTGGAGGGAACATACATCAATTTAACCTTTTTCTCAAGCACTTGTTCTCATAAGAAGTGATACTTGATGGGAATGTACTTGGTCTTGGAATGCATAACAAGATTTTTAGAGATACTGATGTCTCTTTTATTATCACATAAGATGGAGATGGGAGGAGAAAATTTAATTTGAATATCTTGTAATGTCAGCATCATCCAAAGAAGTTGTGTCCAACATGATGCGGCAGCCAAATATTCTTCTTCTGCTATAGATAAAGCAATGGAACTCTATTTATTGCTGAACCAAGATACTAATCGGGGCCCCATATAGAATAAACCACCACTAGTGCCTTTTCAATCATCAACATTTCCAGCCTAGTCCGCATTTGTGTAAGCATGAAGAGTAATATCAACATTCTTTGGATACTGTAGACCAAAGTATTGAGTCCCTTGTAGATATTTGAATATTATTTTTACAACATGAAGGTGTGATTCCTTTGGATTAGCTTGGAATTTTCCAACAAACCCAATTGCATGCATAATGTCTGGTATAGTCCCAGTTAGATAAAGCAAACTTCCAATCATAGATATATACTCTGGATGATTTACCATGGGAGAATCATCACGAGAGCTTAGGCTACATCCAGTTACCATTGGAGTGCTTACAAGTTTGTGGTTTTCAATCCCATACTTCTTCAGGATTTTCTTGAGATATTTTTCTTGTGATAGAAATATGGCATCTATTACTTGTTGCACTTGTAAGCTAAGAAAATATGGTAGTCCCCAAGTAATGAATTTTCAAATCCTTGCTGCATAACAGAAGCAAATTTTTGACTCATGGACTCTTCATTACTCCCAAAAATGATGTCATCAACATACACAACAATAGTTAGCAGTTTATCATTCTCAATTTTTGTGTATAAGTTACTATCAAAATATCCTTTTGTGAAACCTTGTTGTTGAATATATTTGTCAAGATGATAGTACCATGCCCAAGGGGCCCGTTTGAGACCATATAGAGCCTTCATGAGTTTGCAAACAAGTTTTTCATCATTTCCCAGAATGAATCCTTCTAGTTATTCTATATAAACTTCTTCTTCGAGATCACCATTGAGGAAAGAAGATTTTACATCCATTTTATAAACTTTGAATTCTTGAAAACTTGAAAAAGCAAGAAACATTCTTATGGCTTCAAGTCTGGATACAGGTGCAAATGTTTCTTCAAATTCTATACCTTCTTGTTGAGCATACCCTTTACAAACAAGTCTAGCTTTATTTCTAATAACATCTCCATTTTCATTTAACTTGTTTTTGAATATCCATTTTGTTCCAATAACATTTTTATCATGAGGTCTTGGAACCAATTCCCAAGTATGATTATTTTCAATTTGATCAAGTTCTTCATTCATGGCTTGAATCCAACATTCATCTTTACTAGCTTGATTTACTTTCTGTGGTTCAATAGTGGATAAGAATGCCAGATAGCTAGGGGATCCTATAGGAGTTCTTCTTGTTTAGATACCTGATCCCTTTTCTCCCAATATTTGAGATTCTGGATGATTCTTTTGAACATACCTGGATGGAGCCTTTTCTGATATATCTTCTTCTGGTGCTTCATTGGGTTCTCCTTCTATATTGTTGTTATTTGATGAGGGAAAATATACATCATCATCATCTTCATTTGTTGTTGTTATTTCCCTTTTCGGATCTATGAGATACTCATAAATTACAACATCAATACATTCAACAATATTCCAAAGTATTTTATTGTAACATTTATATGCTTTACTTGTAGAAGTGTATCCAAGAAATATTCCTTCATCTGCTCTAGGCTCAAACTTACCAAGTTTTTCATCATTGTTATTAATAAAACATTTTCTTCCAAAAACTCTAAAATGTTTCACAGTGGGAAGATTACCATACCAGAGCTCATAAGGAGTTTTATCACTATTCACACGGACATGAGCCTTGTTGAGAATATTTACAGTAGTGTGCACTTCTTCTCCCCAAAAGGTATCGGGAGTTCCAGATTCGTTCGGAATAGCACGGGCCATCTGCTAAACTGTTCTATTCATTCTTTCTTCCACGCCATTTTGTTGTGGAGTTCCAACTACAGAAAATTTCCTTTTATGCCATATTGTTCACAAAAATAAAAGAATTCATCTGATATGTGTTCTCCTCGATCAGATCTAAGACATTTGTTTTTTATATCTAATTCATTTTAAACGAAATCTTTGAACATATTAACATTTTCAAATGCTTCATCTTTATGTTTCAATAATCCGATCCAAAACATTCTAGAATAGTTATCAATAAATAGGATATAGTATTGTTCTCCATGAGGTGACTTTTTCCTTACAAGACCACATAGATCAATATGTATCAGTTCAAGAGGCTTACTTGCTGATCCTTCTTTGGCATTAAATTGCACTCTGGTTTCTTACTGAATTGGCAAGACTTGCATATGGTACTTTCAGGTGGAGTGATGTTGGGTAGATCACGAATAGCTTTGAGTCTGCTAGATTTTCTTATTTGAGAGAAGCTCAAATGTCCCAATCTTATGTGCCATAATCAATTTTCTATAGATTTACCTAAATATCGTTGCTCTTGGCCACCTTTCAATATATACAGATTTCTTGGTGTTATAGTTCCTTTTATTACGGTTTTTCCTGTGTCAAATTTACGAAGTACACATTCTTTTGAACTAATGACAACTTCATTTCCTTGATCACAAATTTGAATTACGCACAACAAGTTATGCTTTAATCCATCCACATACATAACATTATTATATTTAACATTTTCTTTTAGAAACACAAAACCTTTACCCTTGATGATAGGAGGAGAGTCATTTCCAAAAGTAACATTCTTTTCTTTCTCTAATGCATTGTATGAAAGAAGTTTATTTTTATCACCTATCATGTGTTTTGAGCATCTGCTATCAATGTACCATTAGTTTTATTCTCCTTCTGTAAATAAAACTATTCCACAAATTTCAACTTGTAAGTCTTTTCTCCATAACTTGGAGTTTGTGGGTATATGTTCTTTTGGTTGAAGTTTTCTCCTGTATTCAGATTCTTCATGTCCAAAGTTATTTCAATAAGAACATTCAATTTCATCTTGAAGAGGAGAAAAGTTGCTATAAGAATTCTTCTTTATTCCAGTCTCATTTCTTTGCTTTCTTGCTTCTCTGGTCATGATGGTTTTATATGCAACACATTGAGCAACTTTATGACGAAAATTATGACATGAGAAACATTTTCCATTAAAGAAGATATTTTTGTGATCATGGCCCCTTCTATTTATGTTTACCTGTTGATTGATATTTATGTTATTTTTCATCCTTGAATTGAAGTGGTCATGCTTTACCTAGGAATTCTCTTTTTTCTTTTGCTAAGTGACGGAATGTTGCTGGCTAGCTTTAGTCGCATTTAGATAGCTTGGTGCTGAAGACTGAGAAGATTCTCCGATATATCCAAGACCTGTCTTTACAAGAGGAGAGTGTTGTACCTTGATAATTTCATCTAAGGTTTTATATCCTTTATAAAATCTAACATTTAATGTTTTCGATTTCTCAATTTCCTTTCTTAGACTTACTATTTCACATTCTAATTTCTCATTGTGCTTCTCCTTTTCTATAATTTGATTCTTTAGAGTATCTATGGATTTTTTTTTTCTTCCAAACATATTTTGAGTTTATTGATTTCTTCAAGAAAATAATTTTCTTCTAAGGCATCCATAAAAGTATCTTTAGCCTCACTAGAGTCTTTTTCAAATGCCATGAGTAATCTAATATCTTGATCAAATTCTCCTTCTTCACTATGTCATAGACCATCACTATCTTCACGAATATAATAGCTTTTTATATTGATAAAACATTTCATATTACCTTTTTCTAATTCTTTTCCTTTTTTCATTTTTATCTTTATGAGGACATTTAGTAGCGTAATGACCAACTATTCCACAAGAAAAGCATTTGAAACGAAGATTACCTCTGAACCTTCCAGTGCCAAGTTGAAGTTTCTTTACAAAATTTATCTTATCTTCTTTTGATACATAGCCTGATCCTTATTGTTCTTCCATTTCCTTGCCTTTTGCAGTAGCTCTAAAAGCAACTTCTTTGACTTCAGATGGACCTTCTTTCCTCATTTCACATGCAGTCAGAATCCCATGAAGTTGAACAATAGTAAGAGTTTGAAGATTGTGCTTCTCTTCAATAGCAGACAATTTTTACTCAAATTTCGGAGTTAAAGATCTTAAGACTTTTTCTACTAGATTGGTGTCATTTATAGTTTCACCCAGATTTCTCATACGATTTGCAATCTCTTCTAGATGTAAGAAGAAACTAGCAATGCTTTAATCATTATGCATTCTGAGTTTTTCATATTGAATTTTCGGAGTTTGGATTTTAGCACTTTTTACATTGGCATCACCTTCATAGCTCAGAATAATTTTGTCCCATATCTCCTTTGTTGTATTTAATTACATAACTTTGACAAATTCTAATTCATTCAGACTCCCCAATAATGCATTGACAAGATTTGCATTAGTTTCATAGTTTATCCTTGATGCAAGATCTTCTGGAACTGAGGTTGGATATTGATAACTGCCTTCAACTATATCCCATCCATCTTCTTCAAGAGATTGAAGATAATATCTTGTCCTTGTCTTCTAGAAGATTAAATTGTTTCCATTGAGGGTTGGGGGTCTAATAGATGTTGTCCCATTTTGATTGCTCATCTTGGATGATCTTCCTTCTAGCGATTAATCTTCTACAGAAGGACCTACTATGATTCCAATTGTTGGGAAAAATACTAAGAGGGGGGGTTGAATCAGTATTTACAAAAATCACAATCTTTTACATTTTCTTCTATAGATTTCTATACGCGAATTTGATTAACCCAACTCGCATATGTACATGGTTATCCTAATAGAAACTTGTGTATACAAAAATAACTTTACTATTCAGAAACATTATTTAGCCCAGATCATCAGTTATGCATCAAATAGTTAAGTAGTAAACTTGTGCAATAATGACAGAATAAATCATCACACAAGAGCATCACACATGAACACCAAGATTTAAGGTGGAAACACAAGTCGGAATAAAACGACCATTTTTGTCATCTCTGTCTTCATTGTTTTATTGATGTAGACTTATATCAGTACATCGGTATCCACCTGCAGAAGGCTGCAACCTTCTCTCATTCTCCAGCTACTACTGGAAGCGAGCTCCAACCCCCTGATCTTGTTTACCAGCCACTACTGGAAGGGAGATACAAACCCCTGAATAGAACACCAAATTATATTGGTAGGAAGCTTCTACTTCCATACTAATGGCTTCAACCCTAAGACCTACGATAGATCACATTTCATAAATTTTCACACTGGATCCAACAGCTTCAACTCAACTCAATATATATATATCAAAAACAATAGCCACAACCCAAACCTTAAACAACATCACTAAGATCACTAAAACTAGAACATAGTAATAAACCTAGAGTTATGAATCAACATGCAGAAATAATTTCAACCTTCATCATTTACCACCTTAAATGCATATGCTACGTCACTTCATGGTTACCTGTGTGTATACGCATTTTCCTACACACCAACCTTAGTATAGCTCTGTGAATACTGAATTTCTAGAATTTTGATCAGAAACAGATCTCAATATTTCAGTCATATATCTTTTCATATATGTAGAACCCTTATTCAGTCAACATCATCAATCATATTTAATCACTCATTGATCATCTTTGTACATATTCAATAAGCAGAATATACAGTATTCAAACAACCCAGACCTACATGAAGGCTTCATTAACAGACAACAAAAATATAGTAGCAATAAACATATAACCTCTCCATCATGCCATAGAAAAATCTAACTTCCATACACGCTTTTTCTGAAACAAACCCGTGTGTATACGTGCTTTCACTGTGTCAAACCAGTGTATAGATCCATGAATATTAAATACTGTAGAAAGTTTTAGATCTATAGACTTACCCATATTTTTTTTTTTCTTCACTTCAATGATCATGCTCTAGGTCACAGATCTAAACATCTCACCAATAGATCAAGAAAATACATCGTCATTTCAGGTCTAGAGATCCTGATCCATCATTGTATCCATGGGTGCATCATTATTTCAGATCTACCAATAAACAAAACCCATTCCATACAGATATACTTTAGAGTGAAGTATTCAATTAAAACCATTCAACATGCACACACCTTGCACTATGATCTTCTTCTCCTTATATAGGTTTAGCCTTTATCAATACCATGAGACAAAACCACACAAATTCTGATGGTATTCTAAATAGTTGACACCGTGCTCAGTATTATGGGCTAAAACCATGGTAATTCCCCTTGGTATTGTAATTTTATAGCGCAAAAGGCATACGCGACTTGGATCGTTCTTGTCCACATGTATATGAGACTTGGCCTGTACGAACTTGCGTATAGAACCTTTAATTATGAATAGTGACCATATTTTGCTGGACATATACCTTTCTTCTACTAGGCCTTCTATTAAACCACTTTGCTTCTCCAAAATTCATATACTTCATCATTTGCAAGAGATTTTATATCAAGGACAGCATATGAATTAATCATAAGAATCATATTACCAACAAAGTGTCTTCCCATTAGGTATGGTATTCATTTCTTTAGTGTGTGTAGTATTTCCAACATTTCCTTCTCATAAATAGATTTTTGTAAATACTTTCCTTTGATTGGATGACTTTCAAAAGAAATGGGTCTTCCTTCTTGCATTAAAAAAACAACAATTCCATTACCCGAGGCATGATTGACAATTTCACATCATAATTTTGGTATCACATATTTTTCTTGGTTGTATTTGTCAATAAGTATTGAAAGTATAAAATTTATGGCTAAATTGAGAGGGAGCATCTCAATAAAAGGAATCCTACAAGGTTTGTAGAAGGAGAAACTCTTGGTATGTCTAAAACTATAAGATTTGTAGAAAATTTTCTTCATTAAAATTCTAGATTTTTTGTGTATTACTAACTATCTTATGTTTATGGTTTTGAGTTGTTAAATATTCTTGTTTGAAAGATCAATCACTATATTGAATCTATCTTTGTAATATCTCTTGTCATTTGTTAATATCTTGAAACGCTAACCTTTAGGGTTCACTATAAAACCCTAACCTTTAGGGTTCATTGTAAAAACCTAAAATAAGGGTATGTCCATGAAACCTTGGTCTACTTAGGGTTTGTACAATGAAATTCCATCCTTGCTTAGTTGAAACCCTAGTCCACTTAGGGTTGTTACTAAAGAACCAAAAAATAAAATTACATTCTTGTAATGTTTAGGTTTTTGGTATTGTTTTGGAAAAATCCTACAATTTTAGGGTTTATTGTTATTTTCCTTGTTATCCTTGTTATTGTCCTTGTTAACTGTGATAATTTAGGGTTTTTTGTTGTCATCTAAAATCTAGATTCTTAGGGTTTGGTTAATTAGGGTTTATAAGAAATACCCTTGGTCCTAAGAATGAAACCATGAGTATGTGTTCTTCCATATAATAAAACCCTAGCTTGATTGAAAGTGTCATTAGCAGATATTTCAGCCTATAAGTGGTCTCCTAAGGAAAAATAATAAAATAATAGTTAAATAATAAAATAAGGCCTATTAATTGTGGATGGAAAATAAGAAAACTTATTTTTTAATTGTATTTTTGGTTTATCTCCTTATAGGTTTGCTCAAATTTCAAGTGTAGACACCTGTTGGATGCAGAATTAAATTTTGCATCGAACGAGTACCCATCATGCACACTTTTGAGAAGACCCACAGTGATAAAAATTGAAGATACATTAAAAAAACATGTTCAACACGTTTTTTTAATGTATCTTCATTTTTTTTTATCAATGTGGGTCTTATCAAAAGTATGCATGATGGGTACTCGTTGGATTCTAAATTTAATTCCACATCCAACGAGTGTCTACACTTTAAATTTGAGTAACCCTATAAGAGGATAAGCCAAAAATACAATTAAAAAAAATAGTTTTTCTTCTTTTCTCTCCAAAATATTTACATGTACCTCTTTTTAAATTTAAAGGATTTTGATTAGTTTAATTATTATGACATGGAAATTATGTGAAACTTTCGTGGACACTTTTAGGCTAAAATTTCCTCTAATGTGTATATCTAACTTTGATGTTTTTTGTCTAGGGTGTACCAAAGTAAGTTTTGATAAGTTGATGAAACCATAGATATGCATATTGATGTTTTAATTATGTATAAGGCATGCTGATAATTTTTTAAAATTATTTATATGATTTATATTTGATAATGAAAATATGGGGTTTGTAATAAATCCTAGTAGATTTTATCATTATGATAGTAATATTGAAGTCCGAGATGCATAATACTGCAAATGAATTAAATTGCTTTGTGTTTAAAAATGAATTCTAGGGTTTATAGCAAAACCCTAGAAAATTGTTAAATTACAAACTATAAAAGATGTAACCTTTGTTGCTTACGAACCTAGTTAGTTTTAGGTATCTTCTAATTATGTAACCTTTGTTGATTATGTCTAAAGTTTGAATGTTTTGATGCTTCCATTATAATGACTTGATTTTGATATAGTTAATTTCATGCTTTGTATATTTGTTTTTGGTTATACTTTCTATTAAAGTTTTGCACGTATATGATCTTCAAGGTGTTGAGGATATTGATAATGATGAGCATGATGAAGGAAGCTATAAGAATGATGATGATAAAGATGACCTTGATGAAATGATAAAGAAATAAATCCTTGAAAGATTGTCCTATGTTATAAAAGGAAGGAAAGAAGTTGTTTTCAAAAGGATCTTGGATAGAAGAAAAATGAAGGAAGTTGTTTTCAGAATGATCTTGGATAGCTGAAAAATGTATATCTCCCCAGTTGAGAGGGAGTGCACATTCGACCAATCATAATAACTTCAACAAAAGAATAATAATTTTTATCACCAAATTGGTACTGATGGGATGCTCAACAGTCAATTTAGAGTAACTGTTTCAAACCACTTGTAGCTGGAAATTAGCCTTTATAGCCTAAGAGGGCTCTCTTAAAAGGATAAAGGATATTCAATGAATAACATGAAAGATGGCTAAATCTGAATTGGATTGAATGTGTTTGTATGCAGGTGAAAAATGTATAGGGTTTACTACCATTGGGCTTATGGAGTCAGTGCTAGAGAATTCAGTGATGATGGCTTTCCTTGTGGAAGCTGAGGCTTGTAGATGTTTCTATGAAAGGAAAACACACACATAAAATATTCAATAACTTAATGTTCAAAGGATGTCAGAGCATGAGAAACACACATTCTGAGTAATGAGACATCAAGATATTGAAAGAAAAATATTAAGAGAGATATACCATAGCTTAATGCTTAAAGGAAGTCAGAGCATGATGTACATGACTTATGAGTCATCAAGCATTAAGACATTGGAGGAAAAACATTAAGCAAGACAGAACAGTAACTCATTGAAACATAATAAGAATATCAGGTGAAGAAAAGGTGTACTGTCACTGTATATTGCTGAAATACCAAATATTTACAAAGGAGTCTTATGAAATAACATTTTCCAACCCTCTTTCCTTCGAAATCCTACCTATTAATAGGCCTTTCACGTTTACATAGGGTTTGCATAGTTGGAAATACCATCAAATTATTCACTATGACACATCATCTAACTAAAATCTAAATATCTAGAGACAAAAGAGACATTTGCTAAGTTTAGGAGTTAGAGTCCTAGTAGAACTCAAATTCCTATTAGTTACATTTTCAACTGAAACGAGTGCATATTTAAAATGGAGAAGATGATGTTCTTATGTAGCAATGACCATGATCAAGCCATAAAACATCCACTAGATTAAGAAACAGATCTTCCTATATTTAAGGAGATGAAAATAATGACCATGAAGCCCTATCTTTAGGTTGATCTGTAGCATAAGACAACCTCATTTAAGGAGATAACCTTGCTGGCATATTCCACTGCTATCATTTTTGCTTCCCATGTGCTTGGATGGCCTTCAACTTCCCTTTAAAATTCAAAATTTCATCAAAACTGTGCGCTGCAAAAACAAAATGTTATAGGAAATTCCGCAACAACGTTTCATAATGCCTCTGTTTTAAACACTTATGCAAGTCATTTTGAATTTCTGCTCCCATGAGTATTTAAAATAGGTTATTAGGGCTAATACAAATTTTTCCCAAAATTTAATTTCAAGTATAACCACCCTTTTTATCAAAAATACATCTATAGAAATATCGTAGCACTTTTTGGGCTTCAAGCCTGACAGGCGCTATGAAAATGCCTAATCTATCAGAAACGTAGGAAAGATCCCATTTTTTCAAAAATTACACCTTTTGATGAGTAGAAACTGATGGGTGACATCTTCAAAACTAACAAAAATTTACCCTACTCCTCAAACCTTGGTAGTTTTCTCCTTCTCTGTCATTTGAAGCTTGAATGTCTTTAGGCTCATTAATGATTGTAATTTTTAGGCCTCTCTTTTTTAATTCAACCTGTATCATTTCCATCTTCTCTTGAAGGTCCTTTACTTGATCCTTCAATGATCTTCTTTCAACTTGCAAGTTCATATTCCTCTTTCTGGTATGTTTGGCCAAAATCCTTAGGGGATGGATTCTTCTCAATAGTCTTTTAACATCACTTATGGATCCTTTAAAAATTGAAAGTTCATTGTTCCATTTCTCCATCATCTAATCAAACTTAATATTTTCAGTCTTGTGTTTCTCTACATCAAATTTTAACTCAATTATTTCTTCCCTTGCTTCTCTTAGTTGTTCTATGAGGAGATTCATTTCTGATTTTTCAACCACCTTCTCCTTCCTTTTCTTTGCACATTGATAACTTCCTTTTTCTTTCTGCTCCCTCCAAAATCAATAGCCTAGACTACTAGGGATTATTCTATATATATTGATTGAATGATTTCTTCCGAATAACCTTTCTCAATTAATTGACCTTTTGTTTTACTTCTTCTCATCCTTCCTTGTTCATTCTTGCCACTGAATTTTGGTTTTTTGCTTGCAGGTGTTGATAGTGGGTCTGGTGTTTCTTGTGTTGGTCCTCTATCAATATCCATTGGTTCTTCTTCAGAATTCATAGGCTGTACAATATGCTCTACTTCTATATTATCCACCTTTGTTTCATTAATAGGTTGTTCATTCTGAATTGAGGGAGTGCTCTTAGGTTTAGGATTCTTATTAGGAGTCACTACATCAACTTCATATTCACTAAGAAAGAGAAAAAAGACCAATCTCTGTTTATTTTCCCTAATTCCTCTAGTACTAATAACATAATAAGCCCATGATGAAACACATATGTATCATTATTTTGTGGCCTAGCCTGCACCTTATCTTCCATCTTGTTCAAGCTTCTAAACAAGTAAAAAGGAAGATCAATGGCTTTCTTACCAGTGAAATGCATCAAAATCTTGAAGTGATATTGGTACACCATGTGGAATCTCCTTTCACAAGTGAAATACTTCTGAATGATCATTATCAGTTTAGAGTAGTCTTCTTTCAAATATGTTCTTGGAATCACAACATCTATGTCAGTTCCAACATATTCAGCCTTCATGAATTCATCACAATGTTGTAGCTTGAATTTGGTGGACTTAAACCACTATTCACCTTGTCTTGGGATCTTTGCAGCTTGGGCTATTGTCTCAGGGGAGACAACAAAGTTCAACATTCCTACTTTAGATGTTGTGCTAGTGAAATTTGTTGTAAAATCATTTGATATATGAATATGAAAACCTTGCAAATTCTGGCAGAATCTCATACAACCTACATTTCTGAAGGCTTCAGTGAAATTGGGCTCCTCGTTCAATAGCTTCGGGTCCATTGGTTCGAACCTCATACAAGAACCTCCCTTATGTACCTTCTTCTTGGTTGCCATATGTCTTTAAACTACACATCTCCCTCACCCTTGTGACACCTACAAGTAAAGAATAGATAAAGACCTTCTTGGGATGGAGATGAAATTGCTTTGGTGACAGGAGAACATAGCATACAAGATTTAAAACTAGTTGTGACAGGTAGGATCTGAATAGGCTTATGAAAAAGCAGGAATGAGTGGAGATTTATTTAAATCATGTTTAACGGTGGAAAAAGACAAATAATGAAATGGAAAGCAGGAATAAGAGATCAACAATCATGATTTCAAATGATGCTAATTTCCAGAAACTAACTAAATAACTCCACTTCCACCTAAACCAACGAGAAAATTCCATGTGATTCCAAACTCTGTTTTCCATAGAAAAACCTATTTCTGTAGTGCTAACAATGTAAATTCCGACAGATTCGCTATGGAAAGTTTAGGTGTTTCCGTAGCGCAGTCTGACATTTTATAGTTATGTATGCTACGAAAACCAGTAAAAATGGACAGGTTGGAAATTAAGTGAGAAGGTGAAATTTATGATGATATTAAATGCCAACTGACTGACAAGACATAGTTCATCATGATTTTAAGCCTTAGTATAGACATGATTTTAACCCCTCTTCATCAATTGCATGATCTAATTTCACATAATATAAAAACTACCGTGACCCTATAAACACAATTTTTTTGCAAATTTTGAGTGTGATAACAATAGTACTACAAATGAATGCTCATTATTCATGAATTTGAAAATGAAGGACTTGAAAAGTACTAAGGCTGCATTTGGTGCTGCTGAAAATGTAAAAGAAGAAAGCTTCCAACAGGATGTAATTGGATAAGCAACATTATAATAATTAAGGAACCTGAAGGTTTTTTTGTACATATATATTTGAATGTTTATTAATAATTGGGGTTGTTTTTGTACAAGAAAATATCTCCTCTAGAAGAGTGAACACTTTGGAAGCATGCTTGGAAAAATGGATATATTTGGTTTAGTTTACAAGGAGAGTTGAAGCATATTATGGAAAGATGCTTTGGAGGACATCTGAACAACCTGTGTTGATGTCTACATCCCAAAGAGGGAGGGTGGCATTGGTCATAGAGTTTCAACCTTGGATATGCACCTAGATATATGGGTTAATGATTAGCAAGTAAGCCTGATGGTGCCTAGAGTGGATGAAAGCTTCAATCCCTCTTACTCCCACTCGAATAGATTACCCTAGTCTGGTATCTAATCTATCGCATTATGTGTGCTAAAATATTTGTAGTTCATTTAGTTTTAATATATTCGATGTAGCTTCATGTGTTTTTAATTATGAGTACCTCCCCAGTTAAGAGGGAGTGTTGAAGAATATAACTAGTGCCAGTATTCATAATTGTACTTGAGTCATGATGTAATATATTTGTCAAAAGAATTTATTATTATTATTAAATTGACTTATTAAAGAATGGGTTTCATGCTTGGGTCAATTATCAATAGGTCAAGCCTCCATTGTAGGCTTCTAGGATTTTTGAGTCAAAGTAAAAGTCAATTTTTGTAAGTGACCCTTCTTGGGCTGCTTAAAGTCAAGAAAGAAAAATTCTATGTAAAAATTCTGCCTTGTCCTCCTACATCAAGTTGGATGTGTCCTTCATCAAGTCGTTTGAGTCCTCCATCAAGTCAGTTGTATCCTCCATTCATGTTGGCCCAATAGAATAGGAAAAAACAACTATAAATAGCAAAGTGAGCTCAACTTAGTTGGATACACAAGTTCTATCTATGATTTTAAAAGTGATGCGAAGTAGATATAAGAAAAAATTATTAAAAATATAGAGAGGATCAAAGTATTGAAGCTAAAGTCTATCACATGAGCTGAAGCATCTATGGTTATAGGAAGTCGAATTGCAGGAGACATGAATTCGAATTGAACGAAACATGAAGTTGAATTACAGGAGATGTCAAGAAGGATCAAAATACTTGAAGATATGGAAGAAGAATACTTTAATGGATGACTCAATGGATGTATATAGGTTTAGGTCTAGAGTCTTCATTGTCTCACTGTGATTTGAATCTACTAAAGTAAGTGTTTGATTAGGTTTTCCCCTCATTAGGGATTTTTTCCCTATTTGAGTTCCTACATCTAGTGTTCATTGTGTTTCTGTCATTTATTTGATGATAATAACACTAATGAAATCAACATAAAACAAATACAACATCACAAGTAAATTTCAAAGAAGAGAAATCAAATGTAAATGGCGCCCTGATGAATTTCTCAACAATATCCTCTAACAATAAGGATGAAACTATTTAATCGAACTTTAAAGTAGTTGAATTACTACCTATGGAAACAACCAAAATATCCCACGAGTATGGTAAAGAACACAAAAAACTTATGCACTAATCTTTATATATTATCTTAATATCAATAGATAATATTTGACTTATCACAATATAGAAGGAATTTAAATGCTCTATCACCGAGTCTCCATCATTCATCTTTAGGTTATACAACTTCTTCCACATAAATGATTTGTTCACTAAAAAATTAGATTGATACAAATCCCCTAAATTGTCCCACAAAGCCCCTAACTTGTTCCACAAAGCCTTCGTTGTAGCTTCCTATGAAACAATCTATAACACTGAATTTGAGAGACACAATTTTATTGTGCTCTTTTCCTTTCGATCCAACTTGGTCTAGTCTTCTGCTGGCATCCTTATTGGTGCAGTATTTAGATCCACTAATCTCTGTCCACCAAAAAATATTCCATTTTTAGCTTCCACAACTTGAAACCCTTCCCATTGAATTTCGCGATATATTATTTTGAAATACTTTCCATTTCCTTTTCACCACAAGAATCATTTATGCAGGTCTCCCAGTATAACATGGTCTACCACAAGCCTGAGCCAAAATCCTTAGCCATAAAGTTATATGCTTGAAGCCAAAACAACTATGATATCAAATGTAGGTTTTAACCCTACACCATTTAATTATTGTAAACAAATTCTTAATAAAAATACAAAAGATGCAATGGAAAAGACACGCATTAACAAAAATATTTAATCCTAGAAGCCCAAAACCAAGAAAACCAACAATATTTTTCAATATATTTAAATGATTACATAATCATTATACAATTCCCTCTTAAAATGGGGTTTCCTTCTATGGTAAATAACCCTAACATAAGTTCTACCATAATATATGTGATCTAATGATGAATGGTTTAGATTGGATATAAAATTACAATAGTTTTACAAGGAATATTTTGCAAAATATTCAATTCAAAGCCGTTGCCCCTGAAAGCCCTCGCGAAGGGGTCTCCATAAAAGTATTTCCACCCTACCCTTAGACTCCCCATGAAAAAAATTATACGAGGGGGGGCACCTAGCTTATTATGAACTGTGGTCAAAACACGACTAATCATTTAAATAACATAACATATACCCAACAATTTCCTGAGCTCTTGGGAAATGGTTGATCTAACACTAGGTGGAGTTAATAATGCAAAGAATTGAAAGAGATGTATAACATAAAGGCCCTTGATTTTAAAAAAACCACATGACCACTATGAATCAACCATTTGGCTCTCCATCAGGAGAAATTATCTTTAAATTTGGAAAGTATAGGCTGCTAAGAAGGATGATGGAAGGGCTTATACGATATAAGGATGCCCAAGTACCTAAAATAGTTATAACCTTCTTGAATCATGAAATGAAGGGCACTTGAATAATTTTTCTTAGTATGGCTGACATTCCATGCATATAGATGCTTTTTTTATTAATCAACCCCCCTTGGGAATTGAAAAAAATATTCAAGATAACCTCGAAGCGAGAAACAATATTTTCAAATACACCACCCATCAACAATGCATCATTAGGAAACTGAGCATAATTTATATTTTAAGTCCTCTTACAAATTGAATTCTTGGAAGATGCTCTGTTCTTTTTCAAAATTCAAGTTTTTTACTTAAGGATTCAACCATGATGATATTTAGGAGGGGAGGTAAAGTAAATCCTTCGCATAGGACTATTGATGCTCTAAAAAATATTGCAAATATTTTGTTGACCAAAGGATAAATCCACAAACTATCTATGTATGAAAAAATCCAATTTATAAACCCAATGCTAAATCCAGACCATTGAAGGATAAAAAAATAAAATTGTATGTAACATGGTCAAACACATTGGTGATGTCCAATTTGATAATCATTTTCTTCTCCCCTTTGGCTTTGTTAGAGTGTATATCCTATTACAGAAGAGTGATAGTATCCACTCTTTGCCTCTTCCCAAAATAACCTCCATTTTTAGAGATAAAATTTAAGGAACAGAGGTTTCAAATGGTTTTCTATAATATTGAAAATAATTTTTTAGGAGACATTACATAAATAAATAGATGAAATTTAGAAAATGTGGAAATATTTACCTCTTTCAGAACCTAAGCAAGAAAGGTTATGTTGATTGCTTCTCCCATGTCTGAAGAGTGATGGACATATTTTATCATTCTAATTAGGTTAAATTTAATGACGTGCCAACATTTTCTATAGAAATTAGCAATGAAGTTATTGGACCTAGGGGCCTTGTCAGTGTCAAAGGAGCGACACACTACCCATATTTATTCCTTTGATATTTGTTGTATTAACTTGTCATTCTCTTAAGTAGAGACCATTGAAAGGATGTATTCCAACATAACATTGACATCCTCAATGTTTCAATGTCCTTTTTTTGAATAAATATTGTTGAAATGAAGGAGGGTTGTTTCCTTGATCTCATCCTTAGAAATGATGGTTTCCCACATTTCCTTGGTGATGGATTCAACATTGTTGTGCCAAAGGCACCTCTTTATGGAGATATTGGGTGTTTGATCACCCACCCTTAACCATAAACTTTTGGACTTCAACACTCATCATTCCTCTTCCACTCCAAATGCCACTTACAACTGGGAAAACACATGTTTTTCATTCAATAATAGCCTGAGGGAGATTGGTGCTTATTCACATTGACTCTAAAATCCCCCCAACTATGATTTAACAAAGTGGTTTTCTATGTCCTTGGCCTTAAAATTTTCCTTTTCCTATTCTTTGAGTGTTGATTTGATATATTCTATTTTTCATTGCCATATATGGACCAAACTCATGATTTAGTGGTGCTAGGCATGAGAAATGATGCCAAGAAAATTAGGATTGTGAGCCCACTGTGGCTTAAACTGAAAAGAGAGGGGTCATAATATTCATGTGGTAGTAGGGTAAGAGTGATAGGGCAGTGAGTCAAAGTTTTCCAAGTGAGGATTTGAGAGGAGATGCAGTTCTCCTCTAAGAAGGTGTTATGGACTAGAAAATAGTTAGGGAAGGTAGCAATATTAGCTAGCCCAAGCCTATAATTGTTCCAAGTGTACTTTCCTTTGACTGATTTTGTGTCAATAAAATCCAAATGAGAAGAAAAATCATCCTTCCTTTCATGGAAGGGGTCTCTTACAAGGTACCCTGCTTTCTTCTTCGTAGAGTGTAGAGTGGTGTTAAAATTTCCAACAAAAATACAATTGGAGTCTGAGTTTGTCTTGTTTACATTGCTAAGAGAATTCCAAAAAACTACCTTTTCTAGATATGGTATTGACATATAAACATTGATTATATCACATAATTTATTAGAGGAAATGTGAAGAAAGTTGTCTACTAACCAATATAGGGTACTTTGTACCTATACCAACGTAAACAAGGATAAGGACCAAAGGGTACAAATACTCCCAGAAGAGCCTCATGAACTCACTATTTTTGTAGCATAGCCCTGCCATATGGTGTTATATTTTTGGGGTACTTCCATTTGCTCCATTTTTTTCCCTTGGAGTAGGATAATTTGAGGCTTTCCTTTTTTAATCAAATTTTGGGCCGCTGTGATTTTTCGTCACTATCCAACCCCCTATAATTATAGGAGATTACTTACTTGTGATTTTAGGATTTCCTCCGTGTGGAGGAACTATGACACTTTGATTCCTTGTGGTCCTTGTACCACTACTATACATGCCTTCAATAATAGGATGGGTCCGAGTTCTTTGTCCTTGTTTTCTTGCTCTTCATGCTGATCCTTGTTAGGCTTTCTCTCTACTTTCTTGATTGAAATGTTAACAACAAAGTCCTTATTCTTTTCTCCTTTTGATTTGTCATATATTAATCCCAAACCAAGAGAGGGGAGGCCAAAGGAATATGTAGCTTTCTTAGGGAGTGATAGACTTCTTCTTTAGGTATGAGTCATCATGTGTTTGTGTATGTATCAAAGCATCCTATAATGGTGGAATTTCCATAGAATTATCTTCATCTGCCACATGTCCACTAGAGATTGATTTTTTTGTTTTTTTGTTTTCCATGTGTGCTAATATCACATACCACTTTCTTGAGGGATTATTCTCACTAACCTTACTATTAGATTGGTTTTGAGCTCCATAAGTGTGCTTTGAGGATGATGAATCTTAATATGCTATCGCTATAGCATTGGGGATTCAAAGAGGAACTTCATACTTTGTGGTAACTCCTTTCTTTTTGGTTTATTTCCATTACACTCGGTTTTCTTGTCTAGATTCCAACCTTACTTTGGGAAAATTCTTGGTAAAGTGGCCATATTCATGCAAAATTTGCATTTGAATAGGATTTGGTCATAACTAGATAAAGGTCTAATTATGTAGAGAAATTTTAATAGATTTCAACGAGCCCTTCTCAAGATCCACCTCAATAAATAACCTAACAAAATAAACATCCAATCAAGTGGCTCAATGTGATTGATATACTTTCCAAGGGCATATTCAATGTTTTAGATTGTATCTTGATTCTAATAATGAAGGGGGATGTGAGAAATATTGACTCAGATTATAGTTTCTAACAATATTTCTTCTGTCATGATTCCATTGGTTGAGATAAAAACCTTGAGAGCTAAGGAAATATGGGCCATTCCTGATTATTAGATCATGCTCCTCCTTTTATTAAAAAATAAAGACATAAAAAACATAATCATAAAAGGGGAGAGAGAGAGTTTCTCTTTGATTGGGGGTGCCAAATTTTGTTGACACACAAATTTAGGGTCTACAGGGAAGGAAAAACACTAGTAAGTTGGCTTATCAAACCTCAATATGCAAGTCACACACCCATAGATCTTGATTGGGCTACATGGATGGGAAACTTCAATGTTTCTTCTGGTTTTTTTATGAACCATGATACTTCATATATTTGGGGATGAACGCATTAAATGAAACAATATATGCGGTTGGTGGGGGAGATGGGTGTGAGAAGGAGGTGCAGCTCCTCAAACAACTAAATCTATTAGGGGGATCACACAAATTGTACTAAATGCTAGGGTTCAACAGAGCATGATACACTTCACCTATCCATTGAGTTAAACTACAATGGACTAATTTTTCAGACACACACACAATTTTTATTTTTATTTTCTAACATATGTATGATTTGTGAAATTAGATTGTGGTCCAAGAAAATTTAATCCAAGGGCATCTAAGCTATAAAAATCACTTCAGGATCACACACTTGACATGTCTAGATCTCAGTTGGTGCATTGTCCCAACTACTATGAGTTTCTAACTTCAATTGCCTTATAGAATGAAACCCTTCCAATCCAATCATGCTAGTACGATTTGAACCCACACATGTATTAGTGTAATTTTTTTTTTAAAATAAAAAATTTATATTTAACATATATCAATCAGTAATTAATATAAATCTATACTAGTCTTAATTTGAAAATTAAGATTCAAAAGGAAAAAATTACATGTTTTTATGTTTTGAAGGTGGTAAGTTAGGACATTAATTTCTCATTACCCACCCTGATCATGAATTCAACCTAGATCACACAAATATTGTAAACATGGAATTGACTTATGTATAAGTTGAAGATACCATGACTATCACAAAAGATAATTTGAAATCTACAACATTCTTTCATAAAAATCAACTTTAACCTCGTGACATGACAATGTCGCAATTGACACCATCCCTCATATGTACCAATAAAATACCAACGTCATTCATCAACCAAGTGCCACGTCACACAAACTAATCAATAAACACACATCATTGTTGAGTCCATTGAATGCATAGATAATTATATGGATCTCTACAAATTCCCCGTGCAACCTATGTTATTGTGAGCCCGAATGGTGGATTTAGCAGATACAGTGAGCCTAAGCACTGGTTAGGATTTTATGGTATTTTTACCTCTCTATTGTTTGAGGTTTGTTAGGTGTTAAGAATTTTAGAACGTATATAAAATTGTGAGGTATAACAAGGTTCCATTTTTTTGGCAAAAGAATAAAATGCTTCCGACTTGCTAGATTCGAACCAACGACCCAAGTATTTTAGCCAAGGTTTTTATTCCTACTACAATTCTTCGCCCTACCAACCTAGATAAAGTCGGACGTGTAAGAACCAAGAAATTGGAAACAAATTCAACATATTAATGAATGTCTCATAAAATGATGTACAATGTGTACACATATAAATACATCAAGAAATTGTTGAATCAATTTCCCAGGTTTCTTGGACTCTAATAATTAATTACCTAACATAAACTAACCCAAGGATTAGTTGTCTAACATCCCCCCCTTAATCTGAAGTGATATACCAAAGTCCAAGAATGAGAACTCAGAATGTTGAAATGCATCTCAACCAAGAACTAAATGTCTCCTGGAAATGGTTTTTAAGGATGACCAAAAACCGAAAATGGGAGAACTCGATGTCTCAACCAACACTAATTCTGGAACCTACACAACTGTTCCTCGAACAAAAAATGTGGTTTGAATATGATCACAAACTTTGGAACTATCACAGCAGTCCCTCGAACAATTCTGAATTTGGAAATGATTGTTGAAGTCTCACAACTTTGGCTCTAACTGGTACAAGTTATGGCTTAGAATGTGGATCTCTGACTCAAACTCGCTTGACATATTGAACTCGAACTTGTAGCAGACCAACCATCAAAAAATCCCCCCTTGTCAGATATAAGGTGAGAAATATTCGCCATCACTGAAAGACTCCTCACTCTCGAAAAAATTCTTCAATATGATCTGTAAATCTTCTTTGCTACTTTTGTCCATTCCCAAGAAGCAATCCATCCAAAACTTACTTCTCTTTTGCAGTGCTCTTCTTTTGGGAACGTCTATTTGACTAGTGGTTTCACTTTCCTTAATGCTCGCATGGGTGAAAATCAAACACTGATCTTTCACATGCCCAAGTCTGTTACACTGTTGGCATCTATCACTTTTTTGTGGAACTACACCATCCAAAAATCCTGCACTTCAAAATTTTATAGGTTTAGCGAAGTCTGAAATGTGAATAGATACATCATTGTTATAACCAAGACCAGTTCTTTGTTTATTGTGTGTAATATCTTTCCATGGTCTTATAACAGGTTTCACATCATAACTTCGAACTACATCCAAATTTTCACCTGAAATCACTTCATTTCTTTGATCACACTTTGACTAATGATCAGGCTCAAACAAATTTTTGTTCTGAAAAAACCCCAGTTCAGAATCACAAGTTTTCTTTTGAAGTTCGTCTCACTGTAACTGCATCTCTAGCTCCAAGAATTCAATTATGATTTTAAAATTTTGCAAATATGATTGTATGTCAGAGAGTGTATCCTTGGTGACTTGGACACTGTTATTAACAATAGACGACTGAATAAATGTATCAAACCATCAAGTTTGGCCATATTCCCCAACAATCAACTTTGAAAGAGGGGTGTCAGCTACCATCGAAAATACACCCAATACAAACAAATTTACAATGATTTAACCATGTGTAAGAAACACACAAAATTGATTGTTCAATTGACTGTTCTTTTCGCAAGCTGTATATTTAAACAAAACCACTTTTCATTCTACTAGATGGCCTCGAGGCACAAGAAGTCTATGTTCCTATAATGATTGGAAAGAAATAACAAGACGATATTTCCAAAGTCTACACTTCTATTCCACTCAAAATACAATCCAGGGAAAACTCTTATGACCGTGTAATAGGGAAAAGCAATGCTTAGGAATTTAACAGTGGATCCAACAGTGCCTATTTTGATATTAAAAACTTGATATCATTAATTGATAATAAAAAATATTATAAAAACAGAATCAGTGGTCTCTGATAAGTATCTTCATCTTTTAAAGCAACTGATAGTGGCTATCATCTGTACCGGACTTCTCAAACACTTCAAGAATCGCCTCAGAATGAGGGCGGGCAAATGAAAAATAGAGCACTAACATTCATGGCCACCACGCCTGAAATATCTTCTGGCATCAGAACTGGTATATGCTCCCATTTCTTTCCAACAACAGAATTTTGAAACTAACCTAGCATGCCAAATACACGATTTTTCCTTGTTTTAAAATCCATTAGAATGCATATTATTTGAAAAGGCACCAAAGCTATGAAAGAATATCGCGCTAATCAAATTGGCATGCGCGGATCTAAACTCCAATTACCAAATGACAAATTTTAAATAAGCGTACATAACACCGACATTGGATCCAGAAAAGTAGGTTTTTCTATTTTTATTTTTATTTTTTGGAAGTCTCAACTTTGTGCACTCTGATTTCTGATTTCTAGTTTACCAAAATTTCCATAAGTGATAAACGAGACAATCGTCACAGGACCGCCAAGAAAACCTCATGATTCCCTGCATTCACCCTTTCTGGATCACACTGCTCCAATTTTAACAAATCTATCATTTCACAGACACACAGAAAAACTGAACCGAAACTATCAATCTGAAGCAGCAATATTCTGGATGAGGGGTTTCGTTTGGAATATTTAGGACAAAATCCAATCATTTACACAGAAACATATTAGTTATGTCTTCTGGTTATGGTGACAATTGGTTTTATCCCTGTGCAATAAAAAAACTTCCTACTATGAAACACACAAACTTCATAGACTTCCCAGCACATGCTTCGAATTCAATTTCTCCTGGTCGTGAAGGGCCCGACATTCAAGGACATGGAAAAGTTTTATCGGGAAGGGCTCAACATTCGAGGACATGGAAAAGTTCTAAATCATGGCCTATCAAAACTAAGCGGCTTTTTATACAAGTGATAATTTATTATCAATAGTACAAAAAATAATTGTGGATTTAACAACATCCGTATATAGAAAATATGGCTATCAAAAATCACATATGAAAGACCCTTATTACGAAATTTATTATTAGGATTATCGCACCGGGGAGAATTACAACCGAGCAACACTCAATGCTATAGGCATCGATAATTGTACACACAACAGCAATGCGCAGAGCACGCCAAAACATCGAGCACACAAAAAGGCCAACGTTCTCCTTCGTGTTGGTCACTCAGTGTTCTTCGTGTTGGTCGTATATAGCGAAAATGTCTTCAAACAGACAGGTAAAATGATTACTTTCCTCTCTTGCAATCCGCAACACACAAAAATGATAGAAAAACAACCATGAACATTTTATTTTCTTTCCATCTGTGTAAGCTCCCTCTTGCTGGCCACAAAACTAATGGGCCATCTATCCAATCGAGAAAATTAACCTTCGAGAAAATTAACCTCCACTCTCAAATAGAGCATTTCACTGGCTATGATATCACTGTAAGACTCAGGGAATTGGAAACAAACTCAACAATATATTAATAAATGTCTCACAGAATGATGTACAATGTGACACATATAAATACATTAAGAAACTGTTGAATCATTTCCTTAGGTTTCTTGGACTCTAATAATTGATTACCTAACACAAACTAACTCAAGGATTAGTTGTCTAATAAGACGCAAATATTCTTTTGAATTGAGAACTACTAGTATAAGTAATAGTCATAGATTTCCCACAATAATGATAGAAGTCAGAGTTTGAGATTTTTTTGAGAAGTTCGTTGAATCCATGAATTGGAAGGTTCTGTTTCATTTCGGAATTACCTTTATGTTAAATATATCTAAAACTTGAACATGATTGATAGTTTGGCCGAGTGGACTAAGGCACCGGATTTAGGCTTTGGCCCAAAAGGGCATGGGTTCAAATCCCACAGCTGTCACGTTTCAACTAAATAAGTGTTTTTTGTTTTCTAATACATATGTGCGAGGAACCACATAAAAAATAATTAATTAATTAATTTTATGTATGTGTATCAAACAATAATTTTTAGTGGGTAGTTTAATCTATTTGAATAAATTGTTTCAATGTAGAGTTTGTTAAATTTAATTTTTTAGTTTTAGTTAGATTCAGATTAGAGTTTCATTGAATTCTACTAAGTTAACAATGATTAGTGTGGTGAGTATAATTTTAGAAAATTTTCTTGGAAAAAAAGAGAGATATTTGGATATATATTTTTAAATATATGTGGGAGAAGTCCCATAAAAGAATAATTAATTATTCATATCTGTGTGTGTAGGGAATTTTTTAGGGTTTATTGTGATGGTTTATATCTTTTATATGCAATATATATATTAGTGGGTTAGCTCAATTTATTTGAATAAATTGTTTCAAGATATATTTTTCCATAAGGTTTTCAGTCCTAGCTTGATTGAGATTAGAGTCACATTGAGTTCTACTAGGTTAACGATTATTATTGTAGTGGGTATAATTTTGGAAGGTTTTCTTTCGGAAAAAAAGATCAAAGAGTTAACTGCATTGGTTGAACTATCCACTTAAGGCATGTTCCCATTGAGTTCTACTCGGTTGACAATGATTATTGTTGTGGGTATAATCTTGGAAGATTCTCTTTGGAAAAGAAAAGATCAAGGAGTTAGCTCAATTGGTTGAACTATCTAGTTAAGGCATGTTGTTGAAAATAACATTGTAAGTTACAACTTCAACTTTCGTTAAGTCCCTGTCTCTAAGTGTTTCAAGGATTTCATGATTTTTTGCTTATATATATAAATATCTAGATAAAGATCATTTGGTTTGACCTCTCTTGATTAGGAGTAATACCTAGGAAGGTTTTAAGATTTGTTTCCATAAGGCCTTAGGAGGTTATTAACAACATAACTAGGGTGGGAAATTCCAATATCTATTTGAAAAGATATGGAAAGAGGGGGAAATTTATGAAATGTCATTGATAATACATTGTTTCCTCATTCTTCACTTAAACACGAAAGCGTGAGGGGAATTACTTATTCAAAATGTGTGAGTGAGTATGTAGTCTTTATGGTTATCTCAATTAGTTGAACCAATTTTGGATGATGTGTTGTTGATAATGATACTATTTTTTATAAAATTTTACCAATTGATATTATGATAAGTGGTTGAATTTCTATATCAAAATATTTCACATTAGGGAAATTTCTCTCCCCCTCTCTATATAAAAAAAAATACTTTTTGAAAAAACTTATTGATATTTTTTGATAAAACAATAAAATTGTTTCTATATTGTGAAAATCACTTAAAACTTGTCTTAACCTTGAGTGAAGAAAATTTCAATCATTCCTTTCAACAATATAAGATAAACTCAATAGACAAAATAGACAAACTTATCGTGACCTTACCTTCACTCACTCATTTTTTTTTTTAATTTAAACCTTTATATAAATACAACAACGGATTAACTTATATTACTTTCCTTTAAACCTCTCATTGATAAATATCATTCACAAATTTTAAAAAATTTAAAACATATAACAAAGAAATTCAAATTATTTTATATATTTATTAAAAAATAATTTTAAATAAAACAATTTATATTATAATAAATAAATAAATTTATATTATTAAAAATTAAATAATTTCAAAATAAAACAATTTATAATTAAAAACATGGATAAATAGAATACAAATGTACATGCATTTTTAAGGGAAAATATAATTATTAGTCCTTAGGGACTATAAAATTTGCTTGGTTGTTAAAGTGCATTGAGTCTGCATTATGTCACTGTGCTTTTGCAAGTTTAACCAAATTTTCAGAAAAATATTGAATATTTCTATTTATAAATTATAATTTTTAGGAAATCTTAATTATAATTTTCGATAAGGAAATCTAATGAGGCATAATTCCCTTGGTGGAGGACAAATTATTTTTGGTTTTTATGAGTGCCTTACACCTAAAATATATATATATATATATATATATATATATATATATATATATATATATATATATATATATATATATATATATATATATTTTGTGAGTCACCATTCTGTTCATTAGTGTTGTGACAGTGCTTTGACAATGACACAGTTATGTTATTACTCTAACCAATTATGCCATAATTGACATGGTTGTAGGCCCTTTGTATAAGGCACATGGGGGGAGAGGCTACACAAATCTCCAATTATTGTGAGTGGCCATTGTGTTGGTTAGTGTTGTGACACTGACGCTCTATGCAAGGATATCAAAATTGAAGCAGTTGTTGGGTGGAGAGGCTCTCTACAACAAGTATAGGGTAGATGTGTGAGCGTTAGATGTAATGTAAGATTTCATGTAAAAAATCCTTGCCTCTTAACCCAAATTTAAGGTAAATAAATCAAACTTATGTTTATAGTTACTCCAAAGGTATAGTAAATAAATAAAACCTCATTTTATATTTATTCTATAAACATCTATATATTTAAAAAAACTCAAAAAATAGGTTTTATTTAGATGAAGCCTATGGGATGAATACTATGAGACAAATTAATATTAATACCATGGGCTAAATACCATGAGCCAAATACCATATTTATAAAAGAGGCATGGTAAATAAAAAAATATAAAAGAGACATAAAAAGACATGGTAAATAAATAAAAATATATCAAATAGGATTAGAAATCAACATCTAATTATATACCAAGCCTATGGGCCGAACACCATGGTAAATAAATAAAAATATAAATAAACCAAAAGTATGGTAAATAAATAAAAACTCTTTTCATATTTACTCCATAATCAACTTTATATTTATGAACACTCAAAAACTAGCTTTTATTTAGGTGAAGCCTATGGGACAAATACCATGGGCCAAATTATTATTAATACCATGCAAAAAAAAACATTCCTAACCCTAATATTATATTAAAATATTATTATTATTGTTATTATTAAATCTAATATTCATATTAATATTATTAAATTTAAAAACTTTCGATTAATACAATATTAACTTTGTTATATTAATATATCATGATATATATTAACTCTAGGTATATATGGGAGGGAAGAACAAAGACATAGAGTGATAGAGGTGGAGAGATAAGGGGGTTGACAAGGGAGAGATGGAGATAAACTAAAGGAGAGGGGAGAGGAGGGATGCAGAGAGAGAGGGAGTGAGAGGAGTGAGAGAGTTAGAGAAGGGTAAGAGAGAGAGAGGGAGACACAAATATGGATGGGGGAAAGAGAGAAGGAGAGGGGGAGGGAATTAGTGATAGGATTCGAGGGCAGAGAGAGAGAGAGAGAGAGAGAGAGAGAGAGAGAAGGGTAAGAGAGAGAGAGGGAGACACATAAATGGAGGGGGAGAGAGAAAAGGAGAGAGGGAGTGAGATAGTGATAGAATTGGAGGGCAGATAGAGAGAGAGAGAGAGAGAGAAATGGAAAGAGAGGAAGGACGAGAGATAGGACTTGAGAGAGAGATAGAGGACGAGAGAGGGAGGGATAGAGAAATGGAGTTGGATGGGGAGAGAGGGAGGGAAGAAGAAAGAAAAAGAGAGTGAGAAGTGGAGAGAGAGTGTGTATGTTTAGGGGCGATATAAAGAGATAAAGAAGGAGAGATGGAGAGAAGGGGGGAGAGAAGGAGAGAGAAGGAGAGAGGGAGGGGTATAGTAACATATTTGGAGAGAGAGAGAGAGAGAGAGATAATTTGAGGGAAAAGAGAGAGGGAGAGAGGATTGGAGGGCAAAGAGAGAGAGATAGAGAGAGATACGATGGAAGAGAGAGGGAGGTAGGAGAGAAAGGGAGAGAAGGGAAGAGAGTGATGGGGGAAGAGAAAGTATTGGAGGGCAAAGAGAGAGAGAGAGAGAGAGGTATGAGAGAAAGGGAGAGAGATGGAGTACTTGAGAGAGAGGAGGAGAGAAGGATGGATAGAGAGATGGAGTTGCAGGGGGAGAGAGGTAGGGAGTAAGAAAGATAGAGAGTGAGAAGTGGAGAGAGAGACAGAGTGACAAGGGAGAGATGGAGAGAAAGTGTGTATGTTTGGGGCAGAGATAAAGAGACAAAGAAGGAGATATGGAGATAAGGGGGGAGGTAAGGAGAGAGAAGGAGAGAGGAAGGGATATAGTAACAGAGTTGGAGGCTTAAGAGAGAGAGAGAGAGAGAGGACGGAAGATAGAGGATGTGAGAGAGTGGAGAGAGGAAGGGATAGAGAGATGGACTTGGAGGGGGAGAGAGAGGGATGTAAGAATACATACATAGAGAGAGAGGGAGTGATAAGGAATATGGAGAGAGAGGGAGAGAGGAAAAAAGGAGGAAATAGAGATACAAGTGGGGGAGAGGGAGAGAAGGGGAAGATAGAGATATAGATGGAAGGTGAAGAAAGGGAAGAAGAGAGATCTGGAGAGAAGGAGGGAGTGACAAAGATATTTAGAGATATGGAGTGTGAGAGCATGTGTGTTTAGGGGGTGAGATAGGTAGACAAAGGAGAGATGGATGGAGATATAGATATAGATGGAGGGGGGGGGGGGAGAGGGAAGAATATTTATTGCACTAGATGCATTGATTTCAATGCAAATGGTGATTTCTAATCCTATTTGATTATTGCCACTAAATACATTGATTTTAGTGTAGATATTGATTTCTAATGCCAATATTTGACTGGTTGCACTAGATGCATTGATTTCAATGTAGATGATTTCTAATCCTATTTAATTTCTTGCACTAAATGCATTGATTTCAGTGTAGATGGTGATTTTTAATCTTATTTGATTTCTTGCACTAGATGCATTGATTTCAATGTAGATGTCGATTTCTAATTATATTTGATTGCTTGCACTAGGTGCATTGATTTGAATGTAGATGATTTCTAATCTTATTTGATTGTTTGCACTAAATGCATTGATTTTAGTGTAGATGGTGATTTCTAATCCTATTTGATTTCTTTCACTAAATGCATTTATCTCAGTGTAGATGGTGATTTCTAATCCTATTTGGTTGCTTGCACTAAATACATTGACTTCAGTGTAAATGTTGGTTTCTAATCTTATTTGATTGCTTGCATTAGATGCATTGATTTCAATGTAGAAGTTGTTTTCTAATATTAGTTGATTTCTTACATTAGATGCATTGATTTCAGTGTAGATGTTGATTTCTAATTTGATGTAATTGGATGTATGATGGTACATTAATTTTAAAGTGATTGGATTAACAATATGCATTGATTTCTGTGTAAGCACAAAATGTTATCGACAATGTACATTGATTTTTTTGTTACAATAATTTAACCTATTAATATTGGAGAGTAAGAGAGACAAGGTATCATGTTTACTACAATAGCTCGAGCTAAATATTTAAATGTTTCACGATTTCAATTATCCTTTTCATATAATTGATATGAAAATATGACAAAGCTAATAAGGGTGACAATAAGAGTAGTAGAAGAAAACAATTTAAGATTGATCACAACAAAGACTATTTCTAACTGACTACATTCTTATTATTCACATTTTCTATCATTCAACACTATTATTGTCACTTTTCATTCAAAAAATGTATTTCATCATTTTTCATCATCAAAGTTATTAAAAATATTTATCATCTCAACAAACCGAGGTAACTAAGAAAATTAAAATCAAAATCATCAGGTTAATCTCAGAAATATTTAGCATATTTAAAATTATTATATTAATATCTGATATATTTACATATTATTGATTAAGTTCATCATATCTTCGATAGATTTTTCTTGGTTGCACATGAATGAAACCAACCTAGATCCATCTTAACTCTGGATCTATCAAGCGCCAAGAGGGATCAAATCTCTCGAGGTGCAAACCTTTCCTCAAGTTTTGCACTAAAAAAAGAGGTTTTCACCTCGAGATATTTGATCCCTCTCGGTGCTTGATAGATCCGAAGTTAAGATGTATCTAGGCTAGTTCTATTGAAGTTATGGTTACATGATATATGTTAATTAAATAGTGTGATGATATGTACATACGTTGGTTAGTAAGAAATGGTATTAACTTGATGATTATGTTATATGTAATTGATGAATATGTTATATGTTAATTTGTAGTTAGCTCAATGATTATGATGAGCATCTTATCTGCTAACTTATTGTTGTTATATATTAGTTAACTTGATGATTAGGATTATAGAATTAATATATTGATGTTATATATATCATTCTAAATTGGAATGGCATATGCAAATGATTAGGGTTACAAAACTCATGTATGAGTTAATATGTTGTGATATTATGTCATGCTAGTCTAGGTTGACTGTGCATTTGTGTTTGTTATACATGAATGAAAATTTTTTATGAGTTTATGATGTGAACATGTAAGCTAATTACTATTCAGGACATCATGACCTTATTTATGTTTGTGTTGATATGGTGAGAAGTTATATTGTGCTAATCCATATTGATTGTGCAAACCAGATAGCCTCCCCTTAAGATACATTAAGGTATGAGTTTGCTTATGTCGTCTAGTTAGTGTTTGAGTGTTGGTGTCTATTATGTCGTCCATTTATTGTTTAATGTTTGATTAATTGGGTATGTGTATCTAAGATTGCATGAAGGAGTGATTTGGTATTAAGATGGTTGTACTAATGCAATATGTGTTGAGATAGTTGATGTGTACTTGAGTATAAATGATAGTTGTAGTATTGAGATTTTGATTATTAGAAGATATGTAATTGAGAAGTAGTGGGTGATAGTTGTAGTATTCTGATTTTGATTACTAGATGATTATGACATGATTGTTTGTATTGATAAAGGTTGATTTTAGTTAATAGAGATGATTGTCTTGATATTTGGAACATGTGGTTGGCATGTATGAGTAGTTGCAGGGAAACATGCTTGGTATTATCATGACAAGGTAACCATTGAATTATTTATATAACTAATAGTTGGGTGATGTGGTAGCATGTGGTAAGACTCAAATGCAACAAGGTAAGATAACTGGTATATTGTTATATTTATTTACACAGTAACAATTATGTGTTTATGGTAGCACGATGCAAGGGAGTACATGGAAAGAGACTTCCATTAAATATTGAAGAAGGCTTGGGTTGAGCTTTCATTTGGAAGTATTAGGAACTGTGGGGATTGAGTCATGGTGTTTATTGCTAATCTTGTGATTTTGGTCTTTTGTTATTTGTTGATCTTGAGTTGTGGGTTTGTTTATGTATGGTACATAGCTATGCCACTTTGGTTGTGATGTCGTATTATTATTGGTTTTCATGGTTTTACTCTTGTTGTTTCTATTAGAGTTAGTTAGTTTGTCAATTGTTGAATGTCTTTGAATATGAAATTTTATACCATGTAATGAGTCGAAACTCATAGACCTCTTATTGTCATGATTTCGACCATGTAATATTCCAAAATTAGCATGCGGCTAATTGGAATATTCAATTTTTCTCATGTCACTTAGGAGATAAATAAATGGGTAAGGAGGCCCATACATTTCAGAATAATGAATAAAATTCCTCATGGTGTGGAAAGGGATCATCAGAGGAGCTGGATTTCACACCCTCATGTGTGAACAGGATCATTTGCATGTGGAAAAGGTCAAGTTTTACCAAGTCAATAGCGCTGAGATAGGAGGTGGAGAACACTTAGAGAAACAACGCAGTATGAATGGGAAGAGGTTTCTTTGGTGAAGGAAACCCTAAAGAGTGGGAACCATGGTGAGAGGGCTTAAATTTGTTTAAAAGGAGGGCAAGGTAGCCATTTCTATTCATGTTGAAGATTATTGAATTCTTGGTCTGTTTAGACTTTGTGCATTCTCCTGTTGTTTAGCAGAGTTGCAGTGCTTCCTGTTTAGGAATTCCTCTCCTTTCAAGATAGGCCTCTTGAGGGAGTTTCTCTTCATTTCTCCACATTTAGGCTTGAGACCAAGCATCCTCCTTCAGCTACAACATTATCCCTGTAGCAGGAAATGTTGTGTTGCAGGGTGTTGCAGTGGAGGTTCTACAACACCACTTTCGGAGCTATTTTAAAGAGGAGGGAGCCTCCTTTCCTTTGGAGGATCAGTGAGGGAAAATTTGATCTGATTCCCATCATCTTTGGCATTAGGCCAACCATTTTTCATCACCTACAACAGAGTCCCTCTCATTGACTGTGTTATTTTCATAGTGTATCTGCAGTGAGGGTTTGCAGTATTGTTTGGAGGGTCAGATCTTCAGTGTTAGGATCAAAATTTCACTTGGAATATCCATTGGGGGAGTTCTATACATTTTGTGCATCATCTACAACCATCTCCATCCAGTTCTTGAGTTGTAGCTGCTACTCAGCCTTGCTACCCCGACATTTTTTCCATTTTGTATATTTCAGGAAATCCTTCTAAGATTGTCTTGATATTGCTTTTCAGGGGTTTAGAGCCTTGCTCCCCCACTTATTTGAGCTATACATTTTCATTTCCGTGTATTGAAATTATTTCTGTAGAAGTGCCTCCTATAAACTGCGCAGTCATAGCCTTGGGCTTTCTATATGTAGCAGTGTTCTTCATTTTCTTGTACATGTTCTATTGAGGCTTGCATTGCCTAGATTAAGTGATCATTACCTCAAGGATTTGTACTCTTTTGCTACTATAAGATCAATTTTATGGCTATTTGGATCTTCTCATGATGTATGTATTGAAATAATGTTGCTACTCCAATATGTGTTTTTACATTGCTGCATCTCCAACTTCGGAACATCTTAAGATGTTCTTATTGTTGTGGAAATTCCCTATTTTGGGATATTAAAGTGGTATCAGATCATCATATTGGCTCAAAATGTGAGTTTTAGCCAAAGAAGATAGAAGAAGATAAGAATTTTGGAGAGGATGGGTTTTGTCTCATCATTCTTAAGATCTATGAAGAACCTCCCCAAGGAGGATGAGCAAATAGAGAAGGAACGACCATGCACTTCCTATTCTCATCAAGAAGAAGACAATGAGCATGGAAGATACTTGGATCATATGATTCTAAGTAAGTACCTTGTTGAGTACAAATCTCAACCTAGAGCGTTCAAGGAGACTCTAGCTCTTTCGCAGTTCATTCAGTTGAAGGAAGAGAGGAGGTCCTGCAACAAGAGAGGAATCAAAGGTAATAGGTTTCTATTGCCTACATATGATGGATCTTCAATAGCAAGATCTTGGGCAAGGAAGCTTGAGGAATTCTTCCTACTACATCTAGTGGTAGAGAGGGAGGCAGTAGAAGTTGTAGCGCTGCACTTGGAGGGTGAAGCCAATGTTTGGTGGTTCAACCACTTGAGCCATGCAAAGGTGAATACTTTTGCAGATTTCACTCAAAGGTTGATTAGGACCCTTGATAGAGCAATATCAGAGGAGAAAAATCCCACACCACCATGGGAGGAGACTTGTACCAGCGCTATCATAGCCTTGGAAGAGCAGCCTTCTACATCTGCAAATGGGGCAGCTATTTCATTGAAGGAAAGAACTATTGCAGCCATACAAGGAAATCCCAAGTTCCATCATGGTATGAATGAAGTTCCACTTTCTATTTCAGCAAATCTTTTTGAGGATTGTGGAAACTCATATTTAAATGACCAAGAATCAACATACATTCCTAACCTAAAGCAACAATATTGCACTGCGCTATGCAACATGAAAACATTCAAGGAATAAATAAACCATCATCCTCATGAGCCATTGTTGGATTTCACATCACACTTGAGGTTGGGGTTTGAAGACTTGAATGGAAGGATGAAAGATAGTAGACATCTTGAAGTGAGAAACCCTTTCTCCTTTCTAGATGACCCTTTCTCAATGAGCCCCTCTCAGCTCAAAGAGAAACATCTACTTTCAGCAGACCCAAGACCTCATTGGTTTTGGAGGACCATTGATGAGAGAGAGATCTCATGGAGATATTTCATTAAAGGTGCACTTCAACACATCATGGAATGCAAGGTTTTTCTTCCCTTCTCACACTTGGATCTTCATGGATTCAAGGAGGAGCAGATAGATGATGGAGGACATCTTAAGATGGATAACATCTCTCATGTTTGTGTTGGACACTTCTTGAGCCATACACATCATGATGGGAGGTTTTTGCCTACCAACTATTTGGGTCCTTATGGGATCAAATTGTTCCATGAGAAGATTGCATTTCAAAATCCCATAAAATGCAAAGGCAGAAATATGATTTGGGATGATGGTAGCCCTCATGGGAGGAGTACCAAGGTGGAGGATGGAAGGAGAGATCCACAATTGGTTAAGTGGATGTGGATGGAGAGCAAGAAGCTGGTGAGCTACTTGAAAATTTATGATACCAGGCAACAGGAGGCTTGGCTGCGCTGGTTACTCTTGAAAGATTTTGGTCATCATCCTCTTTCTAAGGTGATGTGGCAGGATACTTGCATCTTTGAGCAGCAAAGAGTATGGATGCATGGTGTTGATGTGATATTCATATCATTCATTATGTTTTCATCACATGATTTGTATGATGAAAGTATGAGGAGGCAACAAAATATTTTGTTGCTTTGTTTGTTCTTGGGAGAGCAAGGGCATATTTTCTCTCACCCTTTGCATGATGTTGTAGGAGTAGGAGATGGGACTATCATGGTGCAAATGGGCTACTCCTTGGCCTTAGATGATCAAGAAGTACTTCCACTTTGGAAGGAACTTCTTATGTGTAGCAGCATTATGGGAGATGTCTTTGACAAGGAGCATGTCAAAGAATGGAGCTATGAGTTTGCAAGAGCTTATTTGCATGGGCCAACAGTGTTGTCACTTGAGAGTAGGGGTTTATTGTTGGAGTATCTCGAGGATCACTTCACATTTGATGCACATGGGGGACAAGGAGGAGGCGAGAATGATGGAGTAGTGGATGGAAACATCTATTACATTGGTATGATATGATTTGCTATGGTATTCTTGACTTGGATTTCCAAGTATAAGGAGGGTGATCTTTATGCAACATCTGGTTCATTTTTCTTCATGGAAGTGTGTCACACCACTATGGAGGAATCATTCATATGCATCATCTTGCTTTCAACAGATGGTAAGAATATTGTTTTTGCATCCATGGATTATCTAACACAATACTTGGATACTCTTACCATTCACATTTAGTGCATTGCTCCACAAGAGGGCAAGCTTTTCATTGAGCTCCATGGTCAACATTGGGCCAAATTGTATGATGGAGACAACCATCTATTATATGGCCTTGGGCAAGTGTTTTCTTTCATGTATGTTCAGTTTATGTATCAAGCCATTTGCTATTTATCAGTAGATGTCATGACATACATAATTATCCATGTAACAAAAAACAACTTGCCATGTAATTTTCTGAAGCAGCAGTTTGAAAAACTGCACTATCACTATTGGGAAAATTGTTGGTACCTTCTTGCACCACATGAATCCTTCAGCATTTTCCTCATTTTGTTGCTGATCATGATTTCATTTTCTGATATGGATCTTATTTTTATTGGAAGCATGATTGGGAGAGAGACACATGAGTTGGATGTGTCCTTTGGGGAAGAGGATTCCCACACTTTTTTCATTACATGTTCTAATGGGAGCATGAGAGGAAATATGGCCACCACAACCAAACACTTGTTTCTCTTTGATGAGGTGAGCCATATGATTGATGGGATGCCATATGATGGTGATTTCCAACTCATCACATATGAGATGATTTGGGCTAGCATGTTTCATAACGTTGGAGAAGAGATCCTTGGGGTTCTAGTCTTTTTCTTGCCACTTGAGGGCAACATCATTGCAGCCCAGGATCAGCAGACACTCTACACTTATCTTAAGTGTAGAGGAGGAAATCATGGGGTAGAATACTTTGTCTACCAAGATCATATTTTCACCCCACCTACACTACAGGAGCCAAAGGTGGAGGAGATTTTTCTGGATTTGCCATGTTGGGAGGTGACTCATTTTGTATGGATGATTGCTTGGGGATGGAGGATCCACTTGGGAAAGATGTTTTCCCAATACATTTCACTCTCCATGCCTTGGGAGGCCACTTCTCAGTTCTATCCTTTAAATTTCTTGAGGAGAAGAAACATTTGGGAGGGGAGGACTGTAATATTCCAAAATTAGCATGAAGCTAATTGGAATATTCATTTTTTCTCATGTCACTTAGGAGATAAATAAATGGGTAAGGAGGCCCATACATTTTAGAATAATGTATAAAATCCCTCATGGTGTGGAAAGGGATCATCAAAGGACTGGATTTCACACCCTCAAGTGTGAACAGGATCATTTGCATGTGGACAAGGTCAAGTTTGACCAAGTCAACAACGCTGGGATACGAGGTGGAGAACACTTAGAGAAACAAGGCAGTATGAATGGGAAGAGGTTTATTTGGTGAAGTAAACCTTAATGAGTGGGACCCATTGTGAGATGGCTTCCATTTTTTTAAAAGGAGGGCAAGGCAGCCATTGCTATTCATGTTGAAGATTATTAAATTCTTGGTCTGTTTAGACTTTGTGCATTCTCCTGCTGTTTAGCAGAGTTGCAGTGCTGCTTAGCACAAGGCATTCCTATTTAGGAATTCCTTCTCCTTTCAAGAGAGGCCTCTTGAGGTAGTTTCGCTTCATTTATCCACATTTAGGCTTGAGACCAAACATCCTCCTTCAACTACAACATTATTCTTGTAGCAGGAAATGTTGTGTTGCAGGGTGTTGCAGTGGAGGTTCTACACCACCACTTCTAGAGCTATTTTTCAGAGGAGGAAGCCTCCTTTCCTTTTGAGGATCCGTGAGGGAGCATTTGAGATGATTCCCATCATCTTTGGAATCAGGCCAACCATTGTTCATCACCTACAGTGCAGTCCCTCTCATTGACTGCGTTATTTTCATAGTGTATCTGCAGTGAGGGTTTGCAGTATTGTTTGGAGGGTCAAATCTTCAGTGTTAGGATCAACCTTTCACTTGGAAGATACATTGGAGGAGGTCTATACAGCTTGTGCATCATCTATAACCATCTCCATCCATTTCTTGAGTTGTAGTTGCTACTCAGCCCTGCTACTCAGACATTTTTTCCATTTTGTATATTTCAGGAAATCCTTCTAGGATTTTCTTGATATTGTTTTCAGGGGTTTAGAGCCTTGATCCCCCACTTATTTGAGCTATACATTTCCATATCCATGTATTGACATTATTTCTATAGCAGTGCCTCCTATAAATTACGCAGTCATAGCCTTGGGCTTTCTATATGTAGCAGTGTTCTTCATTTTCTTGTACATGTTCTATTGAGGCTTGCATTGCCTAGCTTGAGTGATCATTACCTCAAGGATTTGTACTCTTTTGCTACTATAAGATCAATTTTATGGCTATTTGGATATTCTCATGATGTATGTATTGAAATAGTGCTACTAATCCAATATGTGTTTTTACGTTGCTACATCTCCAACTCTGGAACATCTTAAGATGTTCTTATTGTTGTAGAAATTCCCTATTTTGGGATATTACAGACCAAGTATTGTATGAGAATTCATCATGAGTTTGGTTGTCAGAATTTTTTTCAATAGATGTGAAATGGTATGTTTTTAGGTTTTTCGGAACTATCATCGCAAAATTTTGAGTCAAGGGGGTCATGTCCAAATGCTGGCATGTTATAAGGTTCATGTGAACATATATTTATAGTCAAAGGGATGTTGTTCAATGAAACATGGTTTGAATATAATTCTTCTTTCCCGCTTCTTATATCCCATATTCTATGAAAATTTCACCATTAATATGCTAATCCCAACCTCCTATTATTATTTTTCCCTTATCCTCATTTATTATCTTTTAACCCTACATATCCTATTCCCCTATCCCCTTATTCCCTTCTAAACTATTTCATATCCCTATATACCTAGCCATCACATCCCCCATTCTACCTTAGTCCTATTTCCCTTTACCAAATAATCATTACCCATGATGGACACATAACACTAATATCCTCATACATTAACCCACCCCCTTACACTCATGTCTATCATTCAAATATTCCTAAGTTCCCATGCTCCCACATGATTGTTAATCAAAGTGGAGCGTTGAAATAAACAAAAATGTTTTTCACACCATTTAATTGATAAATGAAATTTGAAAGTTCATGACAGAGACGCCTTTTTCATTGATTTATGTTTTCTGATGAGATGATTTGGTTTGTGGTGCATGGAACTTGAGACGCTGATCACATCATGTAAGGGTAAAAATAGGAGAGCAGAGATCTGCTACACAGGGAACTGCGCAACCACTGTGCAACGGATTCATTGGAGTTGTCCCTTACTGCACAAACTATCTCAATTGGTATGAGGTAGGGGTCTATTTTTCACTCCCCAAAGATATTTTTTAAATTTATAAGTGACATTTGTAGTGTCGTGTCATCTCATTTTTAAAGGATCTTGTTGCGCACACATGTATTTCTACCCACAAACCGTTTTTGGGTATCCCTGTTGGTACAAACCCTGGAAAATGTATAGTGCTAAGTGGTTGGGGTATTTTATGGGTTAGATTGAAAATATTTCTCACTTGTATTACTTGTTGTAGAATAGTTATGTGATTTCATCAAACTGAAGTCTCCCACTCATTTTCTTGCACACGTAGTTACCAGTTGGTTGATTATTTTTGCCACCTATTTTTAGGGTTGAATGGCTCCTACCACAAGCAAAAATGGAGGAGATGTTGTTCGCATTGAGCCCAAACCTTAAGCCATGGTAAACTCCTCCCTAGAAATCAGAGTTTCCTGTGAGAATGCTAGATGCCTTCCATTCTGCTAAAGGATTCAGAAGATAGGCCATCATACACAACTTGACTGTCTTTTTCCATGAATTTCAAGGATGATAGAGTTAAGTTGGGAGATGTAGAGATTGTTATCATAGAAAAAGTTATTGCAGATGCCACAGGTCTCCGAAAAACATGTTAAAAATGGTTCAAGGGTGATGAGTTAGATGTCTCAGCTTTCAAAGAGTTTGTTAAACCTGAGTTTAGAAATGAGTTTGCCACCACGTTCCCCACAACATACCCTTAGGAAAATTATGGTGAGCCGTTAAGAATAATTCAAAGATACTTTACATGTGAAGGTAGGTTTGATGGGGCTTACCAATACCATTTGAGGCTTTTGTTACATTTCACAGAAAAATTTCCCATGAACTTATCTTACTTCTTTCTCAAAAACCTAGAGAGAATGGAAACAAAGGTTCAAATTAAGAGTCGAGAGGGACAACCACATGTCCAACATATTTCAGTTTTCCCTTATCAAAATTCTTGCCGGGTTTACTGTGGATAAGAGGAAAATTTAGTAGTTTTATTTTTTTTCCAGTCTTGGTCTAACACCACAAGCAAAGCCTTCATCAATGAAAACTTATGAAAATAAACAAGAATTGCATGAAGTACATGAGGATAAACATATAAAACCTAGCAATAAATAACAAGGTAAACATGGAAAAAATATGGCCAAGAAGAAGTTGTCGAAGGGTAAAGAGAAACTATAGGAACCAAAGGAGCAAGTTCCAACACCTCACATCACCAAGATTCAAGTGACAAGAGAGGAGACAATCAAATATGACTAGTTTGGGATGAGGCCCAAGACTAGGTCAAGAGTTAAGAAATACATGGAGGAAATAGTTCCTCAAATAGTTGTTGAGACTCCAAGGGACTAACAATACAAGGAGATGGAGCAGATGGAACAAGTGCAGCTTGAAGAAGACATAGTGAAATCATTAGGGGAATGTTGAAGTCTAAAATGAGCCTCCTAAGAAAAATGTACAACTAAAATAAAATTTATAAGAACTAATAGGATTCAAGATGATGCTGTCAACCATGGGGGATGATTCACCATTTTTTAAGTAAAAGGGTAAAAAGATTAAAAAATAATAAAATAATAAAACTATTTTTTCAACTCGTATTTTCAACTTATCTCCCAAATTTTTTACTCAAATTTCGAGCGGGAGTACTCGTTGATGTAAAATTTAATTCCTCATCCAAGGAGTATCCATGTTGCATTCTTTTGATGTAGCATGTTATGCGAAAAAAGAGAAATACATGAAAAAACGTGATTGCAATCATGTTTTTCATGTATTTATAATTTTTCGTGTAGCAGGGTACATAGAAAGTATGCAACATGGGTACTCCTTGGATAAGGAATTAGGTTTTTCATAAAACGAGTACTCTCGCTCGAAATTTGAGTAAAAATATTGGGAGATAAGTTGAAAATACGAGTTGAAAAAGTTTTTTTTTTCCCCTCTAAAATTTGATGATGTCATCAAATATTATTTTATTATTTCCACTATTATTTTATAATTTCCTTAGGAGGCCCATTTTAGACCTCAAAATTCCCATAATGATGAGGAAGAAGACCCCAAGATAATAAAAATGAAAGAATTTCTTGACAAGTATCAAATCAAGATAACATTTCTGGAAAAACAAAATAGAGAGTTGAGAGAAGCAACTCAACAAAATACTCCTCAAAGGATAAGTGTGATGATACCCTCCAGGTATGCTAAAAAATACAAAGGGAAGCAAGTTGCAGTTGAAGAAAGGTTCAAGAAAATTAAAGTGGAATCCAACAAACCCGCTACAAGAGCAACAAAGTTGAAATAGGGATGGGTGCAACAAATGAAGGAAGTGGCATAGTCATCAAATAAGCCAGATTTTGACCAATGGAAATAGTATCAATGATACTTAGAAGAGCTGGAGGAGTTCCAGATGTAGGTGATGGGGATAATGAAACATCATGAATATTATGAGAGATGTTTTTAACATCTTCTTAAATCATGTGACAAATAAGTGGGTGGGGCCTCTGAAACCGTGGTTACATGTAAGCATTTTTTCAAATGGGAAATTCCTGCAAGAAGACAATGCAAAAAAATTTATGTCAAAAACCTGGTTCTAAAGAGAAGGCTGAGGCATATGAAGAAAAAATTAACTAGGACATGGATATTAGTTAGAAATTAGAGAGAGGAAACCAGAATCCCTCCACCTAAGATAGACCTAGATCAAGATCTAAAGCTCAACCTAAGACAAAAACTCTTTAGCCAGTGCCTACTGAGCACAAGGATCTTGTACCTTAAGCTTCTAAGGTCAAATCCTCTACCAAAAATGTATTAAACAAGAGGAAAAGAAGGTAATATTAATGTGTTTGAAGCTTTTATAGTTTTGTCCATATTTCCAGGATTTTTTAACTAGGCTGCATAACAGGAATATATTGTGTTTTCAAGTCATAATCAACATTTTTCATTAGTATGAGGTAGCTCTAGAAATGATGAAGGCATACAATGTTGTGTTTTTGGTCAGGGGAAAGTCTAGCACTGAAAGAAATTATTTTCATATTGTGTGCTACAGAGCTGATGTGTAGCTACTACGCAACCCTTGCCTACATGTTTTCACTTGTGTTCTAAAGGCGCCAACTATCTGAGGTCAGAGGGGTCAACATGTTGCACATTTTAAATCCACCTCAACCAATTTTCCATTAGCCAAGTGGCATTCAAGAGGATAAACATGACTGGGTAGCATGCTACCCAGTCATTGCGCAACACTATCAGTCCATTGTCATCTTTTCCTACTTTTTCTATTTTCTTGTTGTGATGGATACAGTTCGAAGAGTTATATAGATGTCTAGATATTTTTTTTATTTAAGATAAATATAAGCATCATTATTTTTCCTTTTACCATTTTAGAAAAGTATTGTAAACAATATTATGTTTCTATTTTTCAGTTTGCGTTGATCTTCTCCATGAATCGAAGATACATTGTACCTAACTATTGATTTATCTATCATGTATCCCTATATAAGATGATAAGATGAATGAAAAGAGGTTTGGAGAGTATTGATACCAGCTATTAGAATCTAGTGTATTTGTTTTGTGTTTTCAATTTAATGAATGAATGGATTTTTGGTTACCTTCGTGAGTCTATCGTCAGCCTAGTAGAATTCACGAAGTGCTAACATATTGGCATCGTTTACGGGGAACAAAGATTCTAAATTTTCCCTAGGAAATATATTTGTTTAAGAGAGTATTATCGTAGGCTGAAGTGTAAAAACCACTTTTTTTGGTACTTTGGATGGTTTCATGTAGGAAATATGGCTCCTAAGAGACCCCACAAGCAAAATCCTAATATAGACCCTCCAAAACCCGTTGATAATCCTAAAAATATTATCAAGAGAAAGAATTTAGTTAAAAAATCCTCATCACCTCAGTTATTTAAAAAATAATCTCACTCCTTTCCTGATAAATTATTCACCTTGGAAGATTGTAATGTTCCAAATCTGGAATTTCTACAACAATGAGAATACCCTAAGGTATTCTAGAGTTTGAGATGCATAAATATGCCTTATAATAGATTCCCAATGACAGATCCTTCAATTAAATGATTATGCAGCAGCTTATAACTCACTTTGGACTCAGAAGGGTGGGGAAAAGAGGTGATTTTGGCCCTAAAATGAGTGTATTCAGGTATCTATGTAAAAATAAGGTGGGATGACGGTTGTATCTGATAGATCAGGTCATGAGGGACCTATGATCCGAATTTCAGCTCAAATAAATAATTATAGCTAGGTTAAACAGTTCCTCCTTCCCCAACTAGGCTTAAAAACGCTAATTTCCCATGACTTAAATTATGCAGAATGTACTGAAGCTTCTACAACGTGATTTTATGAATGTTTTAACTGAAATAATGATGGAAAATCAGTATGGAAAGTTTGGAATGTGATTCAATGGCTTTATATTAGAAAATACAGATTTATACATGAAGAAAGGCCTCAAAACCCAGCATAATGATACAAGGAAATGCAAGATAAACCAGACAACGTAATATTCAGGAAGCTGAAGCAGTGTTCCATTATATTTCAGATATAGAACAAATATGAGTACAAAATGATATATCTGAATGGGATCTATATGAAAAAAGAGCTTTTTAGTACACTCCCCTTGGGGATCTCAATAGAAGATGAATAAGAATGATTAGATCTGAGATCTACACCATGGATCTGCAGTAAAATTTAGAAATTTCTGAAGAACATGATACACAGCAGATCAAACATGAAATGGAACATATATTGGTTGGCAAATCTATGGATCACCACAGTGAAGGCAAGGATCCCTCTCACTAGAGATCTATCCTCTAGCTGATGCAAAACCCACACTGCAACTCTGCCTGCAAAAAGGATGAAATTTCTTCAAGGGACTATGTAGATCAAGTGGAGAACACTTTTTCCTAATGCCAAGATATGGATCTGAAGCACAATTAGGAGAGGCACTCTTCCAGGAGGTTAAAAGACACACTCCGTGAGAAGAGGCTCCCAAAACAAGCTAGATCTCTACAGATCTAGAATCCCACTTGCTGCAGCTCACTTAAACAAGTAAATCCTGACTAGATTTACACTGCCTAAGAGAGATGGAGCTTGGCCTCAAAGTCTGATAGTGGACAAAGCAAAACAGCCTCCTCCAAGAGCTGCTCAATGGAAGGAGAGAGAGGATTCCTAAACAGGAAACCCTCTTGTGCTATGCAGCACAATTCTTAGGCTAAACAGCCTAGAGAATTCGAATTAGTCTAGGTAGAATCAATTCTGAATATATTCAACAACCTTTTCCTTGAGCCTTCTCCTTCCTTTTATAATATGAGGATCTGCAAAACCCTAAACCACTTACAATACTTTAGCTCCTTTCACATGAAGCTCCTCCATCTAAAACTGCGCTGAGCCTCTAGATGGTTCAATGAATCTAGTGTTGGCAATATGATGCAGAATGTTGTCCTTGATGGCAACCCACTAAATGAAGATGAAGAGATGATATTGTTGACATGTGTTGTCCTTGATGGCAATCCACCTGATGAAGTTATTCTTGACCTGCTGAACTTGGTAAATGATGTAAATCTGATATGAAATGATGTTTGCTAGCAATATGATGCTGAGTGTTGTCCTTGAATGGCAACCCACTTGATGAAGATGATGGCAACTTACTTGATGAAGTTGTGCTTGATAGAATATGTCTTGATGAACTAAATATGATGTATCTACGGTGTGTACGAGAAGGCAATGAAGAAAGGAATTCAGTATGTGCTAGATCTATGATGAAAAGAGTATGTCTCTAGGCATACACGGATTTGCCTAGGGGAAGTCGCGTATGCACGCGGGAAACAACGTGCCAAGTCGCGTATGGGAAAAAGCGCTCATAAAGTGTAAAACCAGGGGTAACCACCATGGTATTGACCCATTGTATTGGGTAATGATTCGTCTAAAATGACCCCGTCTAGGAATACCATCGGAAGTAACGTAGTTTTGGCTCATGGTATTAAAAAAAAAAAAGGGGGCTCATGGTATTAAAGAGGGTAAACCTATATAAAGAGAAGATTTTCATTGTGCAAATCATGGGTGTGGGTGCAAGATGTCTGAGCTTGAATGAATACTTCTCTCTGAAGTAGATCTGAATGGAAAGGGTTATGGTTTGAATGATAGATCTGAATGTATGATGCACCAACGATGAAGAAGGGGATCTAGATCTGAATTGTGCCTTTTCGTCTGTTTATGGAATGATTAGATGCGTGATGAGGTGAACATCTGTCTGAAGTAAAGGGTTAAATCTATGTGATGTATCTATTCTGAAGAATTGCAATGACCTAAATGTCTGAAGAACCATACGCTAGTTCGCCGCAGAGGAAGCGCGTATATACGCGTCTTTGCTGAAGAGAAAGCGCGTATGCACAATGAAATTAGCTCTGTAATATGTACAAAAGTATACGCTGGTTTATGTGAACGGAAGCACGTATATACGCGACATCAGTGAAAGGAAAGCGCGTATGCAAAATAGGGTTTGCTGAAGTCTGTGGTAAGAAAAGTCTGATCTGTTCTGCTGGTTTACAGATATCTGTCAGTGAGTTATATGTATCAGTTTCATGTTTGACTATGCTTAAAAGTATGGAGTGGGTCCAGTGTGAAAATTGATGAAACGTGGCACACTGATGGTGTCTAAAAAGGGAAGCTTTGGATCCAGTGTGAAAATTGATGAAACGTGGTCCATAGAGGTGCTGAGGGTTGTAGCCTTCAGTCAGGGGGTTGTAGCTCCCTTCCAGGTGAGGCTGGTAAACGAGATCAGGGGGTCGTAGCTCCCTTCCATGAGAGGTTGGTAAACGAGTCAGGGGGTTGGAGCTCCCTTCCAGGAGAGGCTGGTAAACGAGCGCAGGTGGGTGCCTGCGTGCTGGTAGAGTCTGCACCAGCACATATGTTGTAAGATGTTTTATCTATAATAAAATATTGAAGGGTGTTTCGCAGCTGAGGCGGTGGTTTCTCACGAGCAGGTTTCCACCTAAAAATCCTGGTGTTCATGTGTGATGCTTTGTGTGATGGTTTATTCTGTTGTTACTACACATGTTTACTGTTAACATAACATCAGATGATTGAATAGCGCAAAGAACTAAGTTAATAATATCTGCATATTTAGATCTCTACTAATACGCGAGTTGCATGAAGGATATCCGCGTATATACGCGGGTTTACTAAAGGAAAGTAGCGTATTGGTTTTAGAGAGTGAAAAAGTAAAAAGTTTTGAATATGCTATAAATACTGATTCACCCCCCCCTCTCAGTATTTTTCCCAACAATTGGTATCAGAGCAGGTCCTTCTGCAGAAGCTTGATCGCTTGAAGGAGATCCGTCGCAATGGGAAGTCAAGAAGGAGTAATGTCTATAAATCCACCTCTATTCAATGGAAGCAATTTGATATTCTGGAAGGTACGAACAAAAGCATACCTGCAAAGTCTTGGTGCAAATGTATGGGCAATCGTGGAAGAAGGCTATCAATATCTAACAAGTATTCCTACTGATGCAGCTGAAAGGAAGAAGTATGAAATCAATGCCAAAGCAGTGAATGTATTATTAGGAAGCATGTCTGAATCATAATTTGCTAAAGTGATGCAGCTACATTCAGCAAAAGAAATATGGGACAAAATCATTCTAAGCTATGAAGGAGACACAAAGGTAAAAAGTGCAAAACTCCAAACTCTTAGAATTGAATATGAAAATTTGAAGATACATAGTGATGAAAGTGTTGCCAGTTTCTTTCTTCATCTAGATGATATTGTAAATCGGATGAGAAATTTGGGTGAAACCTTAACCGATACTACTCTGGTGGAAAAATTCTTAAGATCCTTGACTTCAAAATTTGACTCTAAAGTTTCAGCTATTGAAGAAAGGCAAGATCTGCAAACTCTTACTATTGTTCAATTACATGGTATTCTGACTGCTTTTGAAATGAGACAAGGAGGTCCTTCTCAAATCAAAGAAGTTGTTTTTAAGGCGTCTACAAAAGGAAAAGAAAAGGAAGTTGTCAAAGAATCCAACTATATATCTGAAGAAGAAGAAGAAGCAAATTTTGTGAGAAGACTTCAACTAGGTACTGGAAAGTTCAAAGGTAAGCTTCCTTTCAAATGTTTCAATTGTGGAAGAGTTGGTCATTATGCTGCAAAGTGTCCTTATAAAGAAAATTCGGGTAAAGGAAAAGAAGTAGCAAGAAGGAATAAGAATCGATCTAGCACAAGAAAAAGTTATTATACTAATAAAGACAGTGATGGGTCATATGATAGTGAGGAAGAATGTGAAGAAGATTTTAGACTTCTCATGGCATTTCAACAAAGAGAAGAAAAGGATACTTTTGTGGATGCTCTAGAGGACAATGATTTTCTTGAAGAAAACAATCAACTCAAAGTAAGCCTAGAAGAAAAGAACATAATCATAGAGACTCTTGAAAATCAGCTTGAAGCAAAGGAAAAACGCATTGAGGAATTGGAGTTTGAAGTAGTAAGTCTAAGGAAAGATAATGAGAAAGTGAAGACTCTCAATCTTAGATTTGCTAAAGGTTCAGAAACCTTAGATAAGATTATCAAGGTACAACAGTCTCCTCTTATAAAAACAGGTCTTGGATATACTGGGGAATCTTCCCAGACTTCAGCACCAAATTATCTGAAAGCAGCCACAACTAGTTCTCCACATTCATCCACTCAGCAAGGGAACAAAGGATCTTTACAGATAAAGCATGATCATCTCAAATCAAGGAAAACTAACAGGGAGATCTCTCAAAGAAGCTACAACCAACAGGTAAATTCAAATAGAAGATTTCATGATCGCAGAAATTTCTACTTCAATGGAAAATGTCTCTCATGTCACAATTTTGGTCATAAAGCTGTTCAATGTGTTGCATATAAAACCATCATGATAAGAGAAGCAAGAAAGAAAAGGATGAATATTGAACCAAAGAAGAACACCTATAACAACTTTTCTCCTCTTCAAAACGAAGTTGAATGTACTTATTGCAATAACTTTGGTCATGAAGAATCTGAATGCAGGAGCAAGGTCCAGCCAAAAGAACATGTTCCCCAAAGTCTAAAGTGGAAAAAGCAAAGAAATAAGTACAGTAATTAGATAGCATTATTTAGTGTATAGCAAAGAAAATCAATGGTAATATCGATAGTGGGAATGACACACATAGACAAAAGCAAACTTCTTGCATATAATGCTCTAGAAAAGGAAAAGAAAGTTACATTTGGAAATGATACTCCTGCTGTAATTAAAGGAAAAGGGTCTGTGTTTCTAAAAGAAAAGGTGAAGGATAATGATGTCATGTATGTGGATGGATTAAGGCATAACCTGTTAAGTGTAAGTCAAATGTGTGATCAAGGAACAGAAGTGGTCTTTAGTTCAAAAGAATGTGTGGTTCGTGATCTTGATACAGGTAAAATCATTATAAAAGGAAAAAGAAATCCTAGCAACCTGTATATACTGAACGGCATAGATCAATGTTACTTGAGCAAATCTTCAGAAAACTGGCTATGGCATAGAAGGCTGGGGCATCTGAGCTTCTCTCAAATCAACAAAGCAAGCAGACTTCAAGTTGTTCGTGGTCTTCCCAATATTAATCTACCAGAAAGTATCATATGCGAATCTTGTCAATTCGGTAAGTAGACCAGAGTACGATTTAATGCGAAAGAAGGATCATCAAGTGAGCCTCTTGAACTCATTCATACTGACATATGTGGACCTATGAGGAAAAATTCACCACGTGGGGAAGAATACTATATCTTATTTATTGATGATTACTCTAGAATGTGTTGGATTGGGCTCATTAAACACAAAGATGAAGCATTTGAAAAATTTCGGATCTTCAAAGCATTACTTGAAAATGAATTAGATCTAAAAATCAAGTGTCTTAGATCTGATCGAGGAGGAAAATATACATCAAATGAATTCTTTGAATTTTGTGAACAACACAGCATAAAAAGACAATTCTCTGTAGCAGGTACTCCACAACAAAATGGCGTAGCAGAAAGAATGAATAGAACAATTCAACAAATGGCTAGAGCTATGCTCGATGATTCTGGAACTCCTGACATGTTCTGGGGTGAAGCAGCACATACAACAACTAACATTCTCAACAAGGCTCATGTTCGGGTAAATAGTGACAAAACTCCATATGAACTCTGGTATGGTAATTCTCCCTCTGTGAAGCATTTTAGAGTTTTTGGAAGTAAATGCTTTATCAAAATAATGATGAAAAGCTTGGCAAGTTTGAACCTAGATCAGATGAAGGGATACTTCTTGGTTACTCATCTACAAGCAGAGCATACAAATGTTACAATAAAAGGCTTCTAAAGATTGTTGAATGTATTGATGTTGTTATTGATGAGTCTCCTGCAGCTCCTAAAGAAGAAAAACAAACAACAAAAGAAGATGATGGTGACCTATGTCCTTCTACATCAAATAGAAATGATATAGACAGTGGATCCAATGAAGAACTTGAAGATGATCTATCTGAAAAATCTCCATCCAGATATGTTCAAAAGAATCATCCTGAATCTCAAATTTTGGGAGACAAGGAATCAGGTGTACGAACAAGGAGAACTCTTGTAGGATCTTCTAGTCATTTGGCACTTCTATCCACAATTGAACCACACAATGTCAATCAAGCTATCAAAGATGAATGTTGGAAGCAAGCCATGAATGAAGAGCTTGATAAAATTGAAAATAATGACACTTGGGAATTGGTACCAAGACCACATGATAAAAATGTCATTGGAACTAAATGGATTTTCAAGAACAAGTTAAATGAGAATGGGGATGTTGTAAGGAACAAAGCTAGACTGGTTTTCAAAGGTATACTCAACAAGAAGGTATAGACTTTGAAGAAACTTTTGCTCCTGTAGCTACACTTGAAGCCATAAGAATGTTTCTTGCTTTTTCAAGTTATCAACAAATCAAAGTTTATCAAATGGATGTTAAATATGCTTTTCTTAATGGTGATCTAGAAGAAGAAGTATATATAGAACAACCGGAAGGATTCATTTTTGGAAATGATGAAAATCTTGTTTGTAGACTTAAAAAGGCTCTATAGGGTCTCAAACAAGCTCCAAGGGCTTGGTATTATCGTCTTGACAAATATCTTCATCAACAAGGATTTTCAAAAGGGTCTGCTGATAGCAACTTATACACAAAAGTTGAAAATGATAAACTATTGATTGTGGTTGTATGTGTTGATGATATCATTTTTGGGAGTAACGAAGAATCTATGAGTCAAAAATTTGCTTCTGTCATGCAGCAAGAATTTGAAATGTCTTTACTTGGGGAACTAACATTCTTTCTTGGCTTGCAAGTGCATCAAACTGCAGATGGTATATTCCTATCACAAGCAAAATATCTTAAGCAAATTCTGAAGAAGTATGGCATGGAAGAATGCAAACTTGTAAGTACACCAATGATAACCGTATGTAATCTTAGTTCTCATGATGATTCTCCCTCGGTGAATCAACCAGAATACAGATCAATGATAGGAAGTCTACTTTATCTCACTGGGACTAGACCAGACATTATGCATGCAGTTGGGATTGTTGGACGATTCCAAGCTAATCCAAAAGAGTCTCACCTTCAGGCTGTTAAAAGAATATTCAAGTATCTACAAGGAACTCAAGACTTTGGTCTATGGTATCCAAAGAATGCTGATCTTACTCTTCATGCTTACACTGATGCAGATTGGGCTGGAAGTGTTGATGATCGGAAAAGCACTAGTGGTGGTGCATTCTATATGGGACCTCGGTTAGTATCTTGGTTCAGCAAGAAGAAAAATTCTATTGCCTTATCTACAGCAGAAGCAGAATATGTGGCTGCCGCATCTTGTTGCACTCAACTCCTTTGAATGATGCAAACCTTACAAGATTTTCAAATCAAATGTACTCCTCCTGTCCCCATTAAGTGTGACAATACAAGTGCCATCAGTATTTCAAAGAATCATGTTATGCATTCGAAGACCAAGCACATTCCCATCAAGTATCACTTCTTACGTGAACAAGTGCTTGAGCAAAAGGTGAAGTTGGAGTATGTTCCCTCCAAAGACCAAGTTGCTGATATCTTTACCAAACCTCTGCCCAGGGAAGCGTTCGAGTATCTAAGACAGAAGCTGGGAGTGTTCTCTGCCAGTCAAAAGAACAAATCTGCATAAATTTAGAAGATGGTATTGGATACGCGGGTTTCCTGAAACACAGTCGCGTATATACGCGAGTTCATGCACAGAAAACCGCGTATGTCTGATTGCTGACAATTTTCTGTTTGGAGTCAGCTCTCTTTAGCATAGCTGTAGTGCTGTTTGGTATCTCTGATACTGTTTGGTATCTCTGGTGGTGTTCCAGTTCTCATAATTCTATTTCTAATGTCTTGATAAAAATGCCTTGACGATTTGTTGGTAAAAGTGTTCAGGATGCACAAACTAAGGGGGAGCCTTAGTCATATGGAAAGGTTGTTCGGAAGCACATTTTCAGGGGGAGCATTAGCTTTGCTGAGTATAATGCATTGTTGGCATTATGATGGTTCTGAAATATGTTCTCTTTCTTGAGGACTTTCTGGTGTTGGTCTTAAAGTTATATTTGTAGTTTGATGAAAAGGTCATTGTAATATTCAGTCATGTAAGGACTTGATAAATTTGTAAACCCACTTGGTTGGGTAGCTGAGTCAAATTTTGTAAACCCACTTGGTTGGGTAGCTGAGTCAAATTTGTAAACCCACTTGGTTGGGTAGTTAAGTCTCATATGTAAATCCACTTGGATGGATCTTTGATGTAAGTATGAGTCATTGGTGATAGGAAATTCATAAAGTCATGTACTTCATTGGAAAATATGTTTGAAGTTTCAGCATGAACTCAGGGGGAGCTTGGTCACTTTAGTATATATCAGATCTGCAGAACGCTTCTTCCACATGCGGAGAAAAGGGGGAGAGTATGTTGGTTTTGATCCACCCTTTGCCCTTGATGTCAAAGGGGGAGAGTGACATGGTGTTTGAATGAAGAGAAAGAATGGTGTCAAAAAATGGAAAGAGTGACATGGTGTCATTGTTTTCTTAATGTACCTATCTGTTGTGGTAACCAAACACCATCGTGGTTGCCATCAAGTCCAAAGGGGGAGATTGTTGGCAATATGATGCAGAGTGTTGTCCTTGATGGCAACCCACTGAATGAAGATGAAGACATGAGATTGTTAACATGTGTTGTCCTTGATGGCAAACCACCTGATGAAGTTATTCTTGACCTGATGGACTTGGTAAATGACGTAAATCTGATATGAAATGATGTTTGCTAGCAATATGATGCTGAGTGTTGTCCTTGAATGGCAACCTACTTGATGAAGATGATGACAACTTACTTGATGAAGTTGTGCTTGATAGAATATGTTCTTGATGAAGTAAATCTGATGTATCTACAGTGAGTACAGAAGGGAATGAAGAAAGAAATTCAGTTTGTGCTAGATCTATGATAAAAAGAGTATGTCTCAAGGCATACACGGATTTGCCTAGGATAAGTCGCGTATGCACGCGGGAAACAACGTTCCAAGTCGCGTATGGGAAAAAAGCACTCAAAAAGTGCAAAACCAGGGGTAACCACCATGGTATTGACCCATTGTATTGGGTAATGATTCGTCTAAAAGACCCCGTCCAGGAATACCATCGGAAGTAATGTAGTTTTGGGCTCATGGTATTGTTTTGGCTCATGGTATTGAAAAATGGGCTCATGGTATTGAAAAAGGGTAAACCTATATAAAGAGAAGAAATTCATTGTGCAAATCATGAGTGTGGGTGCAAGATGTCTGAGCTTGAATGAATACTTCTCTCTGAAGTAGATCTGAATGGAAAGGGTTACAGTTGAATGATAGATCTGAACGTATGATGCACCAATGATGAAGAAGGGGATCTAGATCTGAAATGTACTTGCTAGATCTGTTTATGGAATGATTAGATCTGTGATGAGGTGAATATCTGTCTGAGGTAAAGGGTGAAATCTAAAGTGATGTATCTGTTGTGAAGAAATGCAATGACATAAAAGTCTGAAGAACCATACGCTAGTTCGCCGAAGAGGAAGCGCGTATATACGCGTCTTCGCTGAAGAAAAAGCGCGTATGCACAATAAAATTAGCTCTGTAATATATACAGAAGTATACGCTGGTTTGTGTGAACGAAAGCGCGTATATACGCGACATCAGTGGAAGGAAAGCGCGTATGCAACCTAGGGTTTGCTGAAATCTGTGGTAAGAAAAGTCTGATCTGTTCTGATGGTTTGCAGATATCTGTAAGTGAGTTATATATATCAATTTCATGTTTGACTATGCTTAAAAGTATGGAGTGGGTCCAGTCTGAAAATATGATGAAATGTGGCCTGCAAGTGGTGTCCTAAAGGAAGCTTTGGATCCAGTGTGAAAATTGATGAAACGTGGTCCATAGAGGTGCTGAGGGTTGTAGCCTTCAGTCAGGGGGTCGTAGCTCCCTTCCAGGTGAGGCTGGTAAACGAGAGAAGGGGGTCGTAGCTCCCTTCCAGGAGAGGCTGGTAAACGAGTCAGGGGGTTGGAGCTCCCTTCCAGGAGAGGCTGGTAAACGAGCGCAGGTGGGTTCCTGCGTGCTGGTAGGAGTCTGCACCAACACATATGTTGTAAGATGTTTTCTCTATAATAAAATATTGAAGGCTGAGCAACTGCAGCGGTGGTTTTCTCCCGACTTGGGTTTCCACCTAAAAATCCTGGTGTTCATGTGTGATGCTTTGTGTGATGGTTATTCTGTTGTTACTACACATGTTTGCTATTAACCTAACATCAGATGAATGAATATTGCAAAGAACTAAGTTAATAAATATCTGCATATTTAGATCTCTGCTAATACGCGAGTTGCATGAAGGATATCCGCGTGTATACGCAAGTTTACCAAAGGAAAGTAGCGTATTGGTTTTAGAGAGTGAAAATAGTAAAAATATTTGAATATGCAGTAAATACTGATTCACCCCCCCCCCCTCTCAGTATTTTTCCCAACATCTAGACAGAACTGAGATTTGGTCCTATTGACCCAGTCAATTGTCTCAATCTTGTTTCACACACAAGTGGATTTTATTACAAAGGCCCAGATTTATCCCTTTTCACATTGGGCATGTATTTATTCTTTGATTTAAGGAGTTTTTCATGTCCTCCTTTACATTTTATTCATCAAATAATAAAAAGGAAAGAAAATGAAATATCCCTATTAGCTTGGGCTAATTAGGAATATTATAGTCCTCCCCTCTAAAATTGTTTCTTGTCCTCAAGCAACTGCAAGGTGAGTGCTGCAAAATCTCCAATGGAATTGTCTCCTCCCCGGGATGAACCACATAGCTATCATCATGAATAATTGGGAGATACAAAGGAAGAATTACAAGCTGTCCATTGGTCTTCTCAAGGCATGAGAGATTGTAAATATAGGGTACTTCAACCCCTTTAAGAGCCTTTACTCTCCATGTTATCATCCAAATAAAATGAGCCATTCTTGATAGCTCATAGAAAAAATCATTAATCCCCATCATGTGCATTGAGTAGGGGCTATAAGGCTGGAAATGAGAGATAAATATACTCAACTCATGCTGTCCCTCTTCCCATTGCTGATGGATGTGGAGCGGTTGATCCTGAGCTGCAAAAATGCAGTTCTCATGAAGCCAAAGGAGCTTGGACCTTCATGATTCTCTTCATGGATTCTAGTGAGCCTTCTTGCCCAACATCCTATGCATATAGTGAAAAAATAATTTTTACCATAGGTACTCCAAAAGAAATATGGACTAAGTGTCATTGGATGGTGACCTAAGTCCCTCATTTAAGACCAGCTTTGTCCATCCTCTAGCTGCCTCAAATCATGATACAATAAGTGGCCATCCCACCACCTTTTTGCTGCCATAAGCTTCTTCAAAGCTTGGAAATAATGGAGGATAATAGGTGTTGGATGAACATGATTCAAGCAACATAGTTCTTGCACCAATTTCTCCCTTGTGAGAGATCCCTTCCCATGACATAAGCCCAATACATGACCTTTTGCATAAGAAAACACAATATATAATGCAACAACCATATAAGGTTCTATCCTCTTCTTGAAATACAAATGAATTTGGGATATTGCATTCCCAATGGATACATTCACCCATTGTACCTTTCCTCCTCTCATGTTTACAATAAAGATTGGAGCATCATTAACATCACGATATAAACATGCTCCCTTATGCCATCCCATGAGAAGGTTACATCTTCTCCCAACCCAAAGTACATACATGATTATGATATTCATTCTAAATAGAAATACATGTACATACATCATGGATACAAGTAGATGTATGGACATGGAATTCATGATGGGGTGTCCATACTCTCTCCTCATCAACCAAAAAAAACATGCCTTCTTCTTATGCATTATTTTCTTTAAGTACAAGGCACGAGACAAGAAATTCAAAAACCTTGGGTGGTACCCAAACTCACCCAATAGGAACCAGCGTAGGTGATCTCTTCCCTGCTTCAGAGCTAGATATGGTAAGTGGTTTGCATGCCACTTACTTTTTTCCATTATCATTTCACCATGGCTGAAAGTGAAATGTATATTTGGTGCCTTAGGGAAGCACCCATCATGTTGTAACACCTCCCTTAGTCCATCAAGGGAGTAGCCATATTTGAAAATAATCTTGGCCCATAGTTGGCCATGAAGCTTGTAAGGTAAAACACTCCCTTTGGGAGTTATGGCCCGCAAATGTAAAGTAAGAGAATACATGCAATCATGAAATAAGATGTGATTTACATAAGCATGCTTCTAACCCAAAGTCTCCAATGTTGTGTTGGCTTCCCTCTTAGAAAGAGATGACATTGATGCACAAGGTTGAGGGAACACTTTGCTATTCTGATCATCATGGGAACTCCTTGGTGGAATTCCTTCAAGAAAGGAGACATCAAGGCATAGATCATGGAAGGATGTATGGACTGATGTGTCCTTTCTTCACTTGAATATATCTCTTTTCCTTATTTTTGCATTATTATGCTGAAATAAAGAGGGACAAATGTTTCTTACCACGTGAAGCTTGCCCTCCTCTTTGCCTTCTACAATCTTCAGGGTCTCATCCTTTGATAGTGATGACACATGCTGCCCATGGATGGTGCCATAATATTCATATAATGAGACCTCATTAATGAGATATGATTGAATACATGAGTGGAGAAGACCCTCCATGCTTCCACTACGCAATCCAATCACCTTCCTAGGTGTTTCAACCTCCTTCAATGGATAGGAATGAGGTTGGCCCTCTTCCCCATCTCCTCTTTGTGTCCTCATAGTTTTACACCTTCTACATTTCAAGGGCTTCTGAAATGCCATCCCTTTTAGATATTCAAGAAAATACCTTTCATATATGCCCTTCCAAAACCATTGAGGTTATGGATCTTCTGCAGGTAGAAGTTTCTCTTTGAGCTAGGGAGTGCTCATTGAGAAAGAGGCATCTAGAAAGGAGAAAAGGTTACTCACTTCAAGATGTATACCATTCATCATTTATTCCTTAATACTCTTGCACAGCGCAGTGAAAATTTGTTCCTCTAAATTAGCAACATATAGAAATGTAGATCTCTTCATACAATGTGCAGAAATGATAACAGATGGATTTTTAATTATACCTTGGTGGGATGTAGAAGCAAGAGGTTCTTCTACAACTGTGTAGTCTTCCTCCATTACTAAACATGAAGGCTGCTCCTCCAAGGTTGTGACAGCACTGGTACAAGTCTCCACCCTTTCAATGTCCTTGAGATCTTCTTCAATACCCTTTATGGTCTGGAAAAGGAGCAGGGATATCTCCTCTCCTGTCATTCTTCCAAGTGGTGGAGCCATGCTCTTGTTTTTTCTGTACAATTCATCTTCTTTGTGAGGGTAGGAAGTACATGGGTCTTCCTCTCCTTCTTGAAACCTTATGTAGGTCTCACTACAACTTTCTTCTCCTTGAAACCCTCTAGGAGTTTCATTTTCTTCTTCTTTCTCCTTTGTCTGTCTACCCTCTTTGAAGAGGATCTCCATGGGTCTGGAATATGATGAGGTAAAAATAATCTTATTCATCATTCTGACCTTGCTCCTTGCTCTACAAAACTTTTTCTTAAAGCCACAGGCTGAGCCAAAGATCTTGCTTTGATACCACTATAATGTTCCAAATCTGGAATTTCTACAACAATGAGAATACTCTAAGGTATTACAGAGTTGGAGATGTAGCAATATGCCTTATAAAAGATTTCCAATGACATATCATTCAATTAAATGATTATGCAGAAGCTTATAACTCACTTTGGACTCAAAAGGGTGGGGAAAAGAGGTGATTTTGGCCCTAAAATGAGTGTATTAAGGTATCTGCATAAAAATAAGGTGGGATGACGGTTGTATCTGATATATTAGGTCATGAGGGACCTACGCTCCAAATTTCAACTCAAACAAATAATTCTAGCTAGGTTAAACAATTCCTCCTTCCCCAACTAGGCTTAAAAACCTTGATTTCCCATGACTTAAATTATGCAGAATGTACTAAAGCTTATACGAAGTTATTTTCTGAAGGGTTTAACTGAAATAATGATGGAACATTAGTATGGAAAGTTTTGAATGTGATTCAATGGCTTTATATTAGAAAATACAGATTTATACATGAAGAAAGGCCTCAAAACCCAACATAATGATACAAGGAAATGCAAGATAAACTAGACAGCATAATATTTAGGAAGTTGAAGTAGTGTTTCATTATATTTCAGATCTAGAACAGATATTAGTACAAAATGATAGATCTGAATGGGATCTATATGCAAAAAGAGCTTTTAGTACATTCCCCTCGGGGATCTCAGCAGAAGATGAATAACAATGATTAGATCTGAGATCTACACCATGGATCTGTAGTAAAATTCAGAAATTTTTGAAGAAAATGATACAAATCATATCAGATCTGAAATGGAACATATATTAGTTGGCAAATCTATGGATCACCACAATGAAGGGAAGGATCCCTCTCACCAGAGATCTATCCTCCAACTGATGCAAAACCCACACTGCAACTATGCCTGCAAAAACAATGAAATTTCCTCACTAGACTACGTAGATGAAGTGGAGAACACTTTGGCCTGATGCCAAGATATTGATCTGAAGCACAATCAAGAGAGGGACTCTTCCAGGAGGTTAAAAGACACACTCCGTGAGAAGAGGCTCCCAAAACAAGCTAGATCTCTACAGATCTAGAATCCCACTTGTTGCAGCTCACTGAAACAAGTAAATCCTGACTGGATTTATGCTACCTAAGAGAGATGGAGCTTGGCCTAAAAGCCTGATAGTGGAAAAAGAAAAACAACCTCCTCCAAGATCTACTCAATGGCAGGAGAGAGAGGATTCCTAAACAGGAAACCCTCTTGTGCTATGCAACACAATTATCAGGCTAAACAGCATAGAGAATTCGAATTAGTCTAGGCAGACTCAATTCTACATATCTTCAACAACCTTTTCCTTGAGCCTTCTCCTTCCTTTTATAAGATGAGGATGTGCAAAACCCTAAACCACTTACAATACTTTAGCTCCTTTCACATGAAGCTCCTCCATCTAAAACTGTGTTGAGCCTCTAGATGGTTCAATAAATCTAGATGATTTGGTCCTGTTGACCCAATCAATTGTCTCAATCCTGTTTCACACAAGTGGATTTTATTACAAAGGCCTAGATTTATCCCTTTTCACATTGGGCATGTATTTATTCTTTGATTTAAGGAGTTTTTCATGTCCTCCTTTACATTTTATTCATCAAATAATAAAAAGGAAACAAAATGAAATATTCCTATTAGCTTGGGCTAATTAGGAATATTACAAAGATCTTGAATTTGATTTGGTTTTCAAAAGATCTTTGTTTAGGACAGATCTGAAAATTTCATTTCCGAAATTGTGTTGGATGAATCCGTATTAAGACCTACCATCAACCCTTTTAAATCCTTTTCACCTCAAGGGTCATCAGTTCAGTCCCAAAGTTTTTAGAATTTGTTGGATCAGTTGCTACATACTACCACAAATTCAGAAATATTTCAGTCTAATATTAAATATTTAGTTGTTGATCACTTTTACACGTTGCCTAGTGATCTGTTATCCCATAATTTGTGCCTTATATAATTTCATACACCAGAAACCTTCTATTTTGCTTGCTGCTCACACACTTCCTTTTACTAACACTACAATTAGTGTAGCCATCTTTCAAACATCAGTTATGGTAGCAAGATATACCCCTTTGGTTCTTCCTGCACAATTGCACGATCTACCTCAAAACTAAGGTCAAATACTTCCCCAGTATGATTTTATAGGGGAGGTCACAACAAAGAAACATGTGGATAAAATCAGTGATTTTGTAGACCTGGAAGAAGCGGACCATGAGGATGTGAAAGTAAGGTTGTTCACTCTGATTTTATCTGGTGATGTGAAGAAGTGGTTTAGGAATGCCAACCTCGTTGATTATGAAAATTATCAAGAGTTAGAAGGTGCTTTCCTAGCAAGGTGGGATGAGAAAAAGAACCCTCTACAAATTATGGCTAAGTACAAAAATCTTAAAGGCAGCCTTGGGAAGTAGTTCAAGATTTTTCTGCAAGGTTTAATAAATTTTATAACTCCATCCCTGCAGATATAAAACCTCCTCCTGGGCTTGCTCTCCTCCATTATTCTGATTTTTTTTTACCCTGAGATGGCATATAAACTCAGAGAAAGGATTTCCTCAACGCTTGAAAACATGCACAAAAATGCGGTTAGCGTGGAGGCCAATTTATTGGCAAAGAAGGCTAAGTTGAAAATAAAGAAAAGAGTTACAATAATGGAAGACCCTGCCACTTCTTCTGATGCAAAGTTTGATACACTGGTTAAAACCATGGAGAAGATGATGGAGAATATATCTCTAACTAACCGAGCAACAGTCAGAAAACCTCATGTCGGTCCACAAATTAGAAACCCAAATTTCCAGAGGTAACCATAGCTTCCAAATAAGTGACAAGAACAGAAAGGCCCAGAGCAACCCCAACAAAAAATTAAACCGCCTTTTCAACAGAACCATGCTTAGGAACAAGATGAGGAGGACGAGCAGTTGTCAAAAGATCAGATCCTCTGCTTTGGTGTTGGGCAGTCGTTTGTCTATTTTACCCAAGAAGATCAAGAACAAGAGCAACTTGAAAATCTAACATTACAAGAATAAGAATTTATGGCTACCTAGTCTCAATATGACATGATGATTATAGAGTCTAATGAGTATATAAAGGGCTTCCAAAATTCCATCATGCAAGTTCAACGACATTACGATTTGAGAAATAGAACAATGGGAAACAATGCAACCAAAAAGGAGGAAGTGGGCATCAATGTGGAAAAAAAGGAGGCAACAAACAACATTCTAGCAAAGAGGGAGGTGGCAACGAGCAATGTGAAGAAGGATGCCCCTAGTACAAGTTCTCAAAAGAAGGATGCCCCTAATGAATGTGCTCAAAGGAAGGAGCCTCTTATCACTATATTGCAGAGGAAAGAAGACACATACAAATATGTTGTGGAAAAGAAATATGATGTCCATAAAGAGGCTGACAAGGTATCAAATCCTTTTAACCTTGAAGCCAAATTAGCTAAGTTGAAGGTGTTTATCCCTCTTGGTGAATTGTTGAAAAATGACCAGTATAGATCCCAGATTTTGAGAGCATTAAAGGTTGATAAAATTTCTGATATAGTCAATATAGCTTATGATCATCCAACTATTTGTTTTGGACCAAATATTAATGATAAGGGACATGATGGAGATGTGACGCCATTTTATATTAGTTTCAATGTGCATGAGAAAATTTTGCACAATGCTATCCTAAACTTCAGGGCTTCACACAATCTAATGCCGAAGGTGATCATAAAAAGGTTAGGAATAAATATTACAAGACCCTATAAGGACCTTTATTCGTTTGATTCCATGAAGGTGAAGCGCCTGGGATTAATGAAAGATTTGGTGATGTCCTTAACTAAAATTCCTTCAAAATTTATGGTGATGGATTTTGTGGTGACAGATATATCTCCCAAGTTTGGTATACTCTTGTCTAGATCCTGGATGGTGAAACTGAATGGAAAAATGCAAACAAATATGTCTTACATCACGGTTTTAGTTTTTGGTGGCCAGATAAGGAGATTTTACCATGAGCCACTCATGCAGTTTATGATCAGTAGTAAGGATAAGCCCATAAATCACCTAGTGTACACTGTTCAATCTGATTTGGACTCATTTTTTTTGTTTAATTTAGGTTGTCCCAATGATGAAGAAAATGTTGTAGATATATAAGAAAAATTTGACAACGATAAAAATTTAGAGATTTCAGATGAAAAATCAGAGAAAGACAACAAAGTAAAATAAGAAGGAAAGTGAGACAACAAAGTGGGTGCTGATTTTTTAGACAGTAGAAAAGAAGGTGTAGATAAGGAAAAATCTGAACAAGTTAGTCATGAAACGAATTTACCAAACTTACAACAAAAATGAGGAACAAGGCAACCAAGGTGTCCCCAAAATATATGCAAGTTTGAGGGTTGTAATAAATGAAAAAGAAGAGAAAAAAAAAAAAAAAAACATGTGTGGATGATAAATTTTGGTGGGAAAGTGAGCACAGAAGGTGCCAGTGATGGAATTTGGATAATCAACCTAGAAATTGGTAAGACAAATTTATGCTCATTGAAAATAGTTTTTGATTGTACTAATATTGTAGTAGAGTATGAGGCACTCTTGTTGGGTCTCCATGCTTTGAAGAAATAAGGAGCTAGAAGGATAATTGTGTATGGAGTTTCCAAGTTGGTTATCAAACAAGTCAAAGGGGAATATAAGAGATAACATCCCCAGATGCGTGCTTATTGTAACGTTGTCCTATATTATTTACAAAAAATTTTTGCTTATATTTTTCCTATTGTACCAAGGAAAGATAATGATGTTGTAGATGATATGGCCTCTTCGGACGATTTCAAAGTGTCCAAAAGTGTTAAGGAAAAATACAACGTGGAAGTCAAACATAGGCTCGTTGTCCCTGACAATTTGAAGCATTGGCAGGTCTTTGAAAATGATAAGCACATAGAAAATTTCGTCAGAATAAAGGAGGATTTCGTCAAAATGAAATTGGAACGAGACTGTGGGTGTGAAGATTTGGACAATGATATTTTCATTGGTTAGTTGAAAGAGGCATTGGACAAGCAAGGAGCATAGTTGCCAGTGTTGCAACTCAAGTCCAATTTCCTTCCAAAAGGGCTTGTACCTTTGGAAGAACTCTTTGATAAGAATGATGTGGCCAAGAGGCAAAAAATAGCACCTGTGGGAGAAGAAGTTGAAGAGTGTAATATAGGTACAACAGAGCACCCAAAAATGATCAAGTTGTCTAAGACCTTGAGCCCAGAAATGAAGAAAAAATATTTGGAACTATTGACCGAGTTTGTTGATGTGTTTTCATATGGGTATGAAGACCTGAAATTATATAACAAAGATATAATCCATCATACAATACTAGTAAAAAAGGATTAGAAGCCTTTTAAGAAGAAACTATGGAGAACAAATATGGTGTTGTTGCCCCTGATGGAGAAGGAGGTAAGAAATATTTTTGATGATGGCATTATAGTTCCTCTCATATTTTCTAATTTGTTATATAACTTGGTGCTGATGAGGAAAAGGACAGGTGAAATTAGATTATGTGGAATTTTGAAACTTAAACAAGGTGTCACTCAAGGACAGCTATCCACTGAAAAGATAGACCAATTTCTTTAGAAGGTGGTGGAAGCAAGAATAATGTCTTTGTTGGATGGTTTCTCAGGGTATAACAAGATTTTGGTTCACCCAGAAGACTAAGAAAAGACAACCTTCACCACACCCTAGGGAAATTTCAAATATGCCAAGATGACATTCAGTGTAATGAATGAAGCAACAAATTTTTAGCGAGATATGTACATAGATCTTGCGGAGGAAAAATATAAGTTTCTTGTCATATATTTTGATTATATCAATTTTTATTCACAGTCCGATGAAGATCATCCACAACACTTAAGGGTGATCTTTTAGATATGTAGGAAATAGGAAGGCAAGATTTTGGGTCATCTTATTTAGAAATATGGAATCAAAATATATCCCAATAGACTTGCATCAATTCAAAAAATGGATATTCCCAGGTGTTGGCTCAAGGGGTCCTGACCCAGGTTCGGAGGTGAAGGTTTGCCAACAAACCCCTATACTACTGGCCCTTTCAACAGTGACCCACTTGTGCAGGTCAAAGTCTCACCCGAAGCAGTATGGGAGGGTGTGGGAACCAGGTTTCCGCACCCTGAGAGAGAGTAGGTAATAACACATGCCCGCAATTGTCAGATCTGCACAGAAGGGTGATTCACAAGGTTCCAGAATGTAACCAGACTATAGTTCTTATCATATCAGTTCTAGCAGGTTCGCATCCACATGCGTATCATCAATTACAACCATAAAACAACATAATCACAACCAAGATTGTCAACACAAATAGTTTGCATTCATTAACAGAGATGCAATCAATAAGTGCAACAATAGTCACGTCACAGTAATATACTAAATGCAGATACTTTCATACCACAGAGATAAAACAGACGAGTTCGTAGCTTAATCAAACAATCTTAGTTCACATCAATCATAACAGAATAGATCTAGACAACATCATATGTTTCAACAATACTTCACATATATTACTTATCAAAAACCTCTTACATTCCCTGAATACCACCTGCGCACATAGCTAGCAAGGTCCACACACAGCAGGACAGAGGATCTCCACGCACACAACCAGCAGGAGTCTAACCCAAACAACGCAACCCAAGATCTAGCAATTCGTACTTCGCATCAATCTCTATTCATTCTCTGCCTATGGACTCAAAAAGGTTCAACTATTTATACTACTTTAGCCTACACATCCAATAGTCCATAATTCGTGGTTTTCAGACTCTTGGTCTACCCTTGACCCGCTTACAATGCATTAGGGGCTTTGAACCACCCAAAAACCCCTGCGTTAGACTAAATTTAATAAAAAAAATACCAAATGGACCAAATTCGCAGCTTCGTAGGAGACCCTGTTCTGACAGTCCCCCAACACAATTTTGTGACTCGTCCTGAGTCACTGAGGTGGTGGGGTCTCCACCTGCGACTGCAACAGTCTGATCACTCTAGCTACTGAGGCAACACAGCGTCACTCTTATTAGTATTCCAACTTCATCCATTCTTCTCTTGTGTATCCCCCGGGTTTTCCAATCTTGTGGTTGTGCGATATAAGTCCCACTGTGCCTAAGGATATATGAACCCCACCACCAGTCATATAATCATTTGATCTGATATGGTTCGAGCCGACTGCCATTGACATGCCCAGGTAGAAGATCACCACACAAGGTAGCTAGCCGAACAACCCCGCCTTCTGTGACTTCCTTGACCACATAGGGCCCAAGCCAGTGCTGTCGAAATTTCCTTGGGTGATTTGCAAACTGGCTATCATATAGTAGAACTAAGTCATCCAAAGTAAAGGTCTTTTGGCGAATATGTCGATCATGCCATGATTTTTCCTGTGCCTTCTAGACCTGCTGATGGAAGTTAGCAATAAAACGGTCTTCCTCTAAGGCCACGAGCTGTGCTAAACGTTACTCCAAAATGGTTGGCTCGACCATGTTTGTAAAGGCGGCGATGAGCAGGTTGGGAACGATATATTCCATGGGCATCACAGCCTCCTTGTTGTAAACCATTCGAAATGGTGTTTTTCTGGTCAATTTTTTACAAGTGGTGCGGTAGGCCCAAAGAACAGATGGGATACGAACATCCCAGTCACTGTGATCAACATTACAGACCTTAGTTAGTGCGTTCTCCAAAACCTTGTTAAAAGCTTCAACTGCTTCATTCGCGTGAGGGTGGTATGGGGTACTCTTTTCATGGTGGATCCAGAATTCCTCCATTAAGGCCTGTATTGTCTCATTAACAAAGTGTGTACCTCAATCTCTCATCAGGATCTTAGGACACCCGAATCTAGTCCGAATCTGTTCGAAAATGAAATGCGCAATGGTACCTATGGTGCAATCCTTGATGGCTTGTGCTTCGGCCCACCGAGTTACGTAGTCGGTACTAGTTATAATGTAGCACGCACCTGTATTCTTTCTAGGAGGGTTTTTAGGGCCGACAAAATCAATAGCCCACTTTTCAAAAGCCTAGAGGGCTACTTGTGGTTACAGAGGAATTCCATCTCTCCGGGATGGACATCTGGTTCGTTGGCATATATCGCAGGCCTTACAATAGTCATGCGAGTTAGTATGTAGGGTAGGCCACCACAACCTGGCTTGTAAGATCTTTTGCGCCGTTTCGTTTCCTGCGTAATGACCCCCTGCGACCCCGTCATGGGCTTCTGCAGGATGGCATGTCGTTCATGTTCTAAGACATACCTGCGTAGCACTTCATCCGCGCCCATTTTATATATATGTCCTGCAATGATGGTAAAATATGGAGCATGAGCTACCAACTCTTTCTTCTGTTGCATAGAATACCCTACAGGTGCCATGCCTATAGACAAAAAATGGATGACGTCAACGAAGTGCACGTCTACTACTTTAATAGCAAATAGTTTCGCATCCACCAGTCCCTCCTCTAGGTTAGTCAAGTCATCACCATTCTCGATTCGAGACAGGTGATCTAGCCCAGCATTCAGCCTTCCTGGCTTGACAATGATCTCGAAATTGTACTCCTGGAATAATAGAATCCATCGGCATATTCCCCCCCCCCCCCCCCCCCCCAACACAGGCTTATTCACTAGGTACTTCAAAGCCGAGTGATATGTAAACATTTTGAAGTGACCCCCTAATAGATAGTGCTGATACCTCTTTAGTGCATAAACCATGGCCAATCCTTCTCATTCTGTAGTGGTGTAATTGCGCTCTGTGCCAGAGAGCTTTCTGCTAGCGAAGGCAACCGAGTGATCAATGTCCCCATCTCCAGGTTGTGTAAGGACTACCCTGAGGGTGATTCCGGATTCATCAACATGAATGTGGAAGACCTTTGTCCAATCTAGAAAAATTAGGATAGACGCAGAGACCATCTGTTCCTTGAGTAGTTCAAATCTTTCCTAACACTCGTTGTCCCAAAAAAATGAAACATCCTTTTTAAGAAATTTTTCTAGAGGTCTTGTAATCAATGCGTATCCCTGAATGAATTTCCGATAGTAACCCGTATGTCCTAGGATAGAACACAACTATTTTTCAATAGTTGGTACTGCAAGGTTGATGATAACTACTACCTTCGCAGGGTTTTTGACATACAATATGTCCTAGCAGGATTCTGAAAGGTACGCAGAAGATACATTTCTTAATATTCAGGGGGATTTGGTGCTTTTTATAGGCATCCAACATCATGCGTAGGATCGACACATGTGTCCTTACCAAAACAAATACTATCCAATCATCAAAATATACTTCCAAGAATTTTTGGATGAACTCCTTAAATACTGAAACTACGACATGCGAGAAGATAGTAGGGGCATTCTTGAGTCCAAATGGCTTGACCGTATACTGGAAGGAATCCCATTCTATGGCAAACATAGTTTTGCTACGATCTTCTGGTGTGATTATGATACGATGGTATCCAGAGAACCCATCAATGAATGAGTATGCTTCCTGGCCGCCTATGCTATCCAGGATTTCATCTAAGAACGACGTCGAGAAGGGATCATGTACGCATGCGTCATTCAACTTGCGCAAGTCCACACAAATTCAGATTCCCCCCTTAGTCTTCTTTTCCTGAACCATCATCGGGCTTACCCAATCTGACTGTTCGACCGGTTCGATAATGCCTACGGCAAACATTTTATCAAGTTCTTCTTTAACCTTCTACTTATACTTAGGGTTCAATCGATAAGGTCACTGTTTCACAGGGCATGCATCGGGTTTTAGTGTTATGTGCATGACCCCTAGCTCCCCTGTGATCCCCTTGAGTTGTGAGAACCTCATGGGGAATAAGTCTTGATATTATGTGAGCAGTTCAGCTACTTTGCTGACAGTGTAATTATCCCAATAGTCCCCAATCTTAGCCAATTTGGGTTGCTGTGTTGTGCCAATGTTAACTTCCTGCAATTTTAGAGGTTTCACTACATCAACAATTTTTAGTGGGGGTTCGGCAACGGTGTGCTCCCCCTCTGATTCTGGGATAGATATATTTCTCAGATCTTCATCATGCTCTTCTATAGTAATATTATGACAGTTGGCAATGTCGTGCATCTGTGCCTCCCATGTTGGTGCCCCAAAAGCTGTGTGGGGGCTGGGTTGCCTAAACACAAATGTGTCTATATCCTACAGAGCTTCATCGAGCACCTCTGAGCCTCCTATTAGGCTGAAGGTCCGTATTAATTCATATTTCAAAGTTTCCCAGTGGCAGGTTTGCCTGTGTAGCTCCGCATCCAAATACCATGCCACTGGAATGGGTCCCAGTGCATGAATAAATAAGTGAACCCGTTCTTTTGTAGTCTGATCACCCCACTTGTCCATCCATGAGACCAAGTGTTCTCATGGATCCTTGGGGCCCAGGAAATTCTTAACATGAACATAAGCTGGCCACTCGAATCATAGGGTCATCATATCCCGGCATTCCTCCCAAGCCTGGAATGCCCCCTTATCCGTGTCCCACCATCTGGCGAGTGTTGTGCGTAGAGCCAGATTGAGGGCCCATATCCTTCATTCCCTAGGAACCTCAACTTCGAATATCCATAAAAATTATTTTAAACTACCAGACCCATCAAAGTGGGGCAAGTCCCTTACCTCTGAGGATATACATCGGAACTCCCTTGTAATTCTAAGACATCACAGCGCAAACACGTCGTGCGGTTTTTCCAATTTTTCATTTCTCCGTCAAAGTCAGAGAAATAGTCGTTATCCTTCTCCCAGCAGAGCATGCCATCAACCGTAGGGTTGATCCAATCTTCATCCTGTGTAGTTAACTTGTAGATGTCGTCTACCTCCTCGTCGATACACACCAACTCCGTATACCTTTCCCCCTCTACGAGGTCTAAAGGGACTATCACTCGTACCCCTCCATTCTCAAATATCATGCTTCTCTTCTTCAAGTTGATAATACTGCCCATGTCGATGGCCCAGTTCAACCCTAGGAGCACAGGGTAAGGATCCACATCTTACACAATCTGAATGACCTCAAAGTCGGCCCGAACCTTAACTCTTAGAATATCCACTACAATCCGTGATAATCTTCCTAACAATATGATATTCTACTAATTGGACATGCGCAGCTAGATAGTGGACCATTCCAACTTAGGTTCTCCCATGCGTGGCCATGTTTTCTTGGGTAGTACGTTCGCATATGATCCTAGATCCAAAATAACTTGCTCTATTCGTAATCCTCGATTTGTGATATGAGCCACATTTCTCTACCCTGAGTGTGTTTCTTGTACTTTTACAGTGTGTTTACATTCTTAACTTCCAAGGGCGGGTTGGTTTTCTCTACACAGCTGTTTAATAGTGTCTGGAGGTTCTCAACGGCCTGCTGGTTGCGCAGCAGTTTCATGCATGCTTGTAAAAATGGTCGGACCCCCTCTCCTTCGTTTGTGGCCACAGGGACCTGCAAGATAGATGCTTCTGTGAAGTCCTATTGAGCTTCGATAAAGGTTTCCCTTTCCTTTTGTAGGTCCAGGCCCTTTAATTTGATGACCTCTTTCCTGATCAGAGGCTCAGCCACAGCTTTTTCTTCTGCCCCCCGGTGGCTAGGCCACTACGGGTTATGAGATTAATACCTGGTCCCTTGTTCTGAGGCTCCATTGTAACCCTTTGCACATTCTGCATAGGTGTCTGTTGTTTCTCCTGCACCCTAGCCATCAAAATCAGGTAGTCCTCAATCACATGGTCGAGCTACCTATCACTAGTACATTTGGCGGAAATTCCGACACTTGGTTCCGACGCTTTTGACCAAATGTCGAAAATTTTCCCAAATTTTTTCCATCCCGCCCGGAACCGTCGCTATAGCGACATCTATAGAATGCTGTCGCAATACCGACGCCTAAAATCTGTCGCCATTGCAACGTCTGGAGGAATACGTCGTAATTGCGACACCATGGCCCAAAGCGTCGCTAAACTACTACATTTGGCGGAAATTCCGACACTTGCTTCCGACGCTTTTGACCAAATGTCGGAAATTTTCCCAAATTTTTTCCATCCGGCCCGCAACCGTCGCTATACCGACGTCTATAGAAACCTATCGCAATACCGACACCTATACCCTGTCGCAATTGTGACACCATGGCCCTAAGCGTCGCTAAACTACTACATTTGGCGGAAATTCCGACACTCGCTTCCGACGCTTTTGACCAAATGTCGGAAATTTCCGCAAATTTTTTCAATCTCACCCGAAGCCGTCGCTATACCGATGATTAGAGAGATTAGTCGTAATACCGACACTTAGACAAAGTGTCGCTCTGAAGGAAGACGTCGCAATGGCGACCCTATTCTTCGCGGGGTCGCTATTGCGACAGATGCGTCCAAACGTCGCAATTGTAACACAATGTCTAAGTTGCAATTGCGATGTTTGGAGGCATCCGGCGCAATAGTGACGCTTTGTGTGTATGTGTTGTGAGGAATAATTATATAGTTCAACTTAATGGTTCATTATATAATCATGTGATCATCACCAATGATATATCTTAAAAAGCAACTGAAAAGCCATGTGTACAAAATCGATGTATACTCTAGAGAGTGGTTCTCATATCACTATGTAAATTGTTGTATGCTACTTCAACAAAATTACAAGATAAACTATAATAAACATCATATATGCACCATAACAATTGGTAGAGGGTAAAACCCACCTGCCACACCTTTGTACTTGATCCAATTTTCTCTGTCAACTCTTCTAGCTGTGGGAGTTTCCTTCAAGGATCATAATACCCCCAAGGCCTGTTATCACCCTAGTAATTCTCAGGTTGTGGGATAGGGATTTTTTTAGTTAAGAACAGCAAGGGTAACCAAGAACCGCTTTGGGAATTCAAGATCTAGCCTTCTTGAACTCTAGAGAGGGATCTCTCCGTATGATTTAGCTTTGTTTTAGTAACAGATATTAGGCTAGCTATGATTGTGTATTTGGGTTTGATTTTAAAATATTGGTGGGAATAAAGAGATTTCAAGGTTAACGAGAAGGATCTACCAGAATATTGGGCAATGGAGTCAACTATCTAGGCAAGCAGAACTAAGAAATAAGGCTCAGAGATGCAAATGTGCTAAGGGCAAGATAGGTGACCTTCTAAGGCTATGTATAGGCTTGATTTGATGGAGTGGATGGAATCTGAGAAAAAGGGCACTTAAGAATCCTTAAGCTACAGATAAGAAGATTGAAGAAGGGGATCTAACTCGGAACCGTAGAACTGCCCATAAGGTTTTACGAACAGGCTATTACTGGCCTACCATCTTTAAGGATGCCAAAAAATTCGTGTAGGCCTGTGATAGCTGCCAAAGGGCAGGACGCCCTGGGCAGTCTGATGAAATGCCTTTGAACCCTCAACTAGTGATTGAACCATTTGAACGCTGGGCACTTGATTTTTTTGGCCCTATTAGTCCTCCCTCAAACCAAAAGACATACATCCTAGTTGCAACCGAATATGTCACTAAGTGGGTCGAAGCAGAGGCAGTTTCAAAAGCTACAGAGGACTCTGTAGTACAGTTTCTTTTCCAAATCTTTGTGCGCCATGGTCTCCCAAGGGACATAATCACAGATGGAGGACCACAATTTGTAGGTAATAAATTAGCTGAAACATTGCAAAACTACCACATTCAACACAAAATTACAACTCCATATCACCCACAGGCCAATGGCCAAGTAGAGAGCACGAACAAAGTATAAAACATTAAAATGCCAAGTAGAGAGCACGAACTATAGTTGTCTTGAGAAATTTTATTCACACTGAATACTTTGAATTGTTAAGTATTTATACAAAAAAATGTTTACAAAATATCTCAGGAATTGAGATGATGTTTTAATCAAAAATAGGAAAGAATTTCCCGTTTTTTATCCATTAAATTCACAGCAAATCTGTGAATTCTTGCCACTTTTCTGCAGAGGGGATCTTCATAGTCTTCAATTTTCTGTAACTTTCATCTGCCTCTGTATACTTGGAAAAGTTAGGCTTTATAGTGAACATATGCCTGATCTCATTATCTAAAAAGAACAGATTTTCAAAATACTGAAGAAGTATTCTGCCTGTTGGTGATCCTTGAGGCAGTTGTTGTCTGGCTTGCTCTTTTGCATGATTTCTGATTTTTAGATCATACTCTTTCTGAGGCATTAACTTGTCATTCAATGAGTGAATATCAGGCAAACCTGCTTCTGACAATGTTTTGTATTTGGCTAAAAATCTTGAGATGGATAAATTCATGTCTTTACACCGGTCCTCTAGAGTACTCATTATGTTTCTTTTGTTCAGGACCTTTTTGATTTGAAGAATGGTTTCTGCTCTATCAAAAATTTTCAATTCTTCCAACTCTTCCCTGGTTTTATTGTTTAAAAAATATATGAGTTGGATTGCTTGGGCTGGTTTTTTGTCAATTTCCCTCTTAGTCTTGCCAATCTCTGCACTAGCAACTTGAAGTAACTCCCTCTGTTCATAAATTATCTGAATTGAAGGCCATTGAGAATGAATGCCATCAATAATTTTGGTCCATAAATGACTTTTTATAAAGGCCACTTGATCTGTAAGATTTACTTGTGCTTGAAGAATCTTTACCTATTCTTGTAGTCGATCAGCCCTTTGCTCATGTCCTCTAGAAGTAGTCAAGGCATCATTTTTGGATTTTTCCAAATTTTTAATAGTGCCTCTCAAACTAAGAATCTCTTTATCTTGGTCTTGTGGTGTGGTCCTCTATGAGGATGAAGAAGAAGAGGCAGATATTAGAGAAGTAATTGGCACTGCAGTTGGCAGTACTCCGTTCGGTGCCAAGTGTTCTGCCAAAGTAGATGGTATAGCAGTGTTTACAGTGGGGATCACTGTAGGAATGACCATTGGTTGTGTTTTTCTTAGTTCTTCATTCTCTTTCATTAGAGCTTCCATTTGACTTTCCATTGTTTTTATCTGACCTGACATTTGATGTACAAGCTCCTTTAAATCATCATTCTCTGTTTTTTGCTGTAGAATTTCTTTTGCTTGAGAGTTTTCACTCTGAGGCAACTTCAACTGTTTTCTAAGAGTAGCTATATCCTCATTTTTCTGTTTAATTAAGACTTTTTCCCCGTCAATGTTGGCTGGGTCACCCCCTGCTTCAATCACTATATCTTCTATTGCTTTTATTCTTAAATTATTAGCATACAGTGAGGCTTTGTCCAACCTCATTTGATTTTGGAGGTTGAGCACTGTTTTCTCAAGCCTAATTGATTTCATAGTTTTACTGACAATTTTGGAATATAGCATTTCAGTATTGCTCCTATGAAATTCAATTTGATCTAATTCATGAATGGCATCTGCATCCAGTTCAAGATCTGTTTTGGAATAATCTGCCACTGATTTTGGCTCAGCCACTGTAGGCTTCAATAATGACATTACCAATTTATTGGATGAATAATCAAATGCTGAAAGAATCTTGTCTTTGTTTCCAGGCTTTTCTTTAAGAAATCTAGAATGAGCTTGATTCTTGAGCTCTTCATTCTTCTCTTTAATATGTTTGAATCTGATCTGAATCTCTGACTCTGTATTGTCAGTTTCGTGAGAAGAAGGAGGCAAATCGACAGTAGCCTGGTTTTCCTTCATGACTGTATCTTTTTGTTGTGTTCCAATTTTTACATTTTGAAGCTCTTCTAATGTTTGAGTGACTATTCTTGTTGCTTCATCATTTATATCAATATTTACAACCTTATCCTTTTCTTCTTCTGTTGACTTGCTTCTTTTACTATAAGGAGTTCTGAATTTTATGTCCTCAATAGTCTCAACTATGAAACTATCTCCTTCTCTGTCTCTTTTATGTACATTATAAGTATCTTTGCTTGTAGAAGCCACCTGTACTGTCTGTTCAATCTGTTTGCCTTTGCCACTGTCTACCTGTATTACCTGTACTGCCTGTGAATCATCATCAGATAGGGTGTTTGGCTCCCATTAAATTTTATTTACATATCTTTCAATATGGGGCTTAGGATCATGCAAGTAAACAGGCAACTTACATTTTACCCTTATTGCACTCAAAATACCTTGTGGGTCATACTTCCATGTAAAACTACATGGGAACTTATACTCTTTAAGTTTTACATTTATCTCATTGGCAGCTTCTCTGTTATTCACAATGAATGGCCCAATTTGATTTTTCAGCTTAAATTGGGTCTTTTTCTTGAAAGCTATGAAGTGGATTTCATCTACATTCAATAGTTGTCTCGGATATTCTAAAGCAAATATTCTTGTAGTTACAAATTTGGGTAACTTATATGGGGCCAGGGATGAGCCATACACTCTGATTTCTGTATGATTTTGATATAAATACCAATCTCCAATTTTGTAGCTCTCTGATAACTGCAGAATTCTTCTTGTCTCATCATTGATCCTAGGGATCTGTTGTTTTTCCAAGAGATACATAGCAGGGGCTATAAATGAGTCATTGAAATCTGTAAAACTATACTCTTTGTTCCATTTCCTTAGAATAGATGACCAAAATACTAATGATAGAACTTTTCCTTCTGCATCCACTTTCTGACATTCAATTGGAAACTTATCTGTTTGATAATATAGGAAGAGGTGTAGTAGATAAGAGGAGTATCTGAAAACTCCTTCTTCTGATAATTTGGATAACTGATAATGCATATTATCAGCAATACATCTAGCAAAATTGAACTGAATGGATGGTGATTGACCAGGGTTTAGAGTTGACAGAAAACCTAGGATAGCCACATCAGTGAATTCATCACTGGTGTATCCTAGTATGAAGGAGAGCATTGAAAAAATCTGTCTAGTTTCATCTGGGAAATCAACGGTGTCGAAAGGAGGATCTAACTTAGGAATATCAACTTGATTTGGACAAAAATTCTGGTATATTTTGAATCTAGCATTGAAATCCAAGTCAAGATATAGTTGGGTTAAATCTTCTCTTGTTAGGGTAGCAGAATCGGGGTCATGATTCATTTGCAGCATGGAATTTATCGAATCTTCAGTGATGTAAAACAGGATTTCTTTTTCTTTGTTTACAATAAATCTTTTTTCTGGCATATAATAGGCTTGGCATAATCTGATAAAGTCAGGAACAGAATGAGTGAGAGGGACAATATATCTAGGCAAATTGGATTCCCAAATTGGAATATCTTTGTCACCCTTTTCCACTGATTTGCCATAGCACCAATTATAGACATCAAGCGCGTTAAATTCTACATTAGGGTCTATTATTAGACAGTCCTGATCAACTAAAGAGCTCTTCTCTGGAGAAATGACTGGAGGCTAGACTGGTCTGACCACTTCTGTAGAATCAGTCGTGAGTGCAGGAGTTGGTTTGTCGATTTTGAAGGACATAAGCTGAGGAAACTTTGCAGAAGACTTCTTTTCAGATTTTGGGCCTCCATTCTTGGGGGTTACCTGCTTCTTGGTCATTTTTAATAATGAACGAAGCAAGCTTAAACGATTTGCTAAGTTCCTTTACGAGAAATAGGGGTTTCTTGGCGAATTTCTACTGAAAATGGGGTTTCTGAGCAGGGTTTTTAGGAAATGCAAGGAATTTAAAGCTCAGGACGTGTATTTAAAATCGATTTCAATAGCAAAACGGACCAGGGTATGGAAAAAACTGCGAGAAAGGGAAATTAGGGATTCCAGGGAAATTTTGACAGAGTTTTCCATGAAAAATGGACACTTTTTTGCAGTAACTTTGGTAATTATTTGAAATCGACAGGAATTTTGAAATCTCAGAGGGCAACTTCGAATAAAATTACCTGGAGAACCAGCGGAATTCGGTTGAAGACGTTGCAGAGGTGCTCAGTCTTCAATTTTTGAAAATGGCTTCGCAGAGGACAATGTAGTACTTTGTAATGGAAATTCAGGGCAATGGGCGTCGAAAAATGGTACTGGTAGGTTGAAAATGGCTCTGCAAAGTTTCTCAGGGTTCAAACGGCGTGATTTTGAGGAAAACGGTTCTGCAATGTTTTTACAGGTTTAAAGCAAAAAGGTGAAAATTTGAATGCAAATAATAATTTTAATGTTATCCTTCGATGGTATAACCATAGTTAAATGACATTAAACTCGGGTTAAACGGGTGAGGTTTAGGGAATACCGCCATTTTTATTCGTGAGGGTAAATGGTGGTAAGCGGAAACTAGCTTTTCGAACGCGATACAACGTGGTGGCGACATGTAAGCGCGGGTGGTTTGGAAAAACCACCCATTTCACGCGGCTTTGCCAAAACATCAAACGATTACTTTATGAGCGCGGAAATGTATTAGCGCCGTCGGATCTGGATTCAACGAGTGAACGGCCACAATGAAAAGGAAAGGTGCGGGGAAAAGGTAAGTTATCGGGTTCACTTCGGGTCATTGATCTTGGGAAACCGTCGCTATACCGACCTTTAGAGAAATGTGTCGCAATACCGACACTTAGGAAAAGTGTCGCAATTGCGACACTATGCCCCAAAGCGTCGTTAGACAGCTTCCTCCAAACCTCGCTATTATATGTTTTACGAAGATATGGTAAGTAACTCTCTCTTGTTCTTCGTAGAAATAATTATATATAATTTTTATTTTTATTTTCAAAATAGATTAAAAAAATTGTATGAGAAAAAATATTAATTCATCAATATGTGTGTGTTGTGAGGAATAATTTCATAGTTCAACTTAATGGTTCATTATATAATCATGTGAGCATCACCAATGATATATCTTAAAAATCAACTGAAAAGCCATGTGTACAAAATCGATGTATACTCTAGAGAGTGGTTCTCATATCACTATGTAAATTGTTGTATGTTACTTCAACAAAATTATAAGATAAACTGTAATACACATTATATATGCACCATAACAATTGCCATACAACTAATTTGTTTTAGGATACATGTGGCATTCTAGGGGTAAATTCTATATGATGTGTATATCAATCTATTAGGTGTTGATAAGTTTTGAGTATCTAAGAAATGATAAGGAATATCCATACATCATGATCTTGTAATGTGATTATAAATTGTCTATAATTTCCATAAAATGTATAAATGATTTGTTTTAAAAAAATCAACACAATCAACCCTAAACAATGCTCATGATGTGGAATGTCATTGGCGAAACCAAAATGATGGTCACATGTCCCATTTCAACCCTAAACAATGCTCATGATGTGGAATGTCATTGGCGAAACCAAAATGATGGTCACATGTCCCATTTCTATGGTAATGGTGATCATATATATGTTGTAGCGACACTTGATGAGTAATTAAATAAATCTAAGAGTGTGACTCATTGTGCCATATTTTTTTAAAGCATGATTTGTTTTCCTAGTTTTTGCTAATTTGTTAACATATTTTATTCATTTGGAAAGCTAATTAATGATGATTTAAGTAATTAGGACTTAATGAGAGATCATCTTCACATCTTCACTGAAATATATTGGTAATTGTAGTCACTATATGGACCGCACATGCATGCTAGAAAAATTGAAATATAAGCTATAATACACATCTTATATCTGCCATAACAATTGTCATACAACTTATTTAAACACATCTTATGCTATGTGTTGAAATTACTTACAGCTGATGTACAGGCAGCCGCCTTCCATTTCCAGCGATCAGTCAAGATCGCAGTATAACAAAAACGTTGCAGAGAGCCGCTTGCCATTTTTGATTGATCAGAGTTTAAAAAATTGAAGGACAGTGGTCCCAGAACTGAAATTTCCGGATTTGAAATGTCACTGAGGTGGATTTAATAGAAATTTCGCATCACACGCCGTCCGTACGAGTGCCCAAAATCGGACACGGAAAATTCATAAAGCAGATTGAATAGAAATTTCGCGTCACATTTTTTATGACGTCAGCAAATTTTTTTGGCACCTGAAATTGAAATTTCCGGATTTGAAATCTCACTGAGGCGGATTTAATAGAAATTTCGCATCACACTCAGCCGTCCACACGAGTGCCCAAAATCGGACGCGAAAAATTCATAAAGCAGATTGAATAGAAATTTCGCGTCACATTTTTGATGACGTTAGCAAATTTTTTTGGCACCCGAAATTGATTGAAGGAGAATTTAATTTTTGGTTGACGTCCGCTGGTCAAAGTTCTTTAATGTTTGTTTTAAAAATGTCGTGCGTACAGGTCCATATATATATATGTTTTACATATATACATCATATGCACAATTCAAAGCAGTGAGTTGTAAATGCACAGATAGAGTGAAATTTTAGAGTGTGAGTTAGAGTGAAATTTTAGAGTGTGAGTTTTGTGTTGAACTGTGTTTTGAAGCAGTCAAAGTTTTTTTATTCCCTCATTCAGAGGAGATTTTGTAACCAAAGTTTTGAAGTTTAATGAAATAGTTTTTACAGTGAAAACTCTGTTTCCAGTGAAGAATTTTTTTTTTATATTTTCTGTTCTGGAATTTTAAATATTCCAACACTATGATCTACTAAAAATTACTTCAAAAATCAAGTAAACCTTCCAATATAAAGAAAAAACATGAACGAGCTTTCCCTAAATTGCAATAAATTTATGTTTATTATTAATATTGCATAATCTGTCTTATAAAAATTGCATAATCGGACTAAGAACAAATCCTCAGTGCATTTTTTATTGTTGTTGTGATTAAAAAAATGAGCCAAAGAACGCTAAGGGACTCAGAGAAATCAATCTATGTATTATTTCTCACAAAACATGTTGAGTAGTGGAGACTAAGCCCTAGATTTTTTTCTGTCCTCAATCTCTCTATTAATTATGTCTATGTAGTTATAAGAATAACAAGCCAAAGAAATCTGAGGCTTCCAGTGAAAATAGTCTATGTGTGCAGAAATTGATGATTACTGTTGACTAAATGTTATACCATTTGAAATTGCTGAGCGAAATTAATCAGGTCATGATGTACCATTTGTCAGTATCTATTTTCTCATGTATGAAAGTTTTTTTTTTTTCTAAGTAAAAGTAATTATATTAACAAAAGGAGTACAGTACAGCGGGCCAAAGCCTGATCATTGCCGAGTGCTGTGGCATTTGAAACAAAAAACCATAGTTTTAAGACTGCCCTACAAGAGGGAAACCAGTCTGAAACAGTTCATTTGAAAAATCCCGCGCAGGGGAACCAGAGAATTGTAGTACTGGAGACCATATCGAAGCAAAAAAAACAGATGCATTTTCAGAGACACCAGGAAACAGTATATGAACAGGCCCGTGAGAATGGGCAGAAATAGAGCAAAAAACCAGAGTGAAGAGGAGGAACTATTCATCAGGATCAGGTTCGTAGACAACTCTGCACCAGAATTCATCTGGTTCCCCGTCAGAATTATACAGGCCAGCAACAGAATGGATCACCTTCCCGTGAGGAGGAGGAGTAATCTGCGCCTCGCTCGCTTGCACTGCGTCCTGCCTCTCAGTAGGTTGACCCACCGCTTCCTTGTTCGCCTGGTCCTGCGTGGCCTTGCCCATCTGACCCTGCACGTTCGCACTATCAGGTTTCTTCAGCCCAACAAACTGCGCCGAATCCTGAGCCGCCGAGAGGCTGCATTCTGCCGGGCGAGAACTGGGAACAATTTCCTGAGGCTCTTCATGAAAGACGACCGTAATTGAGGCAGTCACCCTGGGTTGATTGAGAGTGCTGTTAAAGGAAAAATGCGCGGTGTGGGTTTGAGCAGGAGGAGCGGAAGGAGTGGGGGAAGCAAGGCGACGGCCCAAGCGGAGAAGGCGCCCTCTAGGTTGACTGTCAGAGTGGGAGATAGACGCAGAGGAGGTGCCAGAGGTGGAGGGAGAGCGTCGAATTTGGCGCCTCGTGGAGCCTCTTCGGCAGCGCATTCTCTGCCTGAGGCACGACATAGTCGCACTCGAGACAACAGGGCAGGGAGGCAAAATATGGATAGAAGACTGAGGCGAGAGGGGCAACAGGGCGATAGAAGAAAGCTTGCAGGAACCAGCGTGGCAGAAGTGGATATTTTCTCCAAAATCCAAACAACAATTGAGACAGCTCCTCTTACCAGTTACAATGCGAACATTAGAAAGCCCTGCGCCTGGAGCGCACCACAGATTCACAAGCGGGGGAATTCTGTTCAGACCAGAGGGGCGTTCCATAATAACAACCCAGTCTACCGTGCAACTGTGAATCGACTGCAATAAACCACCATAAGTATGAACTGGAGGCTGAGTCATGTCGCGGCATGCGAATGTGTATCGAGGAGCGGGACTACGGTTTATTCGAGCGAGTAAATGGAATTAAACGCCGATCAGTCGACATTAAGAACTGAATGACAACACTCTTGCGGGTGGGCCAGTGGCTTCCCCTCCCCCATCCCATGACGTTAAACACTACCAACTTCACCCGATTTTTGCATGGCCATTGGACAATGATTTACTATGGTTTTCCTACTAAATTCCAATGGATGATTATTCAAAAATATTGAGAATTAGTTTAGTCTCAAGGCATAGCCAAGAGTCTTAATGGATAATTATAGATTACCTCTCCAATGGATGATTGTACATTTTTCATGTACTTTTTCACGTGAATTTCAGTTGATGCTAGATCTTACATTAATAACTATACTTGCATGAATATCCATGCTTTTATAATTCCCGACTATGGTGAATGTTGATGTATGGCCTTGGCCCATTGATCTTACAATTAACTCACTATTCATATTCAATTTTATCCAGTGCAGCCCAATAAAATAAGGAAAACAAAAAATTCAAATGCGGGCTACATAAAAATGATTTTTTTTAAAACTACATTAATGTCTGATATCACGCGCGCATTCGCCCTCAGCTCGCGCATTCGCCCTCAGCTCTTGTAGAACAGCATTCGCTCTCAGCATTCGCCCTCAGCATTCGCCCTCAGCTCTTGCAGAGCAGCATTCGCCCTCAGTTCTTGCAAAATGGTAAGTTCTTACTACAGGCCCTTCCTCCTGTAGTAGGGTTGACCCTATTTGGGTTTTTTTGGAGAATACAAAGGTTGTGATTGATTACGGGGCACTGCCTATATTTGTGGAACTTCTTGCCTCTAGGAATGATAATGTTCGAGAACAGGTAGCACGTTCATTTTAGAGGCATAAAATTATTCTTCCCAACTATCTTTATACGTCTGTAATTTTGGAATTTGATTTAAAAACTACTACCCAACTTTTAGTTCAACTGGTGTTCGTGTAAGGCTGTTTGGGCAACTTTGAGTTCAACTGGTGTTCGTGTAAGGCTGTTTGGGCTTTGGGAAATATTGCTGGAGACTCTGCATCATTTAGGGATCTTTCCCTCAGTCATGGAGCTCCGAGGCAGGTGCTTGCCCAATTGAATGATACTGCCAGAATTTCAATGATACGAAATTGTACATGGGCTCTGTCAAATTTTTGCTGTGGTAAACCCCAACGACTATTCGAACAGGTAAGCAGAACACATTTTCTGCCTCTTCTTCTTAGTTCGCAGATACTGTGGATTTTTTTTTATAGATCTTGGTGCTTGGTAGATTTGGACGTAATATGGACCTAGGCGCTTGTTCATTACAATGTCTCCGTCATCAAGTTTTAGAAAATGCTCAGAAATTTGGGTTTCACAAGGGGATTACCCTTGCTTGCAATTATCGATTATCAATCACATTCAAAAAAAGTCTTTCGTAGCATTGCTGAGCTCTTTGTAGGTGAATTTCCGAGGCAATTTCACAATATTTGAACTAAATTTGTCTGTCCTTTTCAATACTCTGTGCTTGTAACAGAACCAGACAAACAATCTAGTGGCCAATGCAACAACTGTTGGAATTTTACAAATTCCAGAACAGAATTGGAGAATAAAACTCCCCTTCTTAACACAGAGAAAAAAATTTTAAAATTTCATTCACAGACAGAGTTTCAACTCAGAAAAATTCATATTCCATGTATAAAAAAACTGCTGTTACAATTCTTCCTTACCTAATCCGGAATATGTGCATAAGCCACACATCCGAAAACCTTCATATGTGTGACACTTTGGTGCCACTCCATGCCTCTTCTGGCACTTTGTTCATAACAGCTTTTGTAGGGCACCTGTTCAAAATATACGCTGCACAATGTACAGCTTCAGCCCAATAATCATTAGGCAAATGCTTTGCCTTAAGCATACTCCTCGCCATGTCCATTATGGTTCGGTTCTTCCTTTCGGCTACTCCATTTTGCTGCGGAGTATATCTAGCTGTAAACTGCTTATGTATTCCATTTTCTCTACAAAACCGTAGAAAATCTTTAGATATATACTCACCTCCTCTATCAGTCCTTAAGACCTTGATATGCAGCCCACTCTGATTCTCAACAAGTGCTTTGAAATTGCGGAATTTTTCAAACACTTCACTTTTCTTTTTCAAAAAGTAAACCTAAGTTTTTCTTGTAAAATCATCTATGAATGTTAAGATATAGTGGCTGCTAGCAAGCGATGGAGTTTGCATCGGTCCACACACATCTGAGTGGACAATCTCTAAGGGTGCTTTTGCCCTTATGCTTTTCCCGGAAGGAAAACTTTCTCTGTGTTGTTTCCTAAGAATACAACCTTCACAAAGGCTGTCCGGTTTCTCTATCAATGGTAAACCACTTACCATCCCTTTTATGTTCAACAGATTAAGACCTCCAAAGTTGAGATGACCAAATCTCAAGTGCCATAACCAATTATCATCTTTTGGTTCGCTTTGGAATGTCTCTTGTACTACTGCTGCTTTCTCTTCACCATTCATCAGATCTGCTCTCATTCTGAGAGGGAACATCCTGTTCCTTGTCATCTTCACTTCAGCAATACACTGTTTGCTGGGTTGTTTATCCATGATGGTACAAACATCATTATCAAAGAAAACATTATATCCCTTATGGAAAAGCTGTCCAACACTTAAGAGATTACACTTCATTCCTGGAACATAATAAACATATGCTATGGTTTTCTTTGCACCTAATCTTGTTAAAACATTTACATCTCCTTTTCCCATAACAGAAACTTTGCTATCAGTTCCTAGTGTGACTTGTGACTGCACACTTTCATCTAACATAGAAAACATTGCTAAGTTTCCTGTCATATGGTTACTAATCTAGTTAAAAAATTTACATCTCCTTTTCCCATAATGTAAACTTTGCTTACTATATTTTAATGTGATCAGATCGCACACTTTCATCTAATATAGAAAACATTGCTAAGTTTCCGGGCATATGGTTACTAATTCGTGCTGTACTTATATCTCTTTTGGATAACAGAAACTTTGCTATCAGTTCCTAGTGTGATTTGTGACTGCACACTTTCATCTAACATAGAAAACATTGCTAAGTTTCCTGTCATATGGTTACTACAACCGGAGTCTAGAAACCATAAATCCTCATTCTTTTCTTCAACCATATTACAAGCTAAAAACAAATTATTTTGGCTGCTATTTTCTTTTGTGAAATTTGCACTAGTTTCACTTCTCATATCATTATGCTTCTTCTTTCTACATTCATTAGCATAATGACCATATTTTTTACAATGGTAACATTGGACATTGGATTTGTCATACCTTTGTCCTTGTGCATCCTGCTGACCATTCTGTTGGCTGCTGCCTTGGCCTTGATGCTGATTTGGATTGTTGCCCCTTCCTTGAGCATTTGTTGGACTGTTCCTTCCACCTCTGTTTTGGCTTCTGCCTCTTCCTCTCTTGTTTCCTCTGCCTTGCCCTCTTCCTCTTCTGAAAGACATCTGGGTCTTAAAGGCTTGCTCAAGAGATGATTTTTCACTCCTACCCAGTCTCTGTTCATGGGTCATCAGTGATGCATGTAGTTCATCCACTGAAAAATTTGTGAGATCCCTAGTCTCCTCTATGGTGGTGACAATCACATCGAATCTTGAGGGTAAACTTCTCAAGAGTTTTTCCACAATCCTTTTATCTTCAAGAATCTCTCCATGAGATCTTATTTGTGTGACCATTCCAATCACATGAGTGAAGAATGAGTCAATGTTATCTGACTCCTTCATACAGAGAGTCTCAAAGTCTCTCCTCAACAACTGAAGTTTTGCTGTCTTCACTTTCTCCATACCCTGATAAGCTGTCTTCACTTTCTCCATACCCTGATAAGCTGTCTTCACTTTCTCCATACCCTGATAAGCTGTCTTGAGAGTTTCCCATGCTTCACTGGATTTCTTGGCTGCTGCTATCCTTGGAAACACACTCTCATGCACAGCTTGATATAAGAAGAAAAGAGCCTTGGAATCTTTCTTCCTATTGCTCTTCAGAATCTCTCTTTCTGCCTGAGTTAAAAGAAGAAACTCCACTTCATTTGCTGGCTCTTCAAAGCCATCCTCAACTAATTCCCATAAGTCTTGGGAGACAAATAATGCCTTCATAGTTATTGACCAGTAGTCATAATTTTTCCCATTAAACATTGAGAGATGGATATTTCCCATACCCATACCTGTGCTGGCTCCAGCCATTCTGCACTCTTAACTATGATAAAAACACTTGACTGTGTGTTTAAAACTAACCAACTGTACTGCAACAGTAACACAAAACTATATAGAGAAATACCTTAAATCCTTTATGGCTGAGTCTTCACACTGCTGGAGAAGCTGCTGCAACAAAGAATTTGTTTCCTTCAGCGTATTTGACCTTCAAATAGCCTGGATTGGCTCTGATACCATGTTGGAATTTTGCTGAATTCCAAAATAATAAAACTGCCTTGCTTAACACAGAGAAAACATTTAAAATTTCATTCAACAGTGACAGAGTTTCACATAAAAAATTTTCTATTAAAAAAAAACTGCTGTTACAGATTCTTCCTCAAAAGAGGGATTACAAAACAAAATCTGACTGCTGCAAACACAGTTCAGAAATATCACTCTATCATTCACTGCTGTTACAAAATATTTCACACTGCTATGTAAAACATAAAACACTCTGTTTTTCTGTCTCTGTTTGAAAAAAATACTCTGCTGTGTGTAATAATTAAAAAAAATTACAGCTCTCTGCCTCTGTATATTAACAAAATATCCCAGATTCAATTAATGCCATTAACTGACATTCAACCACAAAATTCACCTCTTGGAAAAACATTAATGGTCTCCATTAACTTCTGTCAGCACCGCTTACAATTGGCATTGATGGCAAATTGAATTTGTGGCACCGCTGTTCTTTCTTCCTTTCCGCACTGCTGTGCAATGAAACTGTTCTCTTTTAAAAAAAAAAATTACACTGTAAAATAAAAATTACAGCCACGGCCCTCTTTTTTGTTTTGGCTTTCGGGCCTTGAAACTTTCCAGAACATTTCATTTAAAAATAAAACATTATTTATATTTATTATAAATATTAAAAATATTTATAATATATATTATCCTTAGTTAAAAAAATTTACCGAAGGTCTTTTAAAAACTTTATGAACCTTTACGGATTTCAAAAAGTAAATAAAAATCTTTTTGAAAAAAGCTTTTCGCGTTCCAAAATCAAACACTAACGTAGGCCCAATGTGTGACGCGAAATTCAAATTAAATCCACCCTGTAAAATTTCGGGTCCAGATTTTGCTTGCTGACGTAAGCTTCAAAATCAACGCGATTTCATGTGTTTTCTCCACGGAAATTCCTGTAGCGTTGCTGCAGTTGAATTTAAAATTCAACAACAACAACAACACCTCCTGTTGCAATGCCTGCAATTCACCCTCTCTGCACGCATGAATGACTATGGCACCCTCTTTTGTGAACAGGTACTGGCACTGAAGGTACTGGTTTCCATTAGGATCGTGGAATTCAACATCCAAAATAGTATCAAATTCCACTGCAATAGTATTCCCCAGCGAGGGCAACAGTTCATTGAGACCTATTGGACTCATCACCCCCAAATAGCCTCCAGGGCTACCCAGAGTGTGAACATCTGGAGCAATAAAAAATGCTCATCCATCCCCAATTGAAACAAGAACAGGACCCACATTGGTTACAGAAAAAGAGAAACACGTTTTGAAAGAAGAAGAAACTTTTGTATTAGGGTCCAGAAATCTAACTGGTCTATTGTACAATGCCTTACCTGCACTTCAAATTGGTACTCCCAACTCCATGCTGAGGCTCACTGTGCCATTCTTCAGATGAGCATCTTAACCTGAAGTTTGATTCCAAAAAACCCAAGTCCCCTGTTCTATGCCCAAGACCTCTGTTACAACGAGTAGAGTTCTGAGCGAAATACTTCACAATAGGAAGAAAAAGAAACATCGCAAAATTGCTCCGCTTTAGACTGATAATTTTCTGTGCGAAAATTCAACTGCGGACAGTAAAAACATAATATCAAACACAACCAATCGACAATGGAATTTGAACATGAGGATTTATAACCACAGAAAACCCTCTCCAGGTTAAAAGAATTCCGGAATGGCTTTAAGATTCTACTAATGAGCGCTTACAACACCATAGCAATACTGTCACAATGAAATCTGCTGGAAGCAAAACCCTTGTACAGTTTCTACATTTCCACAGTGGAAGCAAGAATCTTGCTATCTCTCATGATCTGGTTCTGTGGTCAAATCCTTTGCTATGGCTGTCTTGTTCTGCTAAACATGGATCCGTCTTAGCTTTGGCTATGGTTCTCATTTAGAATCGTGGCTATCTGATCTTGTTGTGGCTTTGAATATACAAACTTGTTCAATAGGAAAATGTTGACTCTCCTATATATAGGAGCTTCAATGGGTGCTCTCAAACACTTTTTTGGGCAGCTTTGTTTTGTCTCTGATTCAAGGCAGAACTATGTTGGCCTTGGTTTTTTAGTCCTTGGAACTTAGTTCTCTCATATTTGCCATCCTATCCCCAGTTTGCTACCGAGAAAGACATAACTTCACGATATCAAAATTGATTATTTTTGGCCATTTATCTTTAGTAATGGTACAACTTTAATTTGGTGCATTCGTACAGTATCTGAAGAGCACTCTCAAGCTGTTATTCAGTATTTTAGCATAACTACTACATTTAATTGCCATGCTCTAATATTTATATCAACCATAAGCATTCTTAAGGTAGTTCCACGTTTGTGAAGCAGAAGGAATGCTTCTGACAGCTTCTTATCATAGTGGTACAATTTTGTTCGCGGTTTATCTTTTATAAACCTCCAATTTTCCAAACATAGTAGAGACTACAGTTTGCATCTGAAATTTTGGACAAATCTATTTAGTATTCTATAGAAAATGCATTAAGAATAAAAAAATCCCACAATTTGTAAAAATCCCACAATTTTGTAAAAGCCCACATTTTGTAAAAAGCTCAAAATTTGTAAAATGCCCACTTTTATTTTCTTTTTGCTTATATATTGAGCTTCCATTCATTTCAACAAGTCTTGGGTTTTCTACACCATTGAGAGAGATTTATTGTTTTCTTTATAGGATAATTTGCATCAATGGAAGAAAACATTGGAGCTGGAAAAAAATTTCAAAAGGGTGAAAGGGGTGATGGCAGAGTTTATTGCCCTTGTAAAAAATGTTGTATGAGAAATAATGTTAGAGTTTTAATAGCAACATCAACAGTGCATTGTAGGAAATATGGGCACATTGATGGTGGATCGAATGAATATCGTCCCATGGTAATTAATTATCTATCTTCATTTTGATTATATCGTAAAATTTTATATTATTTTAAATTTTTAATATTTTTTATATGCGCACTAATGTTTAATTATTAATGTTTGTAATTTTCATAAAGGCACAATTGCCCCCCAACTTTTTTCAGATGATCAACCAGCTTCCACAGCAAAATAGTAGTAGATTATATGATGTTGCACTAGTACAAGAGAATATTGCAGCAAATATTAGTATTGGAAATGATGTTGTACAAGGTGAAGAACATGAAGCGAATGATGAAGGTAATTTTAATGATCCCATGGAGGTAGATCACGATGACAGTAATGAGACAGTTCACATTAATGATGGGACAAATTAAATGCTCCAAGACTTGTATGGTGAGTCAGATGATGATGGTGGAGATAGCAGTGACGGTATTTATGATGTACCTCTGATTGAAAGGTCAAGTGAACGACTTTTCGAACACTCAAATGCAACTCTTCTCTCTGCTACATTGTTGCTGGTGAACTTAAAGGTTATGAATAATTTGTCGAACAGATGTATGACACAACTCCTAAGGTATGCAATATGTATATATGATCACATATATGTAAATGTTGATTATTTTCCTTTTTTTTTAATTGTAATAAATGTGTAAAATAATAACTTATATATAAGTTATTATTTTACACATTTATTACAATTAAAAAAAAGGGAAAATAATCAACATTTACATATATGTGATCATATATACATATTGCATACCTTAGGAGTTGTGTCATACATCTATTTGACAAATTATTCATAACCTTTAAGTTCACCATCTCTCTGCTATTGTTGCTGGTGAACTTAAAGGTTATGAATAATTTGTTGAACAGATGTATGACACAACTCCTAAGATATGCAATATGTATATATGATCACATATATGTAAATGTTGATTATTTTCCTTTTTTTTAATTGTAATAAATGTGTAAAATAATAATTTATATATATATATCATAGTTATCAAAACCGGCCAGTCAGGATAGCTGTCGGTTGGAACCGGCCTTGCAACCCGGTCAATAGCCTATTCTCACCTGTTTTGGCCGGTTAACTGGACCTAACCGGCCGGTTAAGTAAGGAACCGGCCAGTTTATGCATAAACCGGTCAGTTCCGTACTTAATCGGCCGGTTAGGTGCTCCTCCATGAGTTGCAAATTCCTCAGTGTCTCCTCCATGAGCTGCAAATTCCTCTATTATACTAGCAACAAACTTCTCTAATAACTCATACTCAACACCTTATAGTAGCAACAAGACACATGATGACTGATAAATACAAGGCTGGCTAGCATAAAATCCCCGGCAGCATGCAACTCATCAAGTGTACTTGATGACAATTTCTGTTCTCAAAACAATCAGCAGCAACCTTATTTCACACTCAGCTAGGAACTGTCAGACCCTCTCTCTCGAAACCCGGTTCATTAGCTCCACCGATCCGGTCACCGGTTCTGGTTTTAATAACTATTATATATATATATATATATATATATATATATATATATGATTAATAATCTTTACAAGACACTACTTTTTGTTTCTGTTGTAGATTGTTGGGTGAATATTTGTTACCATCGCTAAATACTTTACCTCGAACATATCGAGATCTACGTGCTATTATGAAACACTTTGGAATGGAATATAACACTATAGATGCATGTCCTAAAGATCATATTATATATTACGGAGAACATGCGTTGAAAATAGAATGTTCGAAATGTGGTACCAGTAGATATCGAACAGATCAACTAACCAAAAAGGTGCCTCAAAAGGTTCTTTGTCATATTCCCATAATTTTCACGTTTGCAGCGAATGTTCAGGTGTAACAACATAGCACAATTTATGGATTACCATTCAAAGAATAGAAGTGGAGATGGTGTTCTTCGAATGCCTGCAGATGGTTCTGCATTTAGAGAAATCGAGGAAAAATATGTAGATTTAAAAAATGAACCTCGTAATGTCAGGCTTTCATTGGTAGCTGATGGTGTTAATCCATTCAGAGAGCTTAGATCTACTTACTCAGTGTGGCCTATTTTCGTTATCAACAATAACATTCCTCCTTGGATGTCAATAAAGAGGGAGCACATAATGTTGACTATGAATATTCCAGGTATTTGATACATTATTTCTTTGAATGTAACATTTTCATTTCTCTCGTTGTTTGAATAAATATATATTTTATTTATTTACTTATATATACATATATCATGGGAGTAATTATTATGTTTCGTAATTTTGAATAATTAGGTAAGTACCAGGTCAAAGATATGAATGTATATATTGAGCCTCTTATCGATGAGCTAATACAGTTATGGCATGGCATCACTATGTATGACATCACTAAGCCAATCAAGCAGAAGAGATTTCAATGTCGTGGAATGCTTGTATGGACAATTCATGATGCCCCAGGACTAACACATGTTTGTGGTATGTAATATTTCATTGCACTTTAATATGATACATAATTATCTAAATTAGATATATCATATTGCATGTTTTAAAAATGATCTCATAGTATATTAATTGTTATTGATCCATCTATTGCAGGTCTTCAAACAAAGGGTAGATTTGCATGTCCAGTTTGTGGCCCTAAGATGAAGTATCGTCATTCGCCAGACTTAAAAAAGATGGTGTTTGATGAGTTTAGGCACTTCCTCCCTAGAAACCATAAGTATCGTACTACTGAAAAACATATTTTCAATGATAAAGAAGAAACTAGATTAAAACCACGAAGAATGACACCTCAGTTGTGGATGTTGGAATATAACAGAATTAATAATCGTCGAGCAGCTGGTACGTAATGTGTGTGTGTATATATATATATATATATCTATATTATTTGTTTATGTAATGTTTGGAATTTTTGTTTTAACTAATGAATTTATTTTATTGTATTTTATAATTAATATTGTTCTGATTTATTTTATTCTTTGATATCAAGGTCATCATCGCGGTGAAGGTACTAATATTGTACTTCCACCTGGAATGAAATGTTATCCTTCTCAATTCACGAGGTTGCCCTACTATGAGGACCTAAAAATAGCTCATTTGTTTGATACAATGCATGTCGTGAAGAATGTGACAGAAACGTTATGGCAAACCATAGATGGTGCACATGATAGAGATAAAATTGACAAAATTTGTGCTGACATTGAGAAATCAAATCATGCAATGAAAAGTGTGATCGACAGATCAAATAACAATGGAGGTCGAAATTATAATAATATTCCATGGTTATTAACAGAACAACAAAGAAATGATGTAAAAGAGGTCGTTAGAAGAATTAAATTTCCAACAGGTTTTGCTTCAAACATAAATAATATCTTAACGAAGAAAGGTGACTTTAGTGGGGTGAAAACACATGATTGGCATACCTTTATTAAGGTAATTTTTTTGGTATACGTTTTTGTTTGTTATTGCTTGAATACATATTTTAAATTTTCCTTTTTCTGTTTAATTTGGAAACCAATAACGATTCATTTTTTATTGTTATAGTATTTTCTACCTGTATCTCTCCCAAACGACTTCGACAACAATGTCAAACAAGTTATATATGGTCTTAGTAAATACATGAGGTAAGTAGTTTTGATTTATACGCCAAATCTAATTGCTACAATTTATTTTTGTACTTGATGAAATGATGTATTAATTGACTTGTAATGAAATATATATTATGTTTCATTGAAATAACCTTGCGTAATGATTTGCAGATGGTTGTCATTGAAAGAAATCCATCAAGATGAAATAAAGTATTGGAAGAGAGAAATTCCTCGGCTAATGTGTGAAATGCAAAAGTATCTACCTCCAACATTTTTTAATGCACAAGAACACTACTTGATACACCAAGTTGAGGAGATTGAAATGTGTGGACCAATACACACAAGGTCAATGTGGATGGTCGAGAGGCACCTGAAATCCTTGAAGGCTTTGGTTAAACAAAGAGCACGACTTGAGGGTTCTATGGTGGAGGGATATGTGGTATATCAATCCATGGTGTATATTAGTCATTATCTTCCTAAATTAGCTGCGCCAGCCATGAAGGCGGTGGATTGCATTTGGGATGTGAAATCCATCAAAAAATTTGAAGAGGAGCACCTGTTGGGAAAAGGTAGAATGAAGAAAGTGAGAGGTAAAAGATTTATTATGTATAATACATATAATGTTTCATTTTTTTACATCATGTATATGATCATTATATTCATTCAGTTTTTATTCTTTCATAGTTTATTAATTAATACAATTTACCATGGTTATAAGTAATATTTATTAATATTGGTGAATTATTGTTTTTTTATTCAGGTGCTCAAGATTATGAGGCGCTACTTTTATACATTGCAAACAATCTTGAGTGGATGAGTGAATGGATTGAAACATGTAAAGCATGTAAAGATGGTAGGTTATCATGGCAACTACTGTCTGAATTGATTAGAGAAGCGTACCGTAGTGGAGATGGGAAAGTTACGGACAGGGAAATTGATTTAGCATATGGTTTGAAAGATAGAAAGGTAAGCAATTAATTCACCTATTTATAATGTGACAAGAAGTTTGATTTTTCAGTTAATTTTCATGTTGTGTAAATTATATGTTTAATTATTAATTGAGAATGCATCTTTTTCATGTTTGTCATATTGTAGTTGAAACACCACAAGGCTATGTGGTGCAATGGTCGTCAATTTCGCGTTAAACAGTTGGATGATAACAGGAAAAATTCTGATAGTGGGATAACTGCAGTATTCCAGGTCACTAATGTTTCCTCCAGGAGTGACAGACATCCTCGAGAATCTGAAAACAGATATTATGGGTTCTTAGATGATATAGTTGAGTGTGACTTTAATTCCTTCAAAATAGTTTTGTTCGATGTCAAATGGTATAGGCTACGAATGAATGTACGTGATGATGATAGAACACTTATTCAACATGACAATGGATTTCCAATGGTTAAAACATCGCAGTTTGAAGCAGGAAAAGATCGCTATGTTTTTCCAAGCCAATGCTAACAAGTCTTTTACTCAGAGGTTCTAGGTGAGAACGAATGGTCATTTGCTATTAGATATGATCCAAGAGGAAGGCCAGTAGAGTATATTGTAGAGGAAGAAGATGATATTGATCAAGAAGAAGATGATGCAGTGGCAGATGAGCAGGAAGATGCATGGATAGATGAAGAAGATATCTTAGAAGATGAACCAGGCATAGGAGATGAGGCAACAATTATTGATGATGATGTCGATGAGGATATTATTGAAAATGACATAATTGATGATGATGATGACATGGTCGATCATTTCAACACCGTTTCTGAATCAGATGTTGATATAGATGTCAATCAATTGGATGAAGATCAAGAAGATACAAAAGAATATTGATACAGATGTTATGTTCGAGTATGAGCTCGTCCTTATTTATATCGATTCTCCATTAAATACAGAGCTTGCCATCAAGGACAATCATATAATAGGATACAGGAAACATATTGCCAACATTGTCTTTAAATAATTTACTAATTATGCGGGTTTGTTGCATGTTGTTTGTTATTTCAAACCAATAAATAATGGCCTTACTATTGTTTATTATTTCACAGGATTCGCAGGATTCATTTGATTCTATGGTCAGGTCTCTGAAAAATCCAATTAAACACTTAAATAGTCAAGATCTGGAAGACAGGCTTTACCCCCACCATAAATTTCTGAAAAACCGGCCTTCAGTTCAGCTTGCTGTGCTGAAAACGAGGGTGGATTTGCATGATCAGTTGAATGAAAATGAATCAGATATTCGGGATGCTTTTGAGGGCAGATCCATAATCCCCATAGATGAAGATCCCATTGCTGGAGAATTTCTGTCTGCGTTGAAGCACAAGTATAGTGTTGTATCGGAATACAAATTGGAGGACAACTATACCAAGTCTAAATCAAATGAATCCAGTTCTAGTGCTCTTGAACTTACCGAATTAAAGCCAGAAACAGGATTTACAATCTCTAATGGGAATGGGTATGGTAGTTCCAATATTGGATTAGATGTCCGGAGCTCTGCAATAAGCACTGGACCTGATCGTAGTGAACCCCAACTAATTCAATGTGATGAAAATATGGACTTTGATGATGATCAGGAAAACAAGCCAGAGCATTTTGGCAATATTGAAGAAACTGAAGAGGTTTCCTGTGATCGATTGAATCAACTCAGCCATAAGACATCTACTACAAGCTGGTTTGTATCAGAAGGAGAAACGGTTTTTCTTTCCCATGATGATGGATGCCGCTCTTTTCACGATATAGCAAATTCAGAGGTGTGGAGGTTTTAATTATTGTACTTAATTTTGGGGTTTATGGGTGTTATAATTTATACATTTTGGGATTTTCTTTTAGAAATAGGGAAAAGCCTAGGGGTTAGATTATTCTCATGGTTTAAATTTCTATATTTGAAATAAAATTCACCAATTTCTGTTTAAAAAAATGATTTGCCTAAATATTTGATGTAGTTTAAATAGGATGTAGTTCATTTCAAAGACTATTGAAATTTTCTAGAAACTATGCTTGGCATTTCAAGAATATTTATGCACTCTTTAAATTTTCCCTTAACATAAAGGGCAGTTGATGTATGAGTAATACTCAGTATTGTTATTTTCCAATCTCCAGGAGAAGGCTGAATATGAAGCTCCATATGGGTTTACCCCAAACATGTGGGGTGATTGCTGGTTGATCAGAGCAGCTGGTTCAGATGGTTGCTCTGGTAAATATGTTGTGGCAGCATCTGCAGGTTGTACATTGGACTCAGGTTTCTGTTCATGGGACTTTTATAATAAATAAATTATGGCATTCCATACTGAATCAGAGGCCTTCACTTCAACGTCTAGTACCATCTCTCCAGTTTTGGCAGAGAGGGATGTCTCGGGGAGAAATTTTGGCTTTGCAAATGTTGTGCCAGAAAATCAACATTGGTGGTACAGGCCATGTGGGCCTCTTATGGTATCTACTGCCAGTGCCCAAAAGACAGTTAATATTTATGATATTCGTGATGGAGATCCTGTGATTTCAATGTGTTTGTTTTGAAAGTTTAGGTTTCATAGTAAATCATCAATGGGCTCTAAAATAAGGCCACATTGAAATCTTGGATACATGCTTCATGCCAAAATCAGTTGTATATTCCATAAATACACAATCTTGGACCACTCTGTATACATCTGCTTCTTGGACAATATTACATCTCCCTCATTATACAGGTGGTGTTCTTACATGCATAGCAAAGGCATTGTTTTGGCAATCATTTTTTAAGTCACTAGATATTGTGGGTACAAGGATCTAGGGTCTCCACATGAAACTGTGTTGCCCGGAGACTCACTCTGCCTGTCCTTAAATTTGTAAACATAGTATTATGCCAATGCTTCTTTCATTTTGTATGCATAAGACGATTTTTTGTCAAAGTCCATAATTGTTTTTAAGTTTTATCCATCCCAGTTTTGTTGTGAATGCACAGGTTTTTGGCTCAACACATATCTGTTATATCTTTGTACTTTTCCTTTACTAACTATTTTGAAATTTCTAGTTATATTTAGAGGTGTCTTTTAAGGGATGAGGGGAATTACTTGGATTTAGTGCTGCCAGGCTTATCATTTATTCTCCAAATGAAGCCCTGTAATCTGTAACACTATATGGCCATGCAGCTCACTTGTTAAAATATAGTTGATACAATACGTTGTACATGAAGCCTGGAATTGTGTACATTCCTGGAATATATTAATTTGCAGGCATGCTTAAAAGAGAGATAGGTTTTGATAAAATCAAAAACCCTGAACATGAAGAAAAATACGAGGCAATTATTTTATACAGATAGAACCAAGACACTATCTCCTCATTAATAAAAAAACCTCAGTCCAAAAATCATATGTACAAATTCTAGAAGTCGAAAGTTGAAAATTTCTGAAATGGAACCAGGCCCTTTTCAAAAGAATAAATTTAGTAAAAACGAGGGTGAATAAAGTTATCAAAATTTCCACATACCGTGTTAGCAAGGAATGACTACGAGTCCTGAGCAGTGAGACTGAGGAATTTCTCCTTTGCTGCAGGTTGCAGTTCTCTTCTCCAACACGATGAAAAGAAAATTCTTAGCTTTGGAGTCTGAAGCTCGAGTCACAACTTGGAAGTTGGTATGGAAAATTATCAGGGTTGTTACCAGTTGGCTTGGAGTTCGCAGCCTAATTAATTTTCTTTAATGCATTTCCTTCAATGCTGCGCCAGTTGTCACTGGTCAGCAACCTTTACAATAAAATTTATTAGACCCGTCACGCTACGAGGAAAATTTGACGTGATCACTGATCATTGATTTCTTATTGTGATAACAAACATTGGAGATTTACTGTCCTGTTTTAAAGTTTTATATTTTTTTTTTTAAATTGAAACTGCCGTCGGCATACCGACGCCTTGTAAGCGTCGCTCTTTTGACGTTTTGAACGATTTCCATTTTCGTCGGTCTTGTGACGTCCATCGATATTGCGACAGCTCTAGAAACGTCCAAAATTTCGGACCACATTTCGTCGGAATTGCGACAGTTATTCCTGGCGTCGATATTGTGACGCTTCTGGAAAGCGTCGGTCTTGTGACACTTTTGCAATACGTCGGTCTTGTGACACTTTTGTATGGCGTCGGAAATGCGACAGTATAAAGACGTGGGAACCGCGACGTTCAAAACGTCGGACCAAATTTCGTCGGAATGGCGACATTTTACAAACGTCGGTTTGGGAGGCGTCGGAAGAGCGACGAGTGTTTGGAAGCGACGGTAAGTGTCGGTAGTGCGACACTTTGTATAGGCGTCGGAATTGCGACTGCACGAGAAACCACGTTTTTGCCGGCCTCGAACTGTCGCTCTTGCGACGACTGTGTGTCGGAAAAGCGACGATTTGGCCGTCGGAAATTGCGCCAAATGTTCTAGTGTATAATACCTGTAGGATTTCCTTGTAGGGTTCGGGCAGTCCCTTAAAAAGTGACCTTTCTCCCCGCAGTTATAACAGATTAGTTTGCCTCTTCCCCTACCTATGCTTCTTCCTCGCCCCCCTCCCCTATCCCTAATGGGGGAGCCCCCGATACCAGAAGGGGTCCTTGGTGACGAAGGATCTGTCTGTACCCTATAGATGTTTCCTCGATCTATCAGCAGATCATAAGTTCGGTAGTTTTTCTCATCATGCCCCATAGACCTACAAAACCTACACCATTGCCACTTAACCTTTGGAATACAAGTAGCAAGGCGAGGGCAGTGGTTGGTGTCATGCAACCCCGCAACGCGACAATTTTCAGACCATAGTGCTGGCCTACTTGGCCCTGCAACTTCTCTAGGGCACAGCGGGCTAGGTCCTCCAGCCTGCATGTAGTCTGCGAATAGTGGAAAATTATCCTTGGTGTGGCCATTCACCCTGCAGGTATGCACCACCTGTTAGGGCTAGCCTCCGCTCCTCATTCCTTTCATAGATTTTGGATCTCCATGTGCATTGCTTCCAGCTGGCCTTGTATCTGTTGTACACCCAACTGGGTTTCATCTCGTGGCACAACCTCCAACTTCATTGCTATCTCCAAGGCCTTCTCCCGTGACTCAATGTCTTGGTGGCCCATTGGTATGCATAGGTGGGGCAACAACATAGCAATAAACCACTCCGTATGTTGCCTATCATCATACTAGAATCCTCCTTCTCTGATTACTTTTTTCAATCGCTGATCAACTTCCCATACATACTCAGATGGACCTTGTTTAAAATCTTTCAGGTCGTTCAATATCTGGGAGTAGGCCTTAGGCTTCTTGAAATATTGCTTCAAGGCTTTCTTAATGTCCTCAATGCTCGCATTCACATGCTGGTCGAGGTATCTCATTTACCAGTCTAGGGCCCTTCCTTCAAAAGTAAGAGATAGCTGCGCTCTTTTGACACCATTGCTCGCTACATTTTGCGCAGTTCATACAGACCCTGCGACAAACCAGAATCGATCCATATCTTCGTCCCCCGCACCCTTGAAGGTGGGTAGCTTCATCTGTGAAGCCATATCATCTTCTGGTGGTGGCAGAGGTGAGTTATTTCCCTTACGAGGATTCGAAGGTAGTGTTGATGGAGGGCTATGCACAGCAAAATTGGTCACTGGACTGTAGACAGATCGATCTCTCTCTTCGTTATTTCTGTAGTACTTATTGATGTGCATTGTAACCTCACTTTGATCAGAGCTCATTCACTCGATATGGCTACACATGATACTTTTCTCGCATAATAATATATTAATCAGTAACGGAAATTTTTTTAGAAACTTATCCCGCAAACCCTTGAAGAACCTCTGCTCCGCTTCTGAGTAGGACACAAATTGATCGATTTCAAATTTAGTCAAAAATCCTCCTATCACACTTTCCACCCAATGATCTACCATGTCAGTAATGGTATTATTAGAATTTTCCAACTGTCGGATCAGTTCTGGAGTCCACTGTGTGACCCATTCATCTTTCCAACACTTCTGAAAACTGACCAGCCTTGCGAGCCACTCCTGTAGCTCAATTACAAAAGTTACGAAGAAAATCTCGTAGATTTCCAAGAAAATATACTTATTTTTCCACTCCTTCGCGGTTAATTTTGCATTGCAGTTTTCTTTTACAGTGAATTCTTGAACTTTATTTTCAAACCACTCATTGATTTTTTTCTTTCCAAGCTTCCAATACGACCTTGGCATTACCAAATCTCTCCCTCAAAATGCTCTCGGTCCCAGAAATAGAACCATTTTTTGGCTCAAGGGGTCCTGACCCAGGTTTAGAGGTGAAGGTTTGACAACAAACCCCTATACTACTAGCCCTTTCGACAATGACCCACTTGCGCAGGTCAAAGTCTCACCCGAAGCAGTATGGGAGGGTGCTGGAACCAAGTTTCCGCACCCTGAGAGAGAGTACGTAATAACGTAGGTCCGTAATTGTCAGATCTGCACAAAAGGGTGATTCACAGGGTTCCAGAACGTAACCAGACTATAGTTCTTATCAAATATGTTCTAGAAAGTTTGCATCCACATGTGTATCATCAATTACAACCATAAAAAAACATAATCACAACCAACATTTTCAACATAGATAGTTCACATTCATTAACAGAGATGCAATCAGTAAGTGCAACAATAGCCACATCACAGTAATATACTAAATGCAGATACTTTCATACCATAGAGATAAAACAGACGAGTTCGTAGCTTAATTAGAAAATCTTAGTTCCCATCAATCATAACATAACAGATCCAGAAAAAATCATATGTTTCAACAATACTTCACATGTATTACTTATCAAAATCCTTTTACATTCCCCGAATACCACCCGTGCACAAAGCCAACAGGGTCCGCACACATCAGGATAGAGGATCTCTGCGAACACAACCAGCAGGAGTCCTAACCCAAACAACCAAACCCAAGATCTAGCAATTCATACTTCACATCAATCTCTATTCATTCTGTTGGTGTCATTTTTGTCAAAGTGCCATTAGTGATCAAAATTGCTCTTTTGCATTTGCATATTAGGAGTCCCATACCATAAATTTTCATCATTCCGCTAGGTCATGGATTCATTGATGGTAGTGATCTTTCATCAGTTTTCCCTCATGTGAAACTTGCTGATTCTCCTCTCTATGGTCTTTATTTATGATTCACTTCCATTCTCAATCCATATTATTAGGTCATAGGGTTGGTCTCATTAGGTTCTAGGGTCTCATCATGGTCAAATTAATGAGTCAAGTGTCAATAAATATCAGCAAGGTCATGAGGAGGTCTAATAAACTCAAAGTCACAACACCTGGGAAGATCAAAGAAATGTTTTATTCATCTTGATGTAATTTTCACCTCAAAACCATGTTTTGAGGTGAAAACATGGTACTTTTCTTTCATTACCATCTTTTATGTAATTTTATGTCATCATATGTAATAAGTCACACTTTAGAAACTACTATCTCCACATAGCCAACACCCTACCCTTCAGAGAATTTTTTCACAGCATGTCACAGTAAAATCATGTTCTAAGTATGTTCATCAGAAAGAGCTCGGAAAGAGCTTTCCAACGGTATATTATACTCTCAAAACTGACTCCTCAATTAAAATTTATGCCTAAGTGAATAAAGCTCCCCTATAGCCTAACCCTTCCCCTTTTCCCTTTTCTTCCTTACATTTTATTTAATAAAAGTTTAATGTTTTTCTTATAAAACCCCTTTTCCCTATCTGATTGCATAAATCGCATTGTAAAGGCCTTTTTTTTAACCCATAAACTCCGATGTGATTAAATAAACCCTTTTTCCTCATTTTACCTTAAAACTTTATAATAAATTTTTAATTTTTTTTATATAAATCCCCTCTTCCGATCCAATCCCTTTCCCTTTCCTGATCTGATCGCAATCGTGCTATACAAACTGTGCATCCTAATTGACCCTTTCGATTACAAAAACTCCAATGCGATTGATCTCGCCTGATCACATCCAGACCATTGATCTGATCAACGATTCGACGGTCCACATCTGATCGCATTGGAAATTCGCAAGTGCTCCCAACTCTTATTTCCGCTTCTTTGAATTTCACCGATGCGATTGACCCTGCCCGATTAAATCCTGACCATAGGTCTGCCCTTCCAATCGGACATACCACAACTAATCGCACCATCATAATCGGCCATTTCCGTTGTTCCAACTCCTGCTCCGTCCATTCCCCGATCTTCCGATTACGATTGGCTGGGTCCCACCATATAATCTTCCGCCCTGCTTCATTCAAAAAGGGTTTTCCCCTTTGTAAACACGAGAAATGAAATTTAAAATATTTCTTAAAGGTTTCATCGCATCAGCCTTTCCATCACATCGAATTGTTTCACCTCCCCTTCCCCCTGATGTGATTAATTTGCAATAGCATGGGCATTTCCACAGGCCTTTGCTCCTGCTCCACTCCCCTCCCGATTACCGATGTGATTGACCCTCGGTCCCACCCAAACCTTTCTGCCTTTTCAATGAATTTTTTTTTTTTTTTTTTTTATCCCTTTGTAAAGGCGTAAAGCTTGTGTTTTATTTGTTTAAAGGGATTTCTCCATTATGCCATCGGACATCACTTTACTATGCTTATCACTCTCACTCCATTATATTACACCATTGCATCGCAACACCCCAATCGAAATCGGTGATTCTATTATGTGTTACACCCGCTCCTTCCCGATTGTGATTTCAATTCCCATGGGCCCACCTCCCTTCCCCTCCGCTCTTTTTCATTCAAAAGGGGATTTTCTTCATTGAAAAGGTATAATTTTAGTTATGTTGGTTTCTTTCTATGATCAGATTTCAGTTCCTGAGCTGGTAAAACAACTCCCTTTTTCTGTGGATCTATTTCCCCACATTTCTGTCTATTTAATGTAATTTTCAGTCTTTTGTAAGAAGTCAGTCATTAAGTAGGGGAATAGTGTGGAAATCAAGGAGGACACTCTGCGCTCCCATTGTAACAGTTTGACAGGGAATTAATAAAGATATGCAGCTCTGATTTGTGGGATCCATGTGGTATGGATTTTAGCATTTGTTCTCTCTTTTGTGTTCATATGTGAATTTGTCATGTCACCATAAATTCATAAACATTTCTGGTTGAATGCTTTCAATTTAGATAGGTAGAATCCATTTTTAATGCTCTACCTTGGGAAATCATTCAATATTCTGTGTTTTCTTCTGTATGAAAAGGATCCATTTCCTATGCCCTTTTCAGCTCCTCACTAGTCTTACCATCCCACCATTATTTAAAATTAATTGCTGAAATTCCTGCCTACCTTGCCCTAGGAAATACCCTGTATCTCTGGTTTAATTCCCTAGATTCAAAACTGCCCTATTTTTTCCATACAACCCTGAAAATCCATTCATTAAAACATTTTCCCATTATTATACCTAGCCTAAAATCAGTTTTTTATTATACTTCATTGAATATCTTTTTGCGGAGAGAGCCCTCTCCTGACCTTGTAGGGCTAGCTACAAGGCTGAGCGTGGTTTTAGGTTACCCTGATTTGCCTTTTTCAGCCTGAGGTCCAGATCAGGTGATAACATTTCTGGCAACCATACTGGGGATGTTTTGTAACACAAATATTGATCACCCCAGTAATATTTTCCTTGTAAATTCCTGGACTCTGGATGATGATGTTCAGAGTTTGCTAGGCTGAAATAAAATTTTGTACAGTAGAAATTTAACCACAATGGCTTCAAGAAGATACACAAGGGCCAATCCTGATCCATATCCTCCCCCTGTGTTTGAAAATCCTAATCTCATCCCAAGAATAGTCAGAAGACAAGAAGGATCACTAAGTCCTAGACCTATTTTCAGATCCCATACTTGTCCCAATGAGTGGTTGTTTTTAGAAAATATTTCTTTTGATGAGTGTTTTGAGCTTTCTTTGTTCAGAAGTAAGTCTGAAACTGCACTTGATGACACAGTTTTAGATCTAGAATTTCTTGTAGATATTGAAGTTCAAGGGGAAAATACATCAATTGATGATTGTATTTTGAATTCCCCTCAGTCATCTATCATTGTAACCAATATCCCTGAGCCTTTAGAATCATCAGAAGCAGCTTTTCCTCTCCTTAATTCATCAACATTCCCATTAGTCAATTCTCAGCTTTCATCTCCTCCATCAACACCTCCCTTAAATCCTAGTAGCACTAACACTGTTGTAAATCCACCTCGAGTCATGGCTGCCCGGTATGCACCCCTGGTTTTACCTCAAAATTTGAATGATATGCCTACTGATTATCAAAGTAAAATTCCTATCTTTGATGCCACTCAAAGCATCACAACCTAGCAGCATGTTGATAAAATGAATGACTTTTTTGATCTTCATGAGGTAGAGGAAGAGAATGTAACCACAAGATTGTTTGTCCAAAGCTTTGGAGGTGAAGTTAGAAAGTGGTTTAGAGCCCTACCAGCAGGCTCTATCTGTACCTTGCAGGAGTTACATACACAGTTCTTAGACCGGTGGGAGGTAAAGAAAAACCCAGTCCAAATTTTTTCTGAATATGAATATATTAGAACAAATGTGGGTGAAACTATACAGGATTATTGTGTGAGATTTAATGTTGTATATAATGCTATTCCGGCCAATCTTAAACCTCCTGTGGGATTAGCCTTGCTCAAGTTTGCAGATGGTTTCGATGCTGATATGGCATATTAGTTACGAGAGAGAGATCCTACCACACTTGAAGACATGCAGAAGATAGCTATGAGCGTAGAAGAAAATCTGTTGGCCAAAAGAGAACGGACTAGAGCTGAAAAGAGAGTAACCGTAAGGAAGAAGCCTCTCCTTCAGACATCAAGATGGATACTTTGATCTGAACAGTCGAGAATATGGTTGATCGATTGACTATTGCAGATAGACCTGAAGCAAAAATCAGGAATCCGAATTTTAGAGGACATCATAAACCACAGAGAGCGCAGGACCAAGCAGCACCACAGCAGCAGATCAGAACTCCTTTACAACAAAATTATGTTCAGGGAATGGAGACAGACGATGATGATGATCCTATGATTGAAGCCAATCATTTCTTCACAGAATACGGTGCACCCATCTTTCTCACAGAAGATGAAGAATACTCAGCGATCGCAGACATCCAAAGGGACGAAGATTTCATATTGGCTAATGACACAGTGTTAGAAGAAGAGTTCGATGATTTCCAAAGAGGATACATGAACACTTTATCAGCACAATAGAAGCAGTACTCTTTGAGGAGCAGAGATGTGCCAATCAGTCCCATTCAGAAAAGAAAATACATGCAATCAAAAAACGATTCTTCAAATACCCAGAAGAAAGGGAAAGAGCCATTCGATCCTTCCTCTAGCAAAACATCTTCAGCTATTAACACTGCAAATGAAAAGAATCATCACAGCACAGGAAAGGAGCAGGTAGAGAAGAAAGATCCTCCCATCAAAGAGGTAGAAAAAGTGCCTTCTTTTAATTTATAAAATGAGATTTCTAAGCTAAAGGTGTCCATGCCCTTGACTAAGTTGGTGAAAAATAGTGCTTATAAGCATCAGGTGTCTAGAATTTGCAAATAGACTCTGTATCAGATATGGTAAATGTTGAAGATGATTACCCTGAACTCATCTTTGGTCCAGCCACAAAAGATCAATCTGAAGAAAGTGAAGTTCCTCCCTTTTACCTGAGTCTTAGATTACATGAGTTCATCTTACATAATGCTATGTTGGACTTCAGAGCCTCACATAATTTGATGCCCAAAGCCATTATGGAGAAGTTAGGACTTGATATTACCCGCAAATACCATGATTTGTATTCCTTTGACTCTGGTAGGGTCCATTGTATTGGTCTTATCAAAGACTTGGTAGTGTCTTTAGATCAAATCCCAGCCAAAAGTGTTTTGAAGGATGTAGTTGTTGCCAATGTTCCACCATAGTTTGGAATGCTTCTATCTAGGTCTTGGGGTGCAAAAATTAAAGGAACCATGTAGCTTGACTTCTCTTATGCCACCATTCCCGTGTTTGGCCAGTTGAGAAAACTATATAGGGAGAAGAAAATGAAATACATGATCACTAAAAAAGAGAAGCCAGTTAATCATCCCATTAATTCAGTCCACACAGATTTAGAGTCATTTGTATTATATTCAGATGGTGGTTTGAATGATGAAAATGTTCAATTGGTACAAGTAGATGAGAAACTTGAAATCTCAAAAAAATTTAGGGAAGTCCTCAAACAGGAAAAGGATAAAGCAGCAAGCACTTCTGAGCTTCCTTCCTGCCAACAGTGAAAGGAAAATGAACAGTAGAAAGATGCAGAAATCAATCAAGATAAAGTAGAGAAAGAAGAAAAATTTCAGCATCTAGAAGAAGAAGAAGAAGACCTATGGAGCATGGACCTGGTCTGAAAATTTTGAAGAAGCTAAATGAAAAGAGGATTTCTGTCTATTGAGATTCAGAGCTGATAATCAAACAGGTCAAAGGAGAGTATCAAGCAAAGCATCCACGATTGAGGGCATATCGAAATACAGTCCTATACATCTTAAGGACATTTTCTGAGTACACTTTGACAGTAGTACCCAGGATGCAGAATATTATTGCAGATTCTCTTACCACTACTGCAAGCAACTTGAAAATTCCAATGAATTCTAGCAACAAGTTTGAGATTTATGTCAAACATCGACCTGCTGTTCCAGATAATCTAAGGTATTGGCAAGTGTTTTGGGATGACAATGAAATCAATGGCTTTTTGCAGAGTGAAGGAAAATTCAAAGATGCTCCCATAGAAGGTGACTATGAGGTTGATGATCAAGAAATTGAAAAAAATCAGATGGACATATTGCAGCTGAAAGATAATGTAATTCCTAGAGGTCTCATACATTTAGAGGAGCTTTTTGATCAAGATGATGTTGCGAAGAAACCAAGCTTAGTGCCCACTGAAAAAGGAGTTGAAGATGTTAATCTTGGAACAGCTGAAAAGCCTAAGCTTGTGAAGTTATTAAAGGCATTGTCCCTTGAGGTAAAGGAACAGTATGTTAAACTACTTTCTGAATTGTCTAATGTGTTTGCATGGGATTATTCAGATTTGAAGGTGTATGACAAAAACATAATTCAGCATACTAATCCCATCAAGTTGGATCAGAAGCCATTTAGACAGAAGCTGAGAAGGATCAACCCAAAGCTGCTACCATCCATTGAAAAAGAGGTAAACATATTGTACAAAGCGGGTATCATTGTTCCAATTAGATTTTCTGACTGGATTTCAAATTTGGTCCCAGTACGTAAGAAGGTAGGAGAGATAAGGTTGTGAATAGATTTTCAAAATTTGAATAAAGCATCCTTAAAGGATAATTATCCACTTCCGAAGATGGACCATATTCTGCAGAGAGTAGTTGGAGCATCAAGGATGTCACTACTCAATGGCTACTCAGGCTATAATCAGATCTTGGTGCATGAGAAAGACCAAGACAAAACTGCCTTCACAACACCCTGGGGAACTTTCCAATATGCCAAAATGCCATTTGGACTGAAGAACGCTAGAGCTACTTTCCAGCGAGCAATGGACATTGATTTTGCCAATGAAAAGGATGTTTTTCTTGTTGTTTATTTGGATGATCTGTCAGTGTTTTTTGGTTTTGATGATGAACACTTGCACCATTTGAGAGTTGTTTTTCAGCGATGCAAAATTTTTAGGATTTCTCTTAATCCAAAGAAGAGTCTCTTTGCTATGGATGAAGGCAAGTTGTTGGGTCATATCATCTCTAAAGATGGTATCCGCATTGATCCTTCAAGAGTGGAGGCAATTCAACACATAGATCTTCCACGAAATAAAAAGGAGATTCATGCATTCAACGGTAAGATGAACTTCCTGCACAGATTTATACCCAATTTGGCTAAACATTTAAGAGAAATGACTAACATGTTGAAGAAGGATAACACTGTCAAATGGAGTGAGGAGGCTATCAAGTCATTTAATCTGGTAAAGTTTGCTCTGTCCAATGCCCTATTCTTGATTAGTCCCGACTATACTCAATATTTCATTGTTTTTTCATTTGCATCAGAGCATACTATGGATGCGGTTTTGATGCAGAAGAGAGATCAAATTGAAAGGCCAATTGCATTTTTTAGTAGGACTATTAGAGATGTCGCCTTGTGGTATAATATTATTGAGAAACAAGAATTGGCTCTTATAAAGGCATTGAAGGATTTTAGAGTCTATATTATGCATTCAGATACTATAGCATATGTTCCTAATGCAGCAGTAAAGGACATCTTTGTGAAAACTGATCCAGAAGGTCGAAGAGGTAAGTGGATAACAACGATGTTGGAATATTATTTGGAGATCAAGCCCACCAAGTTAATCAAAGGACAAGGCTTGGCAAAATTAATGGCTCAATCAAACCTGCGTGCCCTGGATATTAATCTCATAACAGCAATGTCAGAGGATGAGGATGAAGGTTTGCTTGTTCTAGTTTCAAAAAAAATTCTACAATCCCCATGGTATTCAGATATTTATTATGTTCTTCAACATCTTTCACCACCTCCAGGGATGTCGAAAAGCAAAGGTAGATCACTGAAACTTAAGTCTGCTAAATATTGTATTTTGAACAAGGCTCTTTATTGGAAAGATCCAGGAGGTATTCTGCTCAATTATTTGGTTGAAGATGAGGCGCAACAAGTGATGCATGATTTCCACAAAGGTGATTGTGGTGGTCATTTGTTTTGGAAAACTACAGCTAATAAAGTGTTGAGAGCAGGATATTATTGGCCCACTTTATTTTCAAACTTGTATAAAATAGTAATGAGCTTCCATGAGTGTCAAATTTTCCAAGGGAAAAGGAAATTGCTTCCTCTTCCTTTGAAACCAGTTACAATGAATGCTCCCTTTCAGCAGTGGGGACTTGATTTCATAGGTGAAATCCATCCCGCATCATCAGCACAACATCGATGGATCTTGACAAGTACAAATTACTTCACCAAATGGATCGAGGCCATTCCATCGAGGCAGGCTACAGATATGGTAATCATTCAATTTTTAGAGTCAAATATTTTATCTCGTTTTGGTTGCCCTCACAAAATTATAACAGATAACGCAACATCGTTCAAGTCTAAGAAGATGGTGGATTTCTGCGAAAAATACAACATTGTGTTGGGTCATTCAACAACGTACTACCCACAAGGCAACGACTTGGCAGAATCATCGAATAAATATTTGATAAATATAATCAAGAAGATGTTGGAGGCAAACAAAAGGAACTGGCATCGAAAGCTCATCAATGCATTGTGGGCAGACAAAGTCAGCAGTAAGAAATCCATAGGTATGTCATAGTTTGAATTGATTTATGGTACTGATGTTGTCTTTCCTGCATCGCTTATAGTTCCAGTCATGAGATTATTACAAGAAGTTGGTAGTGAAGAAGATGAATATCAATGAAGGATTAATCAAATGATCCACCTTCAACAAATAAGGGAGGAAGTGTCACAGAACATTGTTCAGTTGCAGGAAAAGATAAAGAATATCTATGACCATAAGACCAAAGCAGAAAAGTTTCAGTTGGACAATGCAGTGTTGAGATGGGATGCACGAAATGAGGACAAAGGGAAGCATGGTAAGTTCGACAACCTGTGGAAAGGACCATACAGGATTTCAGCATACAAGGGACATAATGCTTTCTTTCTCTAAGAGATGAATGGCCAAGGTTGTCCTGGAGGACAAGTGAATGGTAGGCTTTTGAAGCACTACCACTGTTGAAGACAATGGATCAGAAAACTATGTCACAATCATTGTATATACCATGTTATTTTTTGTCAGATTTCAAAATACACAGTCATTGAAGTTTGGGGCTCGAGGTGAAGGCTATAAAACTTGAATGATATGTGTATAGTTTGGTTTTATTTTAGTTTTCAGTCTTAGTCTAGAGTTAGAGTCAATCTGCATTGTATCAGTTTTTAGTATTTTGACTCCATGCCCAATGGATAAGGCTACTTGGTCTATGGTGTTCTTGGCACCTCCAAGGAGCTACCATCCCCATTGGAGCCAATGTTAGTGTCAGTCTTGTCAAACTCCCATCAATGATCAAAATTTCTCTTTTGCATTTGCATATTAGGAGTCCCATACCATAAATTTTCATCATTCCACTAGGTCATGGATTCATTGATGGTAGTGGTCTTTCATTAGTTTTCCCTCATGTGAAACTTACTGATTCTCCTCTTTATGGTCTTTAGTTATGATTCACTTCCACTCTCAATCAATATTATTAGGTCATAGGGTTGGTCTCATTAGATTCAAGGGTATCATCATGGTCAAATCAATGAGTCAAGTGTCAATAAATATCAACAAGGTCATGAGGAGGTCTAATAAACTCAAAGTCACAACACCTAGGAATATCAAAGAAAATTTTTATTCATCTTGATGTAATTTTCGCCTCAAAACCATGTTTTGAGGTGAAAACATGGTACTTTTCTTTCATTACCATATTTTATGTAATTTTATGTCATCATATGTAATAAGTCACACTTCAGAAATTGCTATCTCCACATAGCCAACACCCTTCCCTTCAAAAAAAAATTTCACAGCATGTCACAGTAAAATCATGTTCTAAGTATGTTCATCAGAAAGAGCCCGAAAAGAGCTTTCCAACGGTATATTATACTCTCAAAACTGACTCCTGGATTGAAATTTATGCCTAAGTGAATAAAGCTCCCCTGTAGCATAACCCTTCCCCTTTTCCCTTTTCTTCCTTACATTTTATTTCATAAAAGTTTAATTTTTTCTTTATAAAACCCCTTTTCCCTATCCGATTGCATAAATTGCATTGCAAAGGCCTTTTTTTTAACCCATAAACTCTGATGTGATTAAATATACCCTTTTTCCTCATTTTCCCTTAAAACTTTATAATAAAATTTTAAAGTTTTTTATATAAATCCCCTCTTCTGATCCAATCCCTTTCCCTTTCCCAATCCGATCGCAATTTCTCTATCGCGCTATACAAATTGTGCATACCAATTGACCCTTCCGATTACAAAAAATTCGATGCGATTGATCCCACCTAATCACATCTGGACCGTTGATCTGATGAACGATCCGACGGTCCACATCCGATCACATCGTTCGATCGCATCGGAAATTCGCAAGCGCTCCCAACTCTTATTTCCACTTCTTTGAATTTTTCCGATGCGATTGACCCCACCCAATTAAATCCCGACCGTAGGTCTGCCCTTCCGATTGGACGTCCCACAGATAATCGCACCATCACAATCGGCTATTTCTGTTGTTCCAAATCCTGCTCCGTCCATTCCCTAATCTTCCAATTGCGATTCGCTGGGTCCCACCATATAATCTTCTGCCCCGCTTCATTCAAAAAGGGTTTTCCCCTTTGTAAATGCAAGAAATCAAATTTAAAATATTTCTTAAAGGTTTCATCGCATCGGCCTTTCCATCGCATTGCATTGTTTCACCTCCCCTTTCCCACGATGCAATTAATCACCAATCACATCGGAATTTCCACAGGCCTTTTCTCCTGCTCCACTCCCCTCCCGATTTTCTATGTGATTGACCCCCGGTCCCACCCAAACCTTTCCGTATTTTGAATGAAAAATTATTTTTTTTTCCCTTTGTAAAGGCGTAAAGCTTGTGTTTTATTTGTTTAAATGGATTTCTCCATTATGCCACCGGACATCACTTTACTATGCTTATCACTCTCGCTCCATTATATTACACCATCGCACCGCAACACCCCAATCACAATCGGTGATTCTATTATTTGTTACACTTGCTTCTTCTTGATTACGATTGCGATTCCCATAGACCCACCTCCCTTCCCCTCCGCTCTTTTTCATTCAAAAGGGGATTTTCTTCATTGAAAAGGCATAATTTCAGTTCTATTGGTTTCTTTCTATGATCGGATTTCAGTTCTTGAGCTGGTAAAATAGCTCCCTTTTTCTGTGGATCTATTTCCCCACATTTATGTCTATTTAATGTAATTTTCAGTCATTTGTAAGCAGACAGTCAATAAGTAAGGGAATAGTGTGGAAATCAAGAAGGACGCTCTGTGCTCCCATTGTAATAGTTTGCAGGGAATTAATAAAGATATGCAGCTCTGATTTGTGGGATCCATGTGGTATGAATTTTAGCATTTGTTCTCTCTTTTGTGTTCATATGTGAATTTGTCATGTCACCATAAATTCATAAACATTTCTAGTTGAATTCTTTCAAGTTAGATAGGTAGAATCCATTTTTAATGCTCTGCCTTGGGAAATCATTCAATATTCTGTGTTTTTCTTCTGTTTGAAAAGGATCCATTTCCTATGCCCTTTTTAGCTCCTCACCTGTCTTACCATCCCACCATTATTTAAAATTAATTGCTGAAATTCCTGCCTACCTTGCCCCACGAAATACCCTATATCTCTGGTTTAATTCCCCAGATTCAAAACTTCACTATCTGTTCCATACAACCCTGAAAATCCATTCATTAAAACATTTTTCCCATTATTATACCTAGCCTAAAATCAGTTTTTTATTATACTTCATTGAATATCTTTTTGTGGAGAGAGCCCTCTCTTGACCTTGTAGGGCTAGCTACAAGGCTGAGCATGGTTTGAGGTTACCCTGATTTGCCTTTTTCAGCCTGAGGTTCAGATTAGGTGATAACACATTCTCTGCCTATCGAATCAAAAAGGTTCAACTATTTATACTACTTTAGCCTATGCATCCAATGGTCTGTAAACCGTGGTTTTCGGAATCTTGGTCTACCCTTGACCCGCTTACAATGCATTAGGGGCTTTGACCCACCCCAAAACTCCTGTGTTAGAATAAATATAATAAAAAATATACCAAATGGACCAAATTCGCGGCTTCGTAGGAGACCCTTTTCCAACACCAGGAGTAAGAAAGAAACTCAGTCTTTTGTACACAAAAGAATTTTTTTAAGAATGTTTATCTCAATGTAATATTCCTTTTTCAGAAATATCACAAGTCTATGCTAGAGATGGACTATGGGGGCATTTACCAGATATGTCACCTTCTAAAGAAGGGTGAGATCCAGAGGCTTTCTAGCCCTTTGCAGACTCTGTCTACAGATATGTGAAATTTCCTAGTAGGAAAGGCTAGCAACCCAAGTCTGGAAAACACATTTTCCAGGAATGGAGGTAGCAGAATTTGATCCCTAGTCTGGGATCCATTAAATATCTCTATCTAGAGCTGAAATCCAAGAGTGTGCTCAAAACAAATGTCTCTAGGAGCTTAATACAAGTCTCCTTTTCCTGTTTATCTTTAGAAAATGCCCAATGAAGAGGGCTGCATCAACAAATGAACATGTAATAGCATAGCAACCTTATATGATAGAGACAATGTGCATGAAACTATAAATAGTCATTGAATATATATAGCAGCAAGGAAGATATACAAATACTTGAAGAAACACTCACTCAAGCTAAGCAAAGAACCCCTCAATGGCATGCATGCTGGAACATATCACAATACTTCTACACAAGAATGCTTGTGACTACAACTGCACAGTCATTAGATGGTACTACTGCATATATAATTTCAATACATGTATATGGAAGTATAAAGCTCAAATAAAGAAGGGGGAGCAAGATCTCAACCCCTGGAAATAATAATACATCAATCCTTGGGAGGATTGGCTGAAATATACAGAAAGCGCAAAATGTTAGAGTTGTTGCCTCAAACTGAAATAGCACTGCAACTCAGAAAATGGATGGAGATGAATGGAAAATGCTGCATGTACTGAATATATCTCCTCCAATGGAACTTTCAGGGGGAAGGCTAATCCAATCCCTAATATGTCTCCCTCCAAACTAGTGGTGCAAACCCACTGCAATTCTGCTAAGAAATAATGCAGTTAAGGGAAGGAACTACACTATAGATGATGGGAGGAGATGGGCCTGATGCCAAAATGTGAAATACAGATCTGAAACCTCCTCTAGTGGCCTTTTGGATGCAAAGAAAATCTCTCCTCTAAAATTAGAGCTCCGGAAGTGATGCTATGGAAGTCTCCACTGCAACCCAGCAACACAATGTTTCCTGCACTGCTGAAAACATTGTACTGAAGGAAAATTATTTGGCGTTAAACCAGAATGTGGAGGATCTGAAGAAAAAACCTTCAAGAGGCTTCTCAAGAAGGAGGGAATCCTAAACAGGAGTTCTCTTGTGATAATCAACACAACTATCTCAGTTAAGCAACTGAAGAGAGCAAGAAATTCAAAATATCCCTGAATGAACAAATGGTTGATTTTTCCTCCTTTTATGCCAATGAAGGCTCCTTGGCCATGGACCCCACACATTAGGGTTTCTTCCTCCTTAAGCAATTGCGTTGGCTTCCAAAGAAAGCCACACCTCCATCTATTGCGTAGTTTGACTTGGTCAACATGACCTAGCCTCCTTGCAATTATCCCTTTTCACACATGGGTGTGCAAAACTAGCTCTAATGATGCTTCTCTTTTATTTCATGAGGGACTTTATTGATATTTTATTCATGAATGGGTCTCTTTGCCCATTTCATTCTCCTCCTAGCTGAAATAGCCAAAATTAATGTTCCAATTAGCTTTATGCTAATTTGGAAACATTACAGTCCTCCCCTCCCAAAGATTACTTGTCCCCAAGCAAGTACAAGGTTAGAACTGAGTTATTCCTCCTCCTTTCCCTGTAGCACACATGTATGATGCCTACCTCCAAGTAGCAAGGTGCCATTTCATCAATCAATTCCTCACAATGTCCCTCCCAAGTATGCAAGTCAGCTGCCAAGCTATCATCATGCAATGGTGGAATACTCAAGAGGATAACAGAGTGATGTCTAGAGGTCCTCTCGGAGTATGGAGTCTGTAGTGTAGGGAAAAATATCATCGCCATATGGTCCATCCGTCCCCAAGCTATGTGCCATGAAAATTGAGTCACCTCCCAACTAGGCAACTCCTGAAGTCTGTCATCCACCTTTGGCTACGGCAAAGTAGGTGGGATGAAGATATGCTTATGGTAGACCACATAGTCTACCCCATGCTGTCTACCTCTCCACTTAAGATAAGTGTAAGGCGTCTGCTGATCCTGGGCTGCAATAAGGCTGCCATCAAGTGGCAAGATGAAGGCTGGGCCTCCAAAGGCCTCTCCCCCAACGCTGCAAATCATGCTGGCCCAAACATCTCCATATGTGATGAGTTGGTAGTCATCCTCATATGGCATCATATCCATCATATGGCTCACCTCATAAAAGAATGACTATCCTGGAAAGGTGGCCATCAAAAATATCATGCTCCTCTTAGAGCATGCACTGAAAAAAGAGAGGGATCCTCCTCCCTCAAGGGACACACCCGACCAAGGTGTCTCTCTCCTGATCATGCTCCTTATAAGAATAGGAATAACAGCATAAGGAGCCAAGATAGGCATCATGTTGGCTGCCATGTGTAGCAAGTGAGTGGGGCTATGGTTCCTCATGTGTAGCCAGCACAGCTTGATCCCCAACTGCAATAGAGAATGTAAAAGATTGTGGTTTCCCAACCACCTGTGTGCTGCCCCATTCTCCTTATGTGTTTGGAGGAAAGGAACAATGTAGGATGCAAAGTGAACATTCCCTCCAACACATAGCTCTTCCCCAAGTATCCCTAGGGGATGTTCATCAATGCTGCTCATGGCCTCCAATGACCCAAGAAGCCTAAGAAAAGGAATGCCCCTTCTTGGAGCAATGTCCTGCATAGAGATGGTCAAAGGAAGTATACATGCAACATAAAAATCAGAATGTATATGACTAACATTCTTACCATCTACTCTGCTCATGCAAGTGGAGTAGCTCATAGATATGTCTCCTCCCATCCTTGAAGAGAGAATGAATGGCTATGCTAGCTTCCCCAAAAATGGATGTACATCCCCTACATCTACATGACTTCTGCATCTCCCCATGTGCTGATGTGTCCCCTCCTCATGCAACTGGTCATCTAACACCATGCAGGTAAAAATATCCTGGGAATACTCCACCCAAAGTTGGGAGCTCCCATGTGGATCCATCCTCCATAGTGATAGCACTGATGATCCCTCATGTAGACTCACTGTCATATGGCTGCTTCCTTCTTTGACATCTCCCATGCCAAAGATATAAGTGGGAATATTTCCATCCTCCCTCTGATGCTTCTGCCTCAACGCAGAACCTGAAATGGGAGTGGGCAATAGTGATGATGAGAGAAAACTACCCTTCCTCCTGTAGCTACCCAAAGCTCCCTGAGTTGTATCAAGCTCTCCCAAGGTCTCCACCTCTATGAAGTCAATGAGTGGTTCCCCAAAATATGAAGCATCCCTCCTCCTCTGCTGATCCAGTGGTCTCCTCGGTAGAATTTCTCCATGCAGTGAGACATCATCATCAAAGGTAGACTATATATATGAATGGGCAGATGTGTCCATGCCCTCACTCCATAGTCCAATCTTCCTACATGGTGCATCAACCTCTAAAAATGAGTAAGGGTAATTACCCCTCATCAACCAATGCTGATTCTTCCCCTTACCTTCTCCTTGTGTCCCCAAGTTTCCACACCTCCTCATCAATGGTACAAATGGATCATGTGTTGTGCCTTGATCTCTATACATGAGATCCTGGGGTCCCTCTTGAAATGATGCAAGAATCCCTCCACTTGGAGCAAGGGCTCCACCTTCCTCTGCATGAGGTACTAGATACTCTCTAGTTGTGCCAGTGTTGTTGCTCCTAACCTCTTCCTCATGGGTGGGCAACCTCCCGATAATGGGGTCCTCCTTTGGGAAAGAGACCCTCAGGCTTCCCTGCTCAAGTGTATATGATGAAAATATTTCCTCCAGCAAGGTATGATGTAAGGTCCTAGCCTCCCTTATGGCTGTATGAAGTAGAGTGGAAATATGTCACCTTCTAAAGAAGGGTGAGATCCAGAGGCTTGATGGCCCTTTGCAGACTCTGTCTACAGATATGTGAAATTTCCTAGTAGGAAAGGCTAGCAACCCAAGCCTGGAAAACAAATTTTCTAGGAATGGAGGCATCATGATTTGATCCCTGGTATGGGATCCACTGAATATCTCTATCTAGAGCAGAAATCCAAGAGTCGGCTCAAAACAAATGTCTCTAGGAGCTTAATACAAGTCTCCTTTGCCTCTTTATCTTCAGAAAATTCCCAATGAAGAGGGCTGCATCAACAAATGAACATGTACTAGCATAGCAGCGTTATATGAGAGATACAATGTGCATGAAACTATAAATAGTCACTAAATATATATAGCAGCAAGGAATATATACAAATACTTGAAGAATCACTCACTCAAGCTGAGCAAAGAACCCCTCAATGGCATGCATGTTGGAACATATCACAATACTGCTACACAAAAATGCTTGTGGCTACAACTGCGCAGTCATTAGATGGTACTGCTACATATATAATGTCAATACATGGATATGGAAGTATAAAGCTCGAAGAAATAAGGGGGAGCAAGATCTCAACCCCTGGAAATAATAATACATCAATCCTTGGGAGGATTGGTTGAAATATACAAAAAGGGAAAAATGCAAGAGTTACTGCCTCAAACTGAAATAGCACTGCAACTCAGAAAATGGATGGAGATGAATGGAAAATTTTTCATGTAATTAATATATCTCCTCCAATGGAAATTTCAGGGGGAAGGCTGATCCAATCCCTAAGATTTCTCCCTCCAAACTAGTGGTGCAAACCCCACTGCAATTTTGCTCAGAAATAATGCAATTAAGGGAAGGAACTGCGCTGTAGATGATGGGAGGAGATGGGCCTGATGCCAAAATGTGCAAAACAGATCTAAAACCTCCTTTAGTGGCCTCCCGGATGCAAAGAAACTCTCTCCTCTAAAATAAGAGCTCCAGAAGTGATGCTATGGAAGTCTCCACTGCAACCCAGCAACACAATGTTTCCTGCACTGCTGAAAACGCTGTACTGAAGGGAAATGATTTGGCCTTAAACCAGAATGTGGAGGAGCTGAAGAACAAACCTTCAAGAGGCTTCTCAAGAAGGAGGGAATCCTAAATAGGAGTTCCCTTGTGCTAATTAGCACATCTATCTCAGTTAAGCAACTGAAGAGAGCAAGCAATTCGAAATATCCCTGAATGAACAAATGGTTGCTTTTTCCTCCTTTTATGCCAATGAAGGCTCCTTGGCCATGGACCGCACACATTAGGGTTTATTCCTCCTTAATCAATTGTGTTGGCTTCCCAAGCAAGCCATACCTCCAACTATTGCGTAGTTTGACTTGGTCAACATGACCTAGCCTCCTTGCAATTATCCTTTTTCACAGATGGGTGTGAAAAACTAGCTCTAATGATGCTTCTCTTTTATTTCATGAGGGAATTTATTGATATTTTATTCATGAATGGGTCTCTTTGCCCATTTTATTCTCATCCTAGCTGAAATAGCCAAAATTAATGTTCCAAATAGCTTTATGCTAATTTGGGAACATTGCACCCAAATTTGGCTGAAATTTTATAGAAGATTACAGATATGTTAAAGAAGGACAATGAGGTGAAATGTAGTGAAGACAACAAGAAATATTTTAGTGAGGTCAAGGCTTCATTTTTCCATTCTCCCACGTTGTTCATCCCAGATTATACATGTGAATTCATCATCTTTTATTTTTCTTATAAACACAGTATCATGGCTGTCCTATTACAGAAAAATCAGCAGGGAACCGAACAACCCATCTCTTTCTTTAGTATGATTCTTAGAGATGCTTTCCTTATATATGACATAATTGAGAAGCACACATTGTTGTGGGGACATGAGGTAAGTGAATTAAATTCAAAACTTTTAAAACTTAAATTCGAAACTTTTAAAACTATACTCAACACATTTTAATAAGAAACTTTATTGAATAAGAAAATTGATTTGAATCTACTCCTTTATAATGTGCTTAGCCCATAAAATCATGAGTCTAGACCAAGGGCTTAAATCCACACATTTAAACGTAAGAAACTTAGGGTTTATTCCTCATTTCATTTCTTTGTCGTGAGAGTTTTTTTGAGAGGGAAAACTGGGCAAGTGTGTCGACCCTGCTGCCACCTGAAAACCTGCACAAATTCCGAGCTTGTAAATTTGGCTTTTGGTCCTGCTATGGCCGTCGGCAAACCTGTGCAACCTCTGCGATTTTGAATGGGGATTACGACCCTGCTATGGCCACATGCAGACTAATGCAATCTTCAACTGTGTGCATTGATCCTTTGCTGATAATGCTGGGGTTCATTAGTGGAATTTTGAGGTCTAAAATGGGCTTCCTAAGGAAAATATACAACCAAAATAGACTTTATAAGAGCCAATAAGATTCAAGATGATGATGTCAACCATGGGGGATGATTCACCATTTTTTAAGTAAAAAGGTAAAAATATTAAAAAATAATAAAATAATAAAACTACTTTTTCAACTCGTATTTTCAACATATCTCCCAAAGTTTTTACTTAAATTTTGAGTCAGAGTAATTGTTGGATGCAAAATTTAATTCCTCATCCAAGGAGTAGCCATGTTGCATACTTTTGAAGGACCCTGATACACGAAAAACGAGAAATACATGAAAAAACATGATTGTAATCATGTTTTTCATGTATTTCTGATTTTTTGTATAGCAGGATCCATCAAAAGTATGCAACATGGGTACTCCTTCGATGAGGAATTAAATTTTTCATCCAAAAAGTACTCCTATTCAAAATTTGAGTAAAAACTTTGGGAGATAAGTTGAAAATACGAGTTGAAAAAGTAGTTTTTTCCTTTTTCCCTCTAAAATTTGATGATGTAATCAAATATTATTTTATTATTTCCACTATTATTTTATAATTTCATTAGTAGGCCCATTTTAGACCTCAAAATTTCCCTAATGTCTGTTTCTATTTGTTTCCTCTTAGTTTTTTTTTGCTATCTTTAGAAATTTGAAGTTGTTCTTTGCGCAACCAACAGGTCTTGGCTTCATCTCCAGGGCGGCTCGACCTCTGCAACATAGGTAAGATATTTTTCTAATTTTTTCCTAGATTTTATCGTTTCCTTGCTAATATTCTTGTGCCTTGGTTAACAGGTATTTGTCTGCGGTGGTTTTTGTAGAAGTGGTCCTTCCTTTCTCGGTCGCACTACCCCTCTTTAGGTAAGCTGGTTCCTCACACCGCTTCTCAGTTCATCTTCGATTCCTCTTCTCTCTTTGTCACTTACTGCCTTCTAAAGCTTCTATGTGTTTTATTGTGGTTGCAGGTGTTGGCCTAGCTGTCTTCTGCTACCATCATGGTCCGGAATCTCCCTGGTGAAATAGGGTAGGACCCTTTCGTTGTGTGCCTATGTTTTGTTGTTTTTTAGTCGGCTAGGAATTCTGTAAACCCTCAAAGGGATTTTGAAACTTTTAGTTGTTTTAGAATGTAGTCTTTAGTTTCTTTCCACCATATTCTTTGCAACGATTGTTTGGTATCGTTTGCCGTATTGTGGATACACTTCAATTTTTTGTTAAGTATGGTATAAACCCTAATGGTTATACAAATTTGTCTTGAAACCCTTACAGGTTCAGTCTTCAGCACTATATTTAATCTGTTTTAGCTATTACAGTATTTCTTGCTTGAATTTGTAAATTTAATTTACAGACCCTTGAAATAAGGCTTATTCGATTATGAATTTCGTTGACATACTTTTAAATGAACATAATTAAAATCTATTATTAATGTATTTTTGATATACCTACACTTCTTTGTCTCCAGCATATGGATTTGTCCTGCTTATATATTTCCGGGTCCTGCAGTTACTATTATTTGATATGGAAAGACCTTTGGCACATTTCAATACTCAGTCAATTTTTAAAAATGTAGAGAAATAATTGTTCTTTAAATTAGAAGTTCAATAATATTTTCTTTTTTTCTGTTCACACACACACATATTCACTTTCATAGTACTCTCCTTCTCTCTACAGATGGCAGATCCTATTTTGGTGTGGTTTGGGTAGGTTTATACCTTTCTCGAATCCCCCATTTAACTAAGAAGCTGCCATTCAGTTTCCAACTGTCTATTAAAACTAAATCTTGCTCCTTAACTAATTTATCCTAACTATTTTTTTTTTAATTTGAAAGTTACAATAGTTGTGTTAACTTGCTTTTGAATTTTTGTAATAAAAAAAAAAACATAAAAGAAAACTAAATAAAATTTTAATTTCTACCCAGTAGAAAGTAGCCAGCTTCTGGTTGTGGCTCTTCAGTTGGATGCTCCTGCATCAGGCTCATGGGGTAAATTAAACTCATGGCTCCTATCCATGAGCTCTTCAATAGAGTACCCAACACTTTGAATCTGTGCAACGTCTAACCAAGAACAGTCCTCAATAGGACAGTTCTTCCACTTTACTAGATACTGCAAGTATTCCTTTTTCAACGTCTTCCTAGCTACCTGTGTGTCCAAAAACTGCTCAATCTCCAAAGGCTATGCCAAAGGCTATGCCAAAGGCATCTACTTAATTCAGGGTTCTTCCTCATCCTGGGTATCCCGTGTTTGTCTTTCCGAACTATCTTCCACATCATCAACAACATATGGGTAGAGATAGTCCACATTAAAAATGGGCAAGATTCCTACACCTAGAGGTAACTGTAACTCATAAGCATTTGCAAAAAAATTCCGAAGGATTCTGCAAGGCCCAATTTTTTTCATCTTCAGTTTATTGTACTCCCCTTTAGGAAACCTCTCTTTGCATAAGTGCAATAGAACCAAGTCTCCTACCTTGAGCTGTACTTCTCATATTTTCAGATATGCTTTCTATTTTTATTTTTTGTTGTTGTCTTGTAGTTTCTATTTGACCTGCTCATGCAGATTGCTGATTACATTTGCAAAATCTTCCCCATCAGCACTCCTGCCCTCCAACTATCCCAAATCCCACAATTCAAATATTTCACGTGGGTGAATTCCATATAGGATTGGAAAAGGGCTTCTACCCGTGCTTCTATTGGGTGAGTCATTGTAGGAAAACTTTGCATGTACAAGTACACAATCCCACTGCCTGTAATTTTCACCAACTAGGCTCCTTAGTAGATTTCCCAAACTCCTGTTTACAACTTCAGTTTTCCCATCGGACTGTGGGTGATAAGCTAAACTGAAGTTTAGTTTTTTGTCTAACTTCTTCCACAATGTTCACCATAAATGGCCCGTGAACTTCATATCCCTGTCTGAGATGATGGACTTCGGCAAGACATGCAATCTGAGTATCTCTGAAAAGAACAAGTGTACTACATGCATGGCATCACTTGCCTTTCTGCATGGGATGAAATGCATCATCTTGGTGAAATGATCCACCACCACCATGATGGAATCGTAACCTTGCCGTGTCTTAGGAAAACCTAAGACAAAGTCCAGACTGACCGAGTCCCAAGTTCTTCTTGGAATGGGTAAAGGTGTATACAACCTTGCATTCTGGCTGTGTCCCTTTGCATGTTGAAAAATGTTGCACCTGGTGAAAAAAATTTGCACATATCTTCTCATTCTTAGCCAAAAACAAAAGTGGCTCAGCTGATCCAAAGTATTATCTATGCTAAAGTGTATGGCCAAACCTCCAATGTGCTTCTCCTGAATCAGGTTCTCCCGCATGGAACACTCCGAAACACACAACTATCCTCCCTTGAACAGAAATCCCTCCTGCATGTTATAGTCCAACCATGGGCTATTATCTCTCAATAGTGGATTTTGCAATATTCATAAGCTTCCTTAAAGTCTGCATACATCTCGTACAACTCCTTAAGATGCTCAAATCCCAACACTTGTATTATGCTTTCTTGCAGTAATAAACTTCTCCTGCATAATGCATTGTCCACCTTGTTGGCCTGACCGCCAATGTGCTTTAAAACAAATGTAAAGCTATGTAAGTACTCCACCCATTTCTCATGATTATGGTTCAGCTTGTGCTGCTGCATAATATATTGCAGTGCAGAATTGTCTGAAAACAAGACAAATTCATTAGCTAGCAAATAATGTCTCCAATTTTTCAATGCTTGGACGACTACATAAAACTCCTTGTCATATGATGTATACTTTTTCCTGCTCTCATTTAAATTCTCGCTGAAGTATACTACTGGCTTATCTTCTTGGCTGAGAACCGCACCAATGGATATCCCACTAGCATCACAACGAACTTGGAAAAGTTTGTTGAAGTCCGACAGTTTTAGGATTGGTTTTTCAATGATCTTCTTCTTCAAAAGTTGAAAAATCCTTTCAGCCGATTCTGTTTGATTTTCCTTCTTATTGGCATCTACCATAGATGCACAAATACCACTAAAATTCTTAATAAAATTATGATAAAAACTTGCAGTCCATGAAAACTTCGTACCTCAAACATGCTTTTGGGAGATGGCCAACTTACTATGGCTGCAATCTTCTCTGGGTCCATATTTAATTCATTCTCACAGATTACAAAGCCTAAATAAATCAACTATTTCTTAAAAAGGGAACATTTTTTAAGGTTTATCAGCAATTTATTTTGCTGCAATTTTTCCAGCACATATCTGACATGCCGAAAATGCTCCTCCTTGGTCTTGCTAAAAATGAGTATATCATCCAGATATACAATAACGAATTTTCCAATGAATTCTTTGAACATCTCATTCATCAAATTCATGAACGTGCTAGGTGCATTTCTCAGTCCAAATGGCATGACCATCCATTCATACAAGCCTTCATTGGTCTTGAATGTCATCTTCCACTCGTCACCTTCTCTAATCCAGATCTGATGATAGCCACTTTTCAGATCTATTTTTGAAAAATACGCTGCTCCACTCAGAAAATCTATTATATCTTCCATATGAGGTAAAGGAAACCTATACCTGATGGTGATATTATTTATTGCCCTGGAATCAGTGCACATCCGCCATTCACCTCCTTTCTTGGGACCTAAAACAGTCGGAACAACATAAGGGCTCAAACTCTCCTGAATCAACCTTTTGTCCAAAAACTCTTGTGATTTTTTTCTAATCTCCTCATTATCCTTTGGACTCATTTGGTAAGCAATTTTTTTCAGAAAACTGGCTCCCAGTATGAAATCAATATGGTGACTAATGCTCCTCTTTGGTGGCAACTTATCTGGTAGGTCATCTACCACTATGTCACTGAATTCCCGTAACATGTCCTGTATCGCCATAAGAAAATTGGTAATTTCAGTATGCAGTAATACTACCCTTGGTCTCCGTACAACTACATAGTTTACTTCATTTTTATCAACCTCTCGCAGAAACTTCTTTCCGCCTATTAGAAGTGCTTTTGTTCCACTGGTTTCTGCAGTATTTTGCTCCTTCATGGGAACAAGCGTGTACTTTATCCCATCCTTCACAAATTTGTAATAATTCTTCTCCGTGTCATGGATAACTTTCCTGTCATATTTCCATGGTCTGCCTAGCAAAATATAGCACACATCCATAGGCATAACATTGGAAGTCACCCGGTCCTTGTACTTGCCAATATGAAACTCAACCTCACACTGCTCATCAACTATTAGTTGGTGCCCCTTTTGTAGCCAAGACACCTTGTATGGAGTCGGGTGCTTCAGATTCTTCAAGCCCAATTTTTCTACCATCTCAGTGGCTACTAGGTTATCAATACTCCCGCTGTCTATAATTATTTTGCAGCATTTCCCATGTGACTTGCATACCATCTGGAACAATGCTTTCCATTGCATTATGTCAATCACTTCTTTGGCTACTTTCAGTAAAACCTTGTTCAACACTAAGGCCTCAATTGTTTGAGGCACATTATCCACCTCCTGTGGTGATGCCTATATTACGTCTGGTTGAGCAACATATGCTCCCCACTATCCATCCTGCTCACCTTCAGGACATTCAAAAGACTTGTGCCCCAACTTGTGGCACTTGTAACACTGGTAGGCATTTTCTCTGCCTCTGCCATTACCTCTTCCATGCTGGTATGGCCTTCTGCCTCTGGTGCTACCTTCTCTCTTAGTCTGTCCCGAAGTCTTTGAACTATTGCCTTCTTCACTACTGCTGGCAGTTTTACCTTTGCCAAAGGACTGTCCCCTTCCTCTACTGGAACCACGTCCTCTCGTTGCATTCTGCTTCCTAGTAATCTTTTCTTCTACACTCAAAGCACATTGACATGCATCCTCTATAGTTTTAGGGGAAATAATACTGATCTCATCTAAGATTTTCATCTTTAGAGCATTCAAAAATCTTGTTTTCTTCTCAAGGGTATCTTCAACATATCCAACCCTCAATTTCACTTTATAGAACTCCTCTGTGTACTCATTTAAAATAAACATTCTCTGTCTCAGATTCTACACTTGTCTGTAGAGGAAAATTTGGTAATCTTTAGGCAGGAACCTACATTTCATATTTGCAATCATCCTGTCCCATCTCTTGATCAAAGGCCTGTTCAATCTCCTCCATTCTGACTGCACATTGTCCCACCACAGTGTTGTGTGTCCTTTCAACTTGGTGACAACAAACTTGATTTTTCTATCCTCACTGACTTCCTCATACTCAAAGTATTTATCTAACTCACTTATCTAGTCCAAAAATTCTTCTGTGGACAAATTGCCATCAAATTAGAGAGTTATGGTCTTGGCTTGTTGCTAGCCATCAAAATTGATTTTAGGAGTTTGATTTATAGTGTCTCGTTATCTGACCCATCTGTCAGTGCCATTGTTTCACCTTCACTGTCATCCCCGCCTTCAGGATCCCTACGCCTTCCTGCTTCCATTGCTACCAAACGTGCTGACATAATTCTAATTTCTTCTCACAATCCTTCATCTACTGCTCCCCTTGCAACTATTCTCGACCTCTTCTTCATACTTCCATCTCCACTTAGGAAGAAATATTTTCTATGATACCACAATTGGTGGGGACACGAGGTAAGTGAATTAAATTCAAAACTTTTTAAACTATACTCAACAACTTTTAATAAGAAATTTTTTTGAATAAGAAAATTGATTCGAATCTACTCCTTTACAGTGTGCTTATCCCATACGATCATGGGTTTGGACCAGGGGCTTAACTCCACACATTTAAAAGTTTGAAACTTAGGGTATATCCGTCATTTCATTTCTTTGTAGTGAGGGTTTTTTGTAGAGGGAAAACTGGGCAAGGGCTTCAACCCTACCACCACCTGTAAACCTTCACAAATTCCGAGCTTGTGAATTGGCTTTCGACCCTACTATGGTTGCCGACAAACCTATGCAACCTCTGTGATTTTGAATGGGGCTTACGACCCTGCTATGGCCACCTACAAACTGATGCAATCTTCAAATGTGTGCATTGATCCTTTGTTGGTAATGCTAGGGTTTCTGTTTTTATTTGTTTCCTCTTATTTTTTGTTTGATATCTTCAGAAATTTGAACTGTTCTTTGTGCAACCAACAGGTGTTGGCTTCATCTCTAGGGCAGATTGACCTCTATAACACAGGTAAGATTTTGTTCTAATTTCTGTCCATAGATTTTATTGTTTCCTTACTGATTTTCTTGTGCCTTGGTTAACAGGTATTTGTCTGTCATGGTTTTTGTGGAAGTGTTCCTTCCTTTATCAGTCGCATTGTCCCTCTTCATATAAGCTGGTTTCTCACACTGCTTCTCAGTTCATATTTTCTTTCTCTTCTCTGTTTGTAACTTACTGCCTTCTAAATATTTCGAGTGTTTTCTTGTGGTTGCAGGTGCTAGCCTGGCTGTCTTCTTCTGTCATCATGGTTCGGAATCTCCCTGGTGAAACAAGGTAGGACCCTTCCGATGTGCACCTGTTTTTTATTTATTTTTTAGATGGCTAGGAGTTTTGTAAACCCTCAAAGGGATTTTGAAACTTGTATTTGTTGTAGAATGTAGTCTTCAGTTTCTTTCCACCATCTTCTTTGCAACGATTATTTGGTATCATTTTCCGTATTGTGGATATGCTTTGATTTTTCGTTAAGCATGGTATAAACACTAATGGTTATACAAATTTTTCTTGAAACCCTTACAGGTTTAGTCTTTGGCACTTTCTTTAATCTGTGTTAGATATTACAATATTTCTTTCTTGAATTTGTAAATTTAATTTACAGACCCTTGAAATAAGGCTTATTCGAATATGAATTTTGTTGGAAGACTTTTAAATGAAAATAATATATGAACAAAATTAAAATCTGTTATTAATGTATTTTTGATATACCTGCACTTCTTTGTCTCCAGCATATGGATTTTTCTTGCTTGTATATTTCTGGGTCCTACAATTTCTTTTATTTTATATGGAAATACCTTCGACACATTTCAATATTCAGTCAAATTTTAAAAATGTAGAGAAATAATTGTTCTTTAAATTATAAGTTCAATAATATTTTATTTTTTTCTGTTCACACACACAGTTTCACTTTCATAGTACTCTTGTTCTCTCTATGGATGGAAGACCCTCTTTTGGTGGGTTTTTGGTAGGTTTATACCTTTCCCGAATCCCTCATGTAACTGAGAAACTTCCATTCAGTTTCCAACTGTCTATTAAAACTAATTCTTGCTCCTTAACTAATTTATCCTAACTAATTTTTTTTAATTTGAAAGTTACAATAGCTGTGTTAACTTTCTTTTGAATTTTTGTAAAACAAAACAAAAACATAAAAGAAAACTAAATAAAAGTTCAGTTTCTGCCTAGTAGAAAGTAGCCATCTTCTGGCTATGGCTCTTCAGTTGGATTCTCCTGCATCACATTGGATCTTGTCAAGGCACTGAAGGACTTTTGTGTATGCATTTTGCATTCTCATATCATGGCTTATGTACCTAGTGCTGCAGTCAAAGAAATTTTGACTCAAAGTGATCCGAATTAGAGGAGGGAAAAATGGATTTCTTCTATACTTGAGTACGACATCGAGATCAAGCTAGAAAAGTTGATTAAAAGATCAGGTTTGGCTCAAATAATGGTCGAATCGAATCTGCAATCACTCCAAATAGATTCCTGACTATCTTAATAGAAGATGAAGCTTCAAGAAATTTCAAACATTGTCCAAAAAGGTTTTTCGATTCTCCTTAGAATGATGATATTTTATATGTATTGTAGCAATTACAAGCCCCTCCCAATATTCCCAAAACAGAGGATAAATTTCTCAAACTAAAGGAACAAACATTCTGCATCGTTGATCATTTTTTATATTGGAAAGACCCTAATGGAATATGGTTGAATTTTTTGACAGAGGAGGAAGCTTATAAAACAATGGAATAATTTCACAAGGGAGACTGTGGTGGTCACATTTATTGGAAGACGAAAACAATTAAAATTCTAAGGGCTAGACTTTATTGGCCTAGTTTTTTTGTTGATGTGTATAAAAGGGTGGTCAACTATCGAGAATGTTAGATGCTTGAAGTAATAAATAATATTCTTCCACTGCCCCTGAAACCCATAGCAGTTGGGTCACCATTCCAACAATGGGGACTCGAGTAGGGCCTATGAATGGCAAGTTGCTCAAGCATTTTCTTAGCTGATTCCATGATTGAAGCATCATTTAATTGTATATACCATTTTAATATTTGAATATTGCAAGTGTGCAAAATTTATGTTGGTATTTGTAGCCGAAAGTGAAGGCCTAAGGTCTCAACACTATGCTATAATAATAAGTCAGTCAGTCTACTAAATATTTTCTTACAGACAACAGTCAATTTCTGTCATTTCAGTCAATTATATTTTTTCAGTCTGTTAGTCATTTTTTGGTTTGTACGTTGACTTTGTTGCCCAATGGATAGGCTTATCGTCTGCACTATTGTTCTTGGAACTTCACAGGGAGGATTCCATCCCAAATGGAGCCAATGTTAGAGTCAGTTAGTTTTTCAGTTGTTGAATTTGAAATTTGTAGTCATGTAATGAGTCGAAACTCATAGACCTCTCACAGTTATGAGTTCGACCAATCATTGTATGAGAAGTCATCATGATTTTGGTTGTCATAATTTTGGTTAAGATACTTGAATTGGTGTTTAGGTATTTGGGAACTATCATCGAATTTTTTTGAGCCAAGGATGTCATGTCCAAATGCTATTATGTTATAAGTTTCATGTGAACATCTATTTATAGTCAAAGGGATGATGTTTAAGGAAGCATGGTTTGAATACCATTCTTCTTTCCTACTTCTTATATCCCATATTCTATGCAAAAATCAACTTTTCATATTCTAATCCCGACCTTGTATTCTTATTTTTCCCTTATCCTCATTCAGTATCTTGTAACCCTACATATCGTACTCCCTTATCCCCTTATTCCCTTCTAAACTATTTCATATCCATATATACCCAACCATCACATCCCCCATTCTACCTTAGTCCCATTTCCATTTTCCAAATCATCATTACCCATGATGGACACATAACACCCATATCTGTTGGGATAAATACTGAGAGGGGGGGTGAATCAGTATTTAGGGCAAACTAAAACTTTTTACTTTTTCATGCTCTAAAACCCATACGCTAATTTTCTGAAGCCAACTAGCATATACACACGGATATCCTTCATAAAACTCGCGTATACACAGAGATCTGATTATGCCATTAATTTTTCACTTATATCATTCCATAATTCATTCATTAGATGTTATATAAACAGTAAACATGTGTAGTAAGAACAGAATAAACCATCACACATAAGCATCACACATGAACACCAGGATTTTTAGGTGGAAACCCAAGTCGGGAGAAAACCACCGCTGCAGTTGCTCAGCCTTCAATATTTTATTATAGAGAAAACATCTTACAACATATGTCCTGGCCACAGAACTCCTACCAAACACGCAAGCACCTGGCTGGTTTGACCTCTTACCGGAAGGGCTCCAACCCCTGACTCAGTTTGGCCTCTCTGGAGAGGGGCTGCAACCCCACAGTCTTGTTTACCGGCCTCACACCGGAAGGGGAGCTCGACCCCCCGGTGGCAACAACCCTCAGCTCCACCATGGACCACGTTTCATCAATTTTCACACTGGATCCAAAGCTTCCTTTAGGACACCACTTGCAGGCCACGTTTCATCATATTTTCAGACTAGACCCACTCCATAATTTTAAGCTCAAACATACATCACCAACAGATACTTGTCAATTCAGATAACCCAGACAGATAGCAGTAACATAGCAGAACAGATCAGACATTTCATACTCATACTTCAGCAAACCCTAGTTTTGCATACGCGCTTTCCTTTCACTGATGCCACGTATATACGTGCCTTATGCCATACAAAACTGCGTATACTTCAGTATATATTATAGAGCCAATTTCACTGCGCATACGCACTTTATTTTGAGCAAAGCCGCGTATATACGCGCTTCCTCTGCGGCGAACTAGCGTATGGTTCTTCAGATATTTAGGTCATTGCAATTTCTTCAGAACAGATACATCACACAGATTTTACCCTTTACTTCAGACAGATGTTCGCCTCATCTAAGATCTAATAATTCCATAAACAGATCTAGAAAGTACAAATACATTTCGGATCAAGATTCCCTTCTTCATCATTTTCTTCATAGGTGCTTCATGCATTCAGATCTATCATTCAACTGTAACCCTTTCCATTCAGATATACTTCAGAGAGAAGTATTCATTCAAGCTCAGACATCTTGCACCCACACTCATGATTTGCATAATGAATTTCTTCTCCTTATATAGGTTTACCCTTTTTCAATACCATGAGCCAAAACCACAATACTTCCGATGGTATTCCTAGACGGGGTCATTTAGACGAATCATTACCCAATACAATGGGTCAATACCATGGTGGTTACCCCTGGTTTTGCACTTTATGAGTGCTTTTTCCCATACGCGACTTGGCACGTTGTTTCCCGCGTGCATACGCGACTTCTCCTAGACATATCCGCGTATGCCTTAAGACATACTCTTTTTTATCATAGATCTAGCACATGCTAAATTCCTTTCTTCATTACCTTCTATACTCACTGTAGATACATCATATTTACATCATTTAACAGGTTCATCAAGATATATTCTATCAAGCACAACTTCATCAAGTAGGTAGCCATTATCTTCATCAAGTGGGTTGTCATTCAAGGACAACGTTCTATCAAGTGGGTTGTCATCAAGGACAAAATTCAGTATCATATTGCCAACAAACATCATATCACATCAGATTTACATCATTTACCAAGTCCATCAAGTCACAAATAACTTCATGTCTTCATCTTCATTCAGTGGGTTGCCATCAAGGACAACACTCTGCATCATATTGCCAACAATATCCTCATATATTAACCAACCCCCTTACACTCATGTCTATCATTCGAATATTCCTAAGTTCGCATGCTCCCACATGATTGTTAATCAAAGTGGAGGGCCGAAATAAACAACAATGTCTGTGACACCATTTAATTGAGAAATCAATTTTGAAAGTTCATGGAATAGCTACCATTTTCATTGATTTATGTTTGATGATGAGGTGATTTGGTTCATGGTGCATGAAAATTCAAAGGCTAATCATATGATCTAAGGGTTAACGTAGGAGAGCGTAGGTCTGCTACGCAGAGCACTGCGCAACCACTGTGCAATGTATTCATTGGAGTTGTCCCTTATTACACATGTTGTCTCAATTGGTATGAGGTAGGGGTATTATGTTCACTCCGAAAATATATTATTTAAATTTATAAGTGAGATATTTAGTGTTGTGTCATCTCATTTTTAAAGGAGCTTGTTGCGCACAACTTTATTTCCATGCATAGAGTCGAACTTAAAATACCCAAAACCGTGTCTTGTTGGTACACACCCTAGAAAATGTGTAATGCAAAGTGGTTGGGGTATTTTATGGGTTAGATTGCAAAATTTTCCCGCTTCTATTCCTTGTTGTAGGGATACTTTGTCACCACTGTGCAATAGTTGCGTAACGTAGTTGTGCTTTGTCATCAAATTGAAGTCTCCCGCTCCTTTTCTTGCACACATAGTTCCCAGATGGTCGAGTATTTTTTCCATTTGTTCTTAGGGATGAATGGAACCTACCACAAGCATAAAGGGAGGAGACGTTGTTCGCATTGAGTCCAAAAATTTAGCCATGGTAAACTCCTACCTATAAATCATAGTTTCCTTTGAGGATGTTGGATGCATTCCATTCTACCAAAGGATTTATAAGATAGGCCATCATACACAGCTTACCAATATTCTTGCTGTGAATTCAAGGATGATAGATTTAATTTGGGATATGTAGAGATTCTTATCATAGAAAAATGTGTTGTAGATGCCACAATCCTCCCAACAATAGGTGAAAAATGGTTCAAGGGTGATGAGTTAGATGTCTCAGATTTCAAAGAGTTTTTTAAACATGAGTTTGGCAATGCGTTTTCCACCACCTTCCCCGCAATGTACCTTTAGGACCATTATGGTGAATTGTTAAGAATAATTCAAAGATACTTTACATGTGAAGGTAGGTTTAGTAGGTCTTACCAATGGAAAGAGTATCAAAGACACTTAGACGAGATGGAGGAGTTCTAGATGTAGGTGATGGGGATAATGTAACATCACGAAGATTATGAGAGATCTTTTCAACATCTGCTTAAAGCATGTGACAAGTAAGTGCGCAGGGCCTCCGAGACGATTTATACATCTAATCATTTTTTCAAATGGGAAATTCCTGTAAGAAGACAATGCAAAAGCATCTATGTCAAAAACCTGGTGCTAAAGAGAAGGTTGAGAAATATTAAGAAAATTTTAACCAGGGCATGGAGGTTAGTTAGAAAGTACAGATAAGTAGCTAGAATCCCTCCACCTGTAGATAGACCTAGATCAAGATCTAGAGCTCAGCCTGAGACAAAACCTCCTAATCCAGTGCCTACTGAGCACAATGTTCCTGTACCTGAAGCTTTTAAGGTCAAATCCTCTGCCAACAGAGTATAAAACAAGAGGAAAAGGAGGTAATAGTCATGTGTCAGAAGTTTTTATAGTTTTATCCATATTTCCAGGATTTATTGACTATGTTGCACAATAGAGATATATTTTGTTTTTTAGTCATAATCATCATTTTGTCATTAGTATGAGATATATATAGACATGATGAAGTAATACAATGTTTTGTTTTTGATGAGGGGAAATTTTAGCGCTGAAAGAAACTATTCTCAGATTGTATGCTACGCAGGTGTTGCGCAGCTGCTATGCAACCCTTTCCTACACATTTTCACGTGTGTTCTGAAGGTGCCAATTGTCAGAGGTCATAGGGGTAAACATGTTTCACATTTTCAAGCCACCCCAACCCATATTCCATCATCCAATTTTCATTTATGAGGAGAAACATGACTGGGCAGCGAGCTACCCAACTGCTAGCCACTCATTGCATAGCACTGTCATTCAACTGCCATCTTTTTCTACTTTTTCTATTTTCTTGCTGTGATGGATATTGTTTGAAGAGTTAGATAGTTTTCTAGATATTTTATTTCTTGAACATAAAGATAAGCATCATCATTTTTCCTTTTACCATTTTAGAAAAGGATTGTAAACAACAATATGTTTTTTTTTTTTTCCAGTTTCTGTTGATCCTGTCCATGGATCAAAGATACATTGTACCCAGCTACTAATTTATCTATCATGCATGCCTATATAAGATGATAATATGAATGAAAGGAGGGTTGGAGAGTATTGACACTAGCTGTTAGACTTTGGTGTATTTATTTTGTGTTTTCAGTTTAATGAATGAAGGGATTTAGATGCACAGTTTTTCCCAACAATATTAGCAGAGGATACTATGGTATGAAATTTTGGATACATGTTTTCTTGTGTCTCTCTCATGTTAAATTTTATTAAATTTTGGAGGAGAAATTGTGTAATTCTATAATTCAAAGAAAAATTTCTCTAGTCTTACTATATTCTGATGTTTCAGTTGCAAATGAAGAATTTTACTCCCTATATATTATATGTTTCTTTTAAGTTGTGTTGTATGTTAGATCGATTTCTTTCTCTACTTTCCTGTTGTAATACATAACTTTGATTTGTCCAAAATTTGTATCAAGAACAATTCTATTTTATGAGTGGGTTTATGCATGGAAAATATTGGTGAAATTTGATCACCTACATATACACCATATCTCAGAACTTTTGTCAATCCCCAACTAAATATTTTAAAGATTTCTTGAGATATGGTCTCTATTTAAAGAATTTTTCACTTTAAATTCCTTTACCTTTTGATTTTTTGGAGTGAGGGAGCCCCCTGCACTTGGAGTAGATGAGTCTCTCAACCCAAAGAGGTTTTTGTTTACCTTCGCGAGTCTGCCCTTAGCCTATTAGAATTGATGAAGTACTAACAATTTCTTGTTCTTGTCCTTGTCTTTTATGTTTTGAGTCTTGGGAATTGGTTTCGGAAAGAGGAAAGTTAATGTAGTTAAGGAGAGTTGTGTGGTACCCAACAGGTGATGAAAGACACAAATGACGCTCAGTGCATGAGTAAGCACAACAAAAGGTAAAGTAAATGAGCTTAAGGCAACATATGCCTTGGCTATGTTGGGAAATATTGTTCTCAACGTTGTGCATGTTGTGCACGAATAAAGGATATTTTCTTAACCTAGACCTTATGATATCTAGCGATTGTATTGTTATTATGTTTATGTCAATGTTTATATATGCATATATGTATGTGTGTATGTATGTATGTATGTGTTCTATTGGTAGGGCCATCAGGATGATAATGGTTTTATTTTTGTGTTTATATATGTATATATGTATGTATATATGCATGTCGTTTCTGACAGGGTCGTCATGGATCATGAATGTTTAATGCTAATGTTTATATGTATATATGTGTGTATATATGCCATTGTTTGAAAATATCATCATCATTTTATGCTAATGATTATATATATGTATGTATCTATGTATCTATGTCACTTTATGACATGGTCTTCAAGGATAATTCTTGTGGAGGAATGATTTCTTATGTAGGTGAATGGCATGAAGAGGTTCTTGGTCTTATAAGGAATCAAGTGGGAAGAGTAATTTTGACAGATCTATGAGGTTAGTATCATGTGGAAATGAATTGATATTATATGCTTGTACTATGACTATGTTTATGTTATGGCAGATAATGTTGAGGGGTACATTAACGAAGTGAAAGTAGTGTGATTTGCAACATGCTAGGATAATCATGGATAGTGGAAAGACACTTGAAGCAAGGTTGCTTATGGGATCAACATGTGGTCTATGGATGTGCAATGATACTCATATGTATATGTTGTTTATGTTTTGTATTCAATGATTATACCTATGGTGATGTGTAATGTTTCATATGCAGTATTTTGTACATATAAAGTTTTATCCTTGTTGTATATATGGTGTTGTGTGTATATTGCATATGCAATGCTAGGTATACATGGTGTTTTGCGCATGTTGGATATGAGGTTTTGTATACGTATGGTGATATGTACATGTTGGATATGAAGTGCTATGTACATATGGTTTTGTGTGTGCAATGTACATATGGTGCTACGTACATTTGGTGTTGTGTGCTTGATTGTACATGAGGTGTTGTGTGCATGTGGTGCTATGTACATATTTTACATATGGTGTTGTGTGCAGATGGTGTCGTCTACATGCCATGCATATAGTGCTATTTACATGTGGTGCCGCGTACATGTTGTGCATGTGGTGTTGTGTACATGTGGTATTGTATACACATTGTAAATGTAGTGCAGTGTACATTTGGCATTGTGTACACATTGTGCAAGTGGTGTCCTGTACATGTGATGTTGTGCACACGTTGTGCATGTTGTGTTGTGTACAGGTGGTACTGTGTATGTTTTGTGCATATGGTACTGGTATACATGTGGTATTATGTGCATCTTGTACATGCTATCGTGGCATGTGCATTCATTAAGTTGTACTTTGTACATGTATTTGTATTGTGTTGCATTGTACACAAGGTGTAAGTGTATGTGTTGTATCTCGTTATAGGCATATGTAATGTGTTGTGTTTTACACTGGATGTATGTGTATGTACATGTATTGTGTTGTACACTGGGTATAGGTGTATGTATTGTGTTGTTTTGTACACTGAGTGTGGGCCCATGTATTGTGTGGTGTTGTACACCTTGTGTGAATGTATGTGTCGTACACTGCAAGTATGTGCACATGGTTAAGGAGAAAGAAATAGGTGTTTTTAGGGTGTGGAAATTGATCAACTATGTGTGCATAAAGAGAAAAGGCAGAACTAAGGACCGATGAAAAATAAGTATCGATATTTTTTGTGATATGTGATTCTGACTTATGATGGTTACATGCGATTTATGATTATGGTTTATGATGATTTAATGTGATTCATGATTTTTACCTATGATGGTTGTGTTTTGAGCTAACTATATGTGATATGTTTATACATGATGATTTGATCAAACATTTGGTTTGAATTGTTGTGACAGGAAGTAAAGAAAAATGCAGGTGTACCTTATTGATGAGCTACCAATGAGGTATGATTTGAGGCTATTTAAATTTATTTTTAAATATAATGGAAATTATGTGCTTGGTATAGGAAATCATGTTTATTCCTGGATTGGGATTGTTGAAATTGATTGCAAGCACTAGAAACAACAAGAAAAGGAATTGAAATATGTAGAAGTATGTTGGTAAAGCACTTCAGGAGTAGGGTCATTGTGGGATGCTGGTACCCAATAGTGTCCATTCATTTCCATGAGAATTATATGACTGGTATGATGGTTTTGAGGTAGATATATGCCTTGGTTTTTTGAAATTCCAATGCGAGGAAGCCTTTCCAAGGGATGGATCGCCTAGGGTAGGGGATGTCGAGGAACTTGGAAGGTGATTGAGTGCACAGAAGGGGATGTCCAGATTCCCCGAGGGATTGTATATCAGAGAAGGGAAGGCTGGGTATGGATGTGTTTTGGTCATTAGCATTACTAGATGGAATCAAATGTACATTGGGAGTGTGCCCTAGAAAAATGCGTCGGTCACTGTTCACTGAGAGGACAAGTGGCACACAATTGTAGCTCTAGACATTGGATGCAACTTTGACTCTAAGAGTGGATTCTGGACTTCCTGGGAAGGAAGTGAATCCTATTACTACATTAAAGGTGGAGGTGTCACTACAAGGAAAAGACCCTCTAGCATATATTTCTGAGGAACCCCACAGAAAAATACCCCATACATCCGTTTCTAGCGGAGGTTACTAGAGCAGGTTGGCGAGCAGAGGGTTTTGTGGATTTTTTCCACTCGGTGTGCTTATTATTAAACGTTGCATCGGTGCTCTTGAATCTCGAAAGCATTGGTGTGCACAAAAAATTGGCACACCGGACACCGTGCACTCCGTACACACCCACCTGGTGCATCGTATTATTCTAGAGCACCAGTGCTTCACAAATCTTCCGCGACGGTGCATTATAAAACACTGCGCCAAAACCGAAACTGCCTGATGCGGTATAAAGAAACCGCACCGGTGCATCATAAAACAATGCGCGAAAACACAAACCGACCAGTGCGTTCATAAGAAACAGAATCGGTGCGCATATAGACCACGCACATTGGAAAAGGGTTAAAAAAAAAATTACAGCAGAAAACCCATATTTTTCATTTTTCCAATGCTCTTGAGCTCTCAATTACTAGTACGCTCTACCATAAAAAGCACTGATGCACACAAAACATTGGCACACAAGACACCATGCATGATGTACACACCCGCCCGGGGCATCCTATTATGGTAACGTACCGGTGCTTCACAACTCTTTCACACTAATGCATCATAAAACACTGCGCCAAAATAGAAAAGTGACGGTGTGTTATTATCCAAGAGCACTGGTGCACTTATAAAAATCATGCACCAGAATAGCGTTAAATAAAAAAAAATTACGGCAAAAAAATGGTGCTTTACGACTATTCCACACCAGTGCTTTACGAATATTCCGCCCCAATGCACCATCAAAACATCGTGCCAAAACTGAAACATCCTAGTGCGGTGTTAGGGAATCGCCCCGATTCATCATAAACAAAGCACCAAATCTAACACCGCATGGTGCGGTTGTAAGTAAGCGTACCGATGCGCCTATGAAACCCTGTGCATCGGAACAGGGTTAAACAAAAAAAAAATTACGGCCAAAAAAACGCATTTTTTACTTTCCTCAGTGCTCCAGAGCTCTGAAGCATCGATGCCATTTCCCCTTCTCTGAGCCGCCCTGACATCAGTGCTCTCATTGCACCCATTGCACACACTGCTGCTTTGCATTGGCCACCAATCTCCAGCTTGCATTTTGAAAAACGGTGGGCAAATTTTCTTTTGCAAATTCTACAGCCAATATGCCTCCTTGATGACGAAATGTACAGGTGTTTTTCTAGTTTTTCCATAATTAAGCTTTTTAGCAGATTAGAATTTGAAATAATCTTAAAAATAAACATTAAAAAAGAAAAAGAAAAAATGTTGCGTGGTGTGCCTAAGCCGTTCGGCTCACACCGGATAGCGGTGCTGCTTGTAAAATTTACAAGTCGCACCGCCACCGATGTTAACGGTATCCGCACTATTTCTAGGGTGGTACCAAAAGGCGCCCCACATTATTTTAAATTAAAAATAATAAAATGCGGTGCACTCATTTAGCCAGGTGCACCGTTGACCATGGGAATAGCAGTGTGGTGCGTTGACGGAACTATTCGCCCTGGTGTCTGTCAGTGCTCCGCATTCGACATTTCGAAAGGATCAATGGTGTGGCCGGGTAAAATACCACACTGTCGACTATGTAATTGTTAGGAAGTTGGTTTGCTAACACGACTATACGCTCCAGGCGTATATTTTAGTCAGTGCACCACTATTCTGACATCAGATATAGTCAATGGTGCTTGAAAAAATTTCAGTTGCACCAAGGTCGGTGCGTTGTATTTCATTTGGGGCATCGCCATTGGTGTGCTACAAACACAAGCCACATCGGAACCGGTGCATGACTATTTTTGTGGCGCATCGACTAGTATTTTTTTTTTTTTCAAAAAAAAATATATATGTATATTCCTAAATACATGTCTATTTTAATAAAAAAAAAATTATTTAATATTTCAATGATTCATAGAGAAGAGGAGGAACAACAGCAACAATGGGTAGAACAGTATGACATGATTCACTAATGGGAGGCCCGAGAGAGGGAGGGAGATGCATACCCTCGCCCTATTACAACAGTTACCCAGGGGATCCTTAGGCAAGTAGGCCTCCTCAATTTCTATGAGGAGGCTACTTCCCTAAAGGCCCATAGTGTGTTTTTGAGATATCTTATTCGCGGGTGGAATGCCCACCGACAGGCTTTCCAAGTTGGTCCTGACCAGTGGTACACACCCACTGAGGAGGATATTTATTTTATTATAGGACTATCAAGGAGAGGGGTGGATTTTCCCTCATTGCCAGAGCTGCCAGTTGGTTGTGTAGCAGGGATTCATTTAGTTTACTCCTAGAGATACATTAGAACACATGTACTATCTCCTTCAGAGTTTCAGGTACCTGGAGGTCAATTACTTATTGGTGCATTTGGTAGACATGACGTACAGTGCCTCTCACTTATCATTTCATCCATTTCGCACAGCACCAGTGACGGGAAATGCACTAGTTGTTTGCTTTTATATTATGTTGATTCTTTAGTATAGGAGCCACGACTTGTCAAGTGGTCTGCCATTTTTTTGCGGAAGTTTTGTATGGCCTTAGATAGATGTCATGCTCATGCACAAGGGAGGGTCAACTTCCCTTTTTCTTTAGAGCTGTTTTTTTTTATTTTTTGAGAGGTTTCCAAAGATGAGGCCTAGTTTTCTTCGACAGCCTCGTAGGCCGATGTTGGAGGCTCGGATGCACATGTGGGGGTAGATGATGCCCAAGAGGGAAGACACTATGTTTCTAGCCAGGATATCACATGATGCACTGGACTTACTTTCCAGTGTTGATGAGCTGCATCCCTTCATTATGGTCCCATGTCCTTATGCTGGATTAGATTGGAGAGGGTGTGCCAACATCCTCTTCATAGATGATGAGCTGCCAGATGATAGAGGTAATATTACTGTTTTATTTATATTTATTCTAACAAGTTCTTTACCTTGTTTTTATTAAATTGTGTAATGAAATTGTCTAATTATTGTTGTGTACTTGTATATATTTTGCAGACATTGGCTCTTTTGATCTCGAGGAAACTAAGAAAATTTAAAATTTAAATGACAATATAAATCTCAGACATATTTAGCATATTTAAAAATGATTGTATTAATATTAGATGTATTTACATATTATTGATAAAATTAATCTTATGTTCGATATATTTTCCTTGGTCACACACGACTCAAACCAATCTAGATCCATCTTAACTCTGAATCTATCAAGCGCCGAGAGGGATCAAATCTCGAGGTGCAAACATTTCCTCAAGTTTTGCACTAAAAAAATAGGTTTTCACCTTGAGATATTTGATCCCTCTTGCAATTTATAGATCCGAAGTTAAGATGGAACTAGGTTGGCGTAAGTGCAAAACACGTAAACGTGGCACACTTGTCACATGCTGCCAAAATTATCTCAATTTCAGGTTGCCCAAGCTAGTTTACGTGGCCAATGAGGCCCATTTTTCTCTGTTTTTTGTTCCATTAATACTTTAAATATTATAGCAACTCGACAAATCTCTTGATTTCCAACATGTTAGATAATTGTGGCTCTCACAGGCCAATGCAAGAGGTAGATAAGACGTGAACTTAAGTGAATTCAATGCTACTTTCGCACCAAGGATTTCATATACCTTCCCGCCTGGGATTTCAAATTGAAAAATTGCACGCTGAATTTCTGCAAGAGGTTATTGAATAGGTATTATAGCTTCTTGTTTCATTTTGGTCAAGGGATTGATGAAATCCGCCTCTTTCCCACTAACATCATCACCCTCCTCAATTGAAACAACACCGATGGAAATTCTGGTTCAATCCATCGATATCCTGAGATTGATATCACTTCTCATAATCATTCTCAATCATCCCTCTACTAAGGTTTTCTTGAAGAGGTAGCTTGAGATCAGGCACCCCTACCATGACATGAAACCCTCAAATTTTGAATGGCCAAAATATTTTCTCCCCAACTTCATCGTGTGGGAGTTGGTAGTAAATTCTAGGTCCATCCAATTTCAGGAGAGTCGACGCTTAAAGGAAGCCACCACGGGTGTGCGTTGTACCTAACCACATGTAATAAATATTGTAAATAATTTTACTACTCCAAAAATTAATTGGATAAGTTCATTTCTCATTTGTAAATGGGCCTATTGAAATGCCCCCTCATCTGGCCTTTAAACATCAACCTTGGAGTTTGAGGACATATTTCTTATAATTTCTTAGATTTATCTTCTTGATCGTGGATGTCCTCATGGAAAAATTCCTTTTCATTTTGAAGGATATGATTTTTGGTGCCCTTTCTCGATTTGGGGGGCATGGATATTTTTATTAGCATATTTTTTTATCCCTACATCACTTACCCCTATCCCTCACTGCTTGATGAAATTTTCCTAGCAGGAGGGGCTCATTTTCTCTTTTTTGACCCTGAGTCACGGGTTAGTAGGCTTATTCCCATGACCCTAGGTCTTGAGCCACTACCGGGGCGTCTTGTGCCCGCGACTTAGGCCCTAATCCATCACTTTGGAGCCAACGGTCTAGGGAAACTTCTAGATTCACTAAGTTCCTAGGAGATGAGCTCAATTACTCATTGATTCGAGTTTCCTAGGACTAATCCACTAGAAGTTTCCTTAACTTCTCTTCATCCTGGGTGTCTACATTCATCCTCTAGAGACCTGTCATTCACATATTTATCCTGGATCATTTAAGAGGGTCAGTCGAGTCGCATTTTTTATGGTCACCATATTCATAATTGTAGTTCCATAGAGAGAAATGTTGTTGCTAAGATATTAACACCCTATTTCTTTTTTTCGATTATCTTGATACCTTGTGAGGTCTCATGTTATAGGAGAGTGCTCTTCATACTCTTATCTAGTGATAAAACTATCCCAAATCATGGAGAGAAGAAGTTGGAAGTAAGGTATCAAAGAGACATTTTATATATTAATGAAGATCTATGTAACTATGTTCCCTTCCTGTATATGATTTTATGTTTAGATCTTGCAATTATTTTATGATACCATTCATCTAACGATCTTCCTAGGAAGATCACTTGTTGTCTTTGTATGGTTGTGATTGTGCGTATGTATTGAGATTGTAGGTAGATCATATAGATTGCTCATGGAAGCGCAACAGATCGACATCGAAATCAAGATCCATCCCCGTCCTACAATGAGGAAAGCTAGCTTATTCTTCCTCATAGTATTAAATGATTGCATGATCGCTCATGGGTCATAATGGATTGGGAATCTAGGATGTGTTCTTGATTGCGCTTGTCTTTTCTGGTGATCTAACGGACACTAGATCACGGGGAAAAAACTCCTTGCATTTTTCCATGCAACAAAAGTGGTGCTTTCAATGAGAGCACACTTGATTTTGTGTCTCGTTTGCCTTAGATCATGATCGGATCCTTTTGTTTTTTATTTCTTGGGTTTCATAGATTTTTTCCCAATTTTTTTTGTCTATTTTACAGGGTCATTGCCTCTATTTGATAAAAAATTTTTACTGATTGAACAAGGAAATAAGGATTTTCCTCTTTGGAACCCTATTCATGACCTTCTAAGGCTCAGCCCACGGCCCAAGAGCCTCTGAGCTGTTGGCTGGAAAATTTATGCCCACAGCTAGACGCTAGCAGGGAATTCTGAACCCGCGGTCTACATAGTTTTCTTTGTGAAAATTGTCCCCTTCATTTTGATTTCTCTATTTTTGGATTTGTACTGTTCGGGATTACTTTTTTCTTGTTGGATCTAGTCCAGATATGCTCTTTTTATCAGTTTTATTTTGATTGGATAAGTGCCTCTTTAGATCACCTGATCTCTTTCATTATGCATCAAGCTTGTTGATTGCTTGCTGATCTATTGAAAACATACTTGGATCCCATTACTTGTATCTGATCATTCATCCTATGGTCATGATCTAATCTATTTAGATCAATTTGTTCAAGGTATCTCTTTGTTTATCATCGCTTGAGTTTTTTCTTGAGTTTTGATTGGCTACCTTGGATTGAGGTTTGGGTAGGTAGTATTCAACATTTGATTGGGTATGATCTATACTTTCCATTCATATTTGTAGATTTATCCTCTATTTCATTATTTATTGTTGAGTGATCCATTTTAATTTTGTTCATTAGTGTCACGAACGGTGGTGTCGTACCAGTTTTGCAGCTATCATTATGATCAAGTTCTGTTGAGAGTGTTTTATCAGATTGTATCACCTGTTTTTAGATCTTGTTTAGGCCTCATTGCCTCTAGGGTGTGGTTTAGTCCTTTGTAGAATATTGGCCCATGTGGTTCCATTGTGTTATAGCCCTAGCATAATTGCCACTGCCATCATTTTTTTCGACTTAGGATTTCATTTTTTATTGCTTTGAGTATATTTTTGTTTGGGTTTTGTTTTCGTAGTTGTTTCACTTTTGGAGTGCTTTGTGCTCTTGCTTGGGAGACTTGTTTTGGCCTCTTTCTTGAATTCATTTTTGGTGTGTTTTTGGGTCATTAATTAAAATTCTTGGGATAATTTTCATTCAGGAATACTTAACGGAAAAGTGCATCTTTATAGGAATTGGTGTGTTAGATAATCTCTTTCCCTCTCATAGCTAGCATTCATCAAATTGAAAACAAAAAATTGCATATAAATGCATTAGGGTGACTAAATAAGAGTCCTACACACCATTTCAGTTTCACACCACTGCCCACTTGAGTAAAAAATAACCATTAAATATAACGAAATAATAAAATAAACTTGATTCTTATTTTATTTTTACTGGTAGTAGTAGTACACCAAAGTTAGCTTAGGCTAGGGTCTCAGAGCTAGGAGTGTGAATTAACCACTCCAAGACCAAGAAATCAACTCAGAATCTTACGGTAGGGAGTGAAAATCCATTTGCAGTAGTGCGGTCTGGGAATCCCTCCTTCCACATGGGTTAAGAATGAGGTCACACTTGGGCTAAGCGGGGTGACACGATGATACTCGCTTAGTTTCGAGTGGCGTGATATAGCGGAAATGATATGCATACAAACAATGTTTATCACTTGGGGGCCACTTGAGAGGTAACTCTCAAGGGGTTTTTGGTCTTGGCTCCTTTTTGGGTTAATTTTCTTGCCCTTGTGTGTTGGTTTGTCCTGCGACAATCCCCTAGGTCGTGTTATTGTACGTGGTGACCATAGTGGCTTTTCTTTCTAGGGCTCATACATAAGTGCAGGGTCGTGTTCATATTCTCCATACCTGGGATGGATATTAGTCATACTCTCTCAGTCCTCTTGGAGGGTGTTCCACTTGTGGGGCCACTTTTACTGAGTTCGCAGCTAAAAGGGTTGGGAAGTAGGTCACTAATATAACTATTCCACCACCGGCTTCTTTGTATTATATTTCTGTGTGCTTTATTTTAGGACGTTTCTAGAGCATGCTCTTTGGTCTGATTTATTAGCTTTGGCCTTAGGGTGTTTGCAATAACTTAACTAAATTTTATTTACTATCACCATGGCTAAATTTTCACGTCGACATTCACATCTCCTTCAAGGTTTACTTCCTGAACAAAGTGGACTTATTTCTCTCGCACTCAGAGTGCCTATTGACACTCGTGAATTAGACCACCATATGGTGTAGGAATCGTATCTGGCCCCACTGATAACGATATGGTTTCTATTAATACTTTGGCATATGACTCTGACGCTCATGCCAACCCACCTTTAACTAATCCTTTAGGGCTTACCTTACTATGGTTGAATCCTGACTGTTCTACACCGACTTACACTTTCATGCCATTATCTTCCATTTACCCTATGAAGAAATCTGAGACTTCCCTACCGTCTGCATCAGCAGTCTCGACTGCCATGTTAATTTTGTCATCTCTTAGTGCAACTCTCCCTACTCCTATGTCTTCACTGCTTACTTCTTCCTGGGGCATTCTACCTATCTTGTCTATGGTTCCCACTGGTTTCCCAAATGTTACTGTTGCCACACCGTCATCTATGTTGGCTACAGTACCCCAACCTAGTCAACCAGTAGGTCCAAGAATTTGAACACCTTCCTTTTCCCAACCGACTATTCATGTTCCAAAGTTAGGCACGGTTACTTCTGGGAATCCATGGGGGGGATCACCAGTTTTCCTTAGTCAGCCTGGGGGCAACGTCACATCTAGTATGATGAAATCTTGATATAGCTCTCTCTTTGGAGGGATGTTGCCTACTAGTGCTTTTATTATAGGGGCTAGTTTACCTGGGGGAAACTTCCCTGCCAGTACCATGTATTGTCTGAGTCCTTCCCCTTATTTTAGTCATACTGCGTAGTCTGGTCCTTCTTTTCACTGTGGGTACAACCCCATTAGCAGTCACACTTTTTGGGGCCCATTTCTCTATGGAGACTTTTATCCTCAGTGGCAACATCCATCCACCAGTTACACCGGCCCACAAAAACCATTTGTTGAGGTGAACCCTTTTCACCACTAGCAAGCTCATCCATCAAATACTTTTATGGGGGGACCACAAGGTTTGCCAAGGGAATCTCCTTCCCATGACCCATTTATTCAAATTCATAATTATTTTCTATCTTCTCTTGATTTACTTAATCTTTCCAAATTTACTAATGACCCCATCCATCACGATCCTTGGTGGCCACTAATGCCCACCAAATTACCATTTGATATTCCCAAATTTGAAGGAAAGCCTGGGGAGAATCCATCAACCCATATCACCACTTACCATCAATGGTGTTCATCCAATTCACTGGTAGATTATTCTATAAAACTTTTCTTGTTCTAAAGAACTTTAACCAGGGATGCCTCCAAATGGTACATTGAGTTAGACACTGCGCCCTACGGTGATTTTGCCTCATTAGCTCAAAAATTCTTAAGAAATTTCAGTTACCCACCCAGTATGATATTGAATCTAACATTTTGTCTAAATTCAAAAAATATGATGCCACACTTATTTCTGATTACATTCATGAGTGGTGTCATTGCAAGAGGTTAGTACGAATCAAATTACCTGACAAGATTATCCATAAATGGTTCATTAGATTAGTCTAACCTCAAATCACTAAAGATGTGTCTATGTTTCGATCCAACACTAAAGATCAAGCCCTTTTAGCTACCCAACAGTTGGATCTCATGTAGTCACAGTCAGGTATGCTATACGAAGTTCTCCCCAATGCCCTTAGGTCATCCATTGACCCACTGAAGCATGTTCTTGGACCAAATGTCAATGGCATGATTGGGTATGTTTCTGATCCCATGAGCCACCTTGTTTCCCACCTTGGGCAAGTGATTGTTACATCTCAATCCCAAAGAAGTGCATTTGGCTTTGTTAAAGCACCCCCTCTTGAGCAGTCCATCGATGTTCTCATGGTAAATTCCATGCAACCAAATAACAACTTGTAAATTGGTGGTAAAAAGAGCAAGAACAATAGAAAAAACAAACAACAAAATAAAAATACTGAGGAGTCTGTTAGGTCCCCATAATTTGTCAGATTGGCAGAACAAATGAACAAGGGTAATAGCAAACCAGACTTTGGAGTCCTAGGACCTAGCCTTCCTAGACTCAGAGAGGGCTTTCTCTATACTTATGTGAAAGATGTAATCTTTGATAGTTTTTAGGGTTTTGATTTTAGGCTAGTTATTAGGTTTAGGGTTTGTTTGTTTGTTTAGTTGGTTGGTTGGATAAGTTGTCAAGGAAAATAGGTAGAGTAAGAAAGAATCAATCCATTAGGATGTGGATTCTGCAAAGGTCTTGAAGAGTGCAAAAATGGATCAAGGGTGTCTCCTAGGGCAATTAAACAAGGCCAAAGGGATCTAAGTAGGTTTTGTGTGGGTAAAATGAACATAGAGTTGTGAATACAGTAATTTAAGGGGAAATCAAGGATCCTTTAACATACTATGTACAAGGAAAAATCTTTTAGTATGATAGTATAGCAAAACATGAAGAGAAATAAGGATTCTTCAATCAAACAGTACCAAGCAGACCTCAAACAACAAATAAGTAAATTTAGAGAGTGGTTAAGGATTCTCTGAACATTAGTTGCAAACAAATAGACATTTAACATAAAATTTTAGTAAAAACAAAAGATAATTTAGGAATTATTTAGCTAAAATTCAAGGAGGAGAACATATAAATCAAAAGAGGCAGGCAGAAGTAGGGTGCCAAGAAGCAAATCCTATTCTCTATTTCTGTCTTTAGATCAAGGAAACCATAAACATAATGAATTACTGAAGGAAAAAAGACAAAATTGGAATACATCACCATCTAACCAAGCTTTATTAATCCTAAGAGTGTGCTCAATCCATGGATGTACAATCCAAAGCCATAACAAGTCACCAAAAACCAATTTCACCAATAAACTCCAAGTCTATCTCATATTATGCTCAGCAAATATCCAACATGTACAATGAGGGCTCAATGCTCTATTTAACAAGCAAGGAGGACCAAAACCCTAACTAGGGTTTCCAAAATGTCATAAATACATCATAAATGCCAAATTTTCCATTAAGACCATTGAAGTTCCAAGCAACAAAATATCTAATGCAATAAATGAAAAATAACTTCTAACACATAAATTTGGAGTGATTTACCCAAAAAACCACAAAATATCTATTTTCAATAAATTTTTGTCTTTTTTTGACTTTGCAGGGAAGGGCATAGTAGTCAGGTCCAAGGGCACAGTGCCTGCACTGGAAAAATAGGTCACCTTGCAGGTAAGTTTTGAAGGCCTTCCTAGTGTCGGAATGAGCTCCGTGATAGCTCGTTGGAAATATTGTCGAGTCTACTTTCCAAAAATGCCCTTGTTTTTCTGTTTGGAATTCATTTAACTATTTAAAAACCAAATATTCCAGGACTGCCAAGGGCACAGCGCTGGCCCTAAAAATAGGGCAGAAAGGTGGTTTTTTGCATGTTTTTTACCCTTTTGGGGGACCAAAACTACTCCAATTGATCTTAAATTTTTTGTACATGATTCCCTTGGCCTAAGGAATCCAAAATGTAAAATTTTCCTCCAATTCATGCCTCAAGAAAAATCCCACTGCTAGCACTAGGAAAATTTCTTGTATTGTAGCTCAGATTTGGAGGCCTTCCCAGTGTCCAAATGAGCTCCATGATAGCTCATTAGAAAGCTTGTCCAGTCTATTTTCCAAAACTACCTTTAGTTTTCAGAATGGACTCCATTTACCTGCCCAAAAAATCATTCTCCCAAGACTTCTGCAAGCAAGGGCGTAACACCGAGGTCCAAGGGTGCAGCGCCTGCACTGGAAAACTTACCGATTTTGTAACCAAGATTTGGAGGCCTTTGCGGGGTCCAAATGAGCTCCATGATAGCTCATAGGAAAGATTTTCCAGTATAGTTTCCAACACTACCTTTATTTTCCTTATTGGATTCCATTTAGCAGCTCAAAAATGCATTATCCCAAGGCTGCTAAGGGCGTAGTGCTAGCCCTGAAAACAAGGCAAAAAGGTGAAATTTTGCATGTTTTTGGCCCTTTTGGAGGATTAATCTTGCTCCAAATGAGCTGAAACTTGGTGAGTGTGATGTCCTTGGCCTAAGGAACCCAAAAATGTAAAGTTTTCCTTCAATGGATACCCCAATAAAAAGCACAGCGGATGTTGCGCCCTTAGCCCTAAAAAATAATCAAAAACGAAAAATGTCAAAAGTTGCCCAAAATTTGAAATTTCCTTACTTATGGTGTTTGGGATGCCTGTAGATATAGATAAGCCAAGTTTTCAAGGTTTTATTTTTATTTTAGCCTCATTGGGTCCATCATATCTTTCATAGGCCTTATTTCCCTCACTGCTCTTTCCTTACTGTTTGATTTATCATGGGCATCCGCCTCACTGACATTTACCTCATTGATATCATTTGTCCTTTCCTTGTTGCTTTCTCCTTCACTAACATTAGCCTCATTGATATGTGCCTCATTTCCCTCACTTCACGTTTATGACTGCTAACTTCATTTCCCACATCATCACTATTCTTTGCTTCAAATTCCTCTGCCCTACTGACATCATCTTCTTTGCTTCCTTTTTCATTGCCCTTTCCTATCTTTCTAACATTTGACCACTCTCCCTTTGAGAAAACCTTAGGACTGATGTGAAACTGATATGAAGAGGGTAATGGAGTGGTAGTATACTAGTGAATGAAATGCGTGATTGAGGGTGTAAATTAGGCAGAATGAGAGGCTAAATAATTTTGAAGGCAATCCAGCTGATATGTCAAACTTTTCTTTGAAAAAACCTTGCACTAATGGAAATTTGGGATGAGGGAGGGCATGTAATGTCAATGCTTTTGCAATGTAAGGGGCTAAGTGTTATGGCAAGCCCTTGATGGAAGCCAAACTTTAAACCAATGCAACCACCTTAATTTCACCTCCTATCTAGACTGATATTCTTTATGGGCAAAGAAAGAAATGGCAAATAGTGATTTGAAAGTTCAAGCCTTAGGGTAGCCTCTTAGGGTTTCAATTTCTTTCAAATAAATCATCCAAAATGCTTGAGAATGATGGTAGGGAATCCACTTACCTCTATCAGAGCCTTATAAAACCTTGGAGGAAACTTAAAAGGGCTCTAAAGTGGTATAAGGGGTTAATTTTCTTAGGAAGCCCTCCTGCCCAAGGGCGTAGTGCTCAATCCCAAGCATGCAGCGCCTTTTTGCAAAGGGCATCTGGAGGCCTTCCTAGTGTCCAAATTGGTCCCATGATAGCTCGTTGGAAATATTAGCCTATATACGTTCCAAATATACCTTTTGTCTGCTTATTGGAGTTGATTTGACCTATCAAAAGTTGATTCTCCCAAGATTTGTCAAAAAGTGCTAAATGATGGTGCAGAAATGCAGAGTGTTGGTGCAGGAAACTTCTGGAGGCCTTTCTCAACTCCAAATTGAGCTCATGATAACTCATTGGAAAGATATGCTAATATAGTTATTATTTGACTCATCACATAATTCATTTGGGCACTCAAGCTATGAGAAAACTTTTTTTCCCAACGTCACTCCAGAAGTGCAACAATTCTCCCGTGACACCTGTAGTTTTGAAATTTCTATAAAACCATAACATCTGTGTAAAATATGAAGGGGGTTTTTCTTCTTGGACCTATGATGGACAAACACCTCTCTCACTTTTTTCAAATTCATCTTGGTTTGGTCAGAAACAAAGTTTGAAGCAAAACTGGCCCTATGAGTGACAAATGGCTTGGTTCTTGGAATGAATTCCTGGAAAATGATGGAGGCATGATGTTTATGAGTTGGTATGGCTTCATGATTGCTGATATGACCTACCATATCAAATCCTAGCCTAGTGGAAGAGGAAATTAGGGTTTAGTGCTTCCTCCATGTCATTTTCTGCAAGGGGTCACTGTTTTCGCACTCAACTAGAATATCAAGTTCAAAACCCTAGTTCTCCTCAAGACCAAGTTTTCCTCCTCTGCTTAAGTTGTCTTCCTTTAGTAACATACCATTTACCTTATCAATTTATTCTGTTGATTGACCTCTTAACACTTCTGCAAAAGAGTTAAGCTTGTCCATTACCTCATGTGCAGACCTTGAAAATGAATGGTAGTCTTCTTCGGAAATGATGACCTTGAAACAAGTAAAACCATAATTGACCTAGTGGGAGGCTTCTTTGACTTGGTATTTGACTAGAAATTGCCTTGGAGTCTTCAAGTGTAGAAATAGATTATTTGACAAATTTAGGTATCGAATATCTAAAATCCAATGTACTTTATTTATCTAAAGAGCCTACAGAGATAGTTTTGAGACCATCAATGGTTGACGAATTTCGGAATCATGGGAAATGAGTTCACTATAGGAAAAACTAGATGGAAAATGGAGTTATGAGCAAGGTAAAATAGAGTAATGAGGTCATAGGTATGGATATGAGAGGCACAAGCCTTTAAGGAGCCTTTTGGGAGTCGCAAGGTGACCATGGAATGGAAAAATGGTAGGATAATGAAAAAATTTCTATGTAGGATAATGAAGGCAGTGAGATTTCTAAAACTCACAATATTCAGGGAATTTTATTTTTAGAAATCTAGAACCAATATAAATAGTCATCTATAGATAGTAAAAATTATGGATGACTAACAAAGTCTAAACCCAATCCTGAGATTCAGGGAGGGGGCACCAATGAGTGTCACCGGAAAGCCAAGTTCCCTTGTAAAATTTGTTAGGGGGATTACCTTACTCATGAGTTTACTCGAATGGATGAAATTAATAGGCTCCTTTCACCACCGTCTTCTCATTAGCCTGGTGTTTTAACTCATCCATTTCCTACACAACCCCAACAAAAAATGTTTTATCAACCTGCTAGACCTCCGCAAGGGGGAAATGAGGGGTCATCTTCACATCCCCCTCACAACTCAGTAATCTTTGTGTGCACGGAATATGTCAATGTGACCACACAAACTAAGTACTATGATGCCCCTAAGTCAAGTTCTCCTTCCAAGGACTCACCAGCTCCACTGGACCTCTCACTCTAGATAAGCCTATGGAACCAGTTTATCTCCCCCCCAAGGGTTTTCTCTGTAAGAAAACACACAACCCTTCTACCAGGGCTCCTCATCTCTCTAGTATTGTTGAAGGTTTAGCCCAAACACCTTATGCCATGTTTGATTTGGAGGTCTTCCAAAGCTTTTTGCAATGGGGAAAAGCCTTGTTGTCTTCCAACTATGGAGTTGACCCATCTGACTCTGGTTTCATTTTTTCTAATGTTGAGAAATATGCTCCTCGTCTTTCCCATCAAATTTATTTTCAGATCATAGTGCGGGTTTCCAAAAATAATATCCCTCACACTCTGGTAGACGAGGGCTCTTTCACTTGTGTCATGTCCATATTCTGTTGGAAATATATTAGATCTCTGGCTCTCTCCAATTCTAATACCAATCTCCAAGCATTTGATACTCATAATTTCATTCCTAAGGGGATCCTCCCATATTTTTCCATCAAGCTAGGAGTTAAAACAGTACATGTCGATATTGAAGTCATCGATGATCATTTAGATAATAACTTTATCCTTATTCATAGTTTTTTTTATGCCATGATTGTTGTAGTATCATCTGTGTTTTTCTTACTTTGCTTTCCTCATGAAGGCAATATCACTACTATTCATGAGCTTAACTATTGTGTGCCATCGTCCAAACTTTCTATTACCGCCATAACTATTGTTCCACTTGTGGGGGACAATCCCAGTCAATTCCAGAGTGTTGGGGTAGGAGTGATAAAAATTTCCACTCTTATGGTGGTTTTTCCTCAACTCCCTCCACCCAACATTCCCTCATCTCCTACCATTGCTCCTATGTATATGATCTCTTCTAGAACTTGTGGATCTAATAGAATTTCTGATCTGTGGGTGGTGTTGCCTATCCCTATAGAGGATGATCAATCTAGTGAGAACCCTATGCCACCTATTATGGAAGAGATTGCCTCTTTGGTGGTCTCACCAGTAGCTCCCGGCATTGGCCAGAAACTCCATCTTTATATGGAATATTATCAGATTCTTTTTCCCACACGATTTTCCCCTCTACTTGTTCCACATGACTCCTTTGATGATGATCCTCCCCGGTTAGTCAACTTGGTGGTCATGGATCTATCCACTAATAATCATAGGGAGGTTATGCCTCTTTCTTCCTCTAATATCCCCGATTTGGAACATGTAGAGCTCGACATATTAAATCTTGAATCGACCCATGTGGCATCTGTTAATCAACGATTGTCATTGATGTCAGCCCAAGCAGCACCAGGGGCTAACCCAATATTGCATGGGAATTTTGACCTACCAAATTAATATATTCTGGGTCAATAATGTTTTTAATGGTTTCTACTTGTCGAGATGTTTCCGTTGATATATGGAACGCCATGTAATTCTTCACGGTTTGAGAGATATTCATGTTTGAAGTTTGTACTCCCATTTAGTGGGCTAAAACCCCATGGGGTTGGGGCATGGGTCGTTGAAAAGTCATAATTAATATTTTTTAAGCTCCTAAAATCCCTCCCACATTCACTTGTTGAAGCCCCTCTCAACTTAAGCATTTATATAAATTGTGATCATCATTTCCTCTTTAGGCAATGGATTCGACCATCTGAAACAGGTCATCGTGGAATTTGTGCTCTAAATTTTTTTATATGAAGGTTCAGAAGTTGAAATTTTTATGAGGCGAACCTGAAATCCTAAGGAAGCTTCTATAAAAATTTCAAATCAAGGTGCGCAACATTTTTTGAGATATGATCTGTGGAAGTCAGGGTTTTTGCAGGCTCCTGAAATTCATCTCAAAGAAGTGACCTTGGTAAAATCGTCATAACTCTCTCTGAGTATTGGATTGGAATTACGTAAAAAGTGGTAGATAGTGCACAGTCTGTAGCTTTCACTCTATCAATTTCAAATACAAATGAAGAAACAATGACACGTGGCATGTCGTACAAGTGTGCTCTACTGAAACAGTCTATAATTAGGGCATTCTGAGAGATTATGTATAACTCTCCCTTGAAGAGTCAAAATTGGGTCAGACCTATGGCATTAGAAATATGACTCAGAGGAATGCTGTAGGACTGAAAATCAGATATTTAGGATCTTAAATAACAGATATACACCAGATTCAATATCGAGCTCCTAGAAGGCAAGAAAAAGCTAGATCATGTGTTGTCAAGGGTTGCAAAGGACCAAACTTTCTATAGTAGAAAAGCAAAGCAAGGTGCAGCAGAGGGTAGCATGACAAGAGTAGAAACCAAGGTGCATAACAGCAGCAATAAGTTCATCATATGAAGTCTTCAAGTGGGCAGCACTGCATACAATCATTGTAAAGGTATCATTATACTTAGTCATTGTAAATACATTATTGTACAAATTGTACTAGTGTCTATCTGCCAAGGGTTGAAGAGGCAATGTTGGGAGGTCTAAGATCATCATTAGGTGGTTGTATCAAAGTTGGGGTTATGTTCTAGTATATATTCTTCTTCTACATCATTTTATATCATTGTAAAGTGGACCATTTTCCCTGGTACGGGAGTCCATTCTTCTTTTATTCTTCTATAGGGTGGTAGGGTGGTGCTAGGGTGAGTTGTAGCTCATTGGGTGTTGGGGCATCCGTTTAGTTGACTACTGAAGAATCTCGGGTGTTGGAGCGTCCATCCAGTGGGAGCTGGAGAAGAATTCTTTTCTAGATTCTAGGAAGTTGGAGCTTTATTTTCAATTGGAGTTGAATATTAAAGAATTATTAGAAAAGCATTAGGTGGTTTCTGTCTCGGAGTGGGTTTCCACCTTAAAAACTATGTGCATTTGTGTTCCTTTTGTTTGCTGCTATCATTGTACAAACACAGATAATAATTGAAGATTAACTAATTCTCTAATTTAAAGAAATATTGATTCACCCCCCTTCTCAGTATTTCCAAAAATTGGTATCATGACTTGCATCCTTCAATAACAGTTTAACAGCTGGAAGGAGGTCATGGAGCATACCAAGAATGGTGTACCTCTATTTAATGAAAATAATTATACACTCTAGAAAGGAAGAATGGAGGTCTATCTCTTGGCACAAGGTTACGAAGTATGGGACACTGTTCAAAATGGATTTACATCAACCGCGGATGAACAAGGTAAGAAGAATTTGGTAAATGATGCAAAAGCAAAGAATATTATTATCAGTGAACTTATTGAATCTGCTTATCATAAGGTGTTGGGTTGTAAAAGCGCAAAAAATGTATGGGACAAGCTTGAGAATATATATGCAGGTGACCCAAATGTCAAAGAAGCAAAGATTCAAATCTATAGAGAAAAATTTGAGCAACTCAGAATGAAAGAAGATTGCAACATTGCTGCATACTTCCAATACGTTGATGAAATAACCAATACTCTAGAAGGATTGGGAGAGCCAGTTGACAAGAAGACTATTATACGGAAGATTCTTAGAATGTTACCAGGGAGATTCAACCCAAAGGTATCGGTCTTAGAATATAGTGCAAATCTGGACAAACTCAGCAAAGAGGAATTACATGGAGTTCTCATAGCATATGAAATGAGACTTGATGAAGAAGAGGGTACTTCGCATCTAGAAACTGTGTTCGTTGCATCTAAGAAAACCAATAAGGATAAACAACCTTCAATTGAAAAGACATGCACCTGCAAGTGTGAAGAAAATGGAGATGATGAAGAAGGTATTTTAGATGAAGAATATGCTTACTTCATGAGAAAACTAAAAATTGGTAAGGGACAATGCAAAGGTAAACTTCCATTGATATGTTTCAGCTGTAATGAGGTTGGGAATTTTGCAGCAAAATTTCCAAACAGAAGTAATGGCAACTCAAAATGAAAGAAAGGCTTTAAGAAATTCAACAAGCAAGGATCCAAAAGGAACTTTCTCTCTAAAGAAGATAGCTTATCATCCGATGAAGACAATGACAGTGAAGAAGAAGCCAATGAGAGAGTATTGTTTATGGCCAAGCACAATAAACAAGATGTATCAAACAACGAAGAAGAAGGATGGACCATAGAAGAATTTTATTAGGAAGCAATCAAGCTTATAAAAGATCTCAAGGCGGAGAAGATCCGTTCCAATACTCAAGGTCTCAAAATTGAAGTTGAAGAACACAAATGCATTGAAGAGTCACTTCAAAAGAAGTTGGAAGAAAGCAACCAAGAAAAGGAAGAATTATAAGCCAAAGTAGTCTCGCTGAATGAGGAAGTGAAGAAAGGAAAAATTATCCAAAATTATGCCAACAGCTCAAGGGCATTGGAAGAACACATCAACAATCAATGATCTTACAATGAAAAAACTGGCATCAGTTACAAAGAAGAAGAATTAGGACCTTCTACAACAAAATGCAATGAACCTATGAGATCTGACATTCATGTAGACTTCATTGGACAAGATTCGCAAGAACAACCTTGGAAGACAATTCCTCGACGAAAATTTCCATCCAGGTACCAACATATTTTTTATGGCTACTGTTATTCATGTGGAAAATTTAGTCATAAAGCTATAGAATGTCGCACATACCCTAGGAACGAATACAATTCTAGGAGATCTGTCAAATATGAACCTCCCAGGGCTCAGCGAAACATCAATAGATTAGAACATTTAAGAAATAGTATTGAATGTTACAAATTTCGAAACTTTGGACACATAGCCAAAGACTGCAGACTTGAAAATCCTCCAGAAGAATCTTCGAAGCCACAGAACGAACGAACATGGAAGAAGAAGAAGAATGATAATTGTGCTCTCACTTTCAAGGCTCAAAAGAAGAAAGATGTGTGGTATGTTGATAGCGGTTGCTCAACGCATATGACTGGAGATAGAAATAAATTTGTATCTCTAAAAGAGAATAAGGATGGAAACATGTCCTTTGGAAATGATGGATCTTCAAATGTTATAGGATCAGGTACTGTCACTCTCGGAAGCAAATATGCTATAGCCAAGAATGTTCTATTGGTTGAAAACATGAATCACAATCTGCTCAGTGTTGGACAAATGTGTGATCAAGGACACAATACTATTCAACTCCACGAAATGTGAAATCAGGAAAGGCGTGTATGGTGAAATTGTGGCTACAGCGAGTCAAGCTCCAAACAACATATATGTTCTGGATGAAACAACTAAAGCATGTCTAATAGCTAAAGAGGATGATACAATAATTGGTAGCAATGATGGTCAACTAAGTAAGAAGTCTGCTACAAAGGTGCAAAGTGATTTTGAGATGTGTTTACTTGGTGAGCTGACATACTTATTAGGGCTTCAAATATCTCAGCAAGAGAAAGGAATATTTATATGTCAAGCCAAGTACATCAAGGAAATGCTCAAGAAATTTAAAATAGAAGATTGCAAACCCATCCTTACTCCAATGGTAACAGGTTTCAAATTGAGCATAAATGACTCATCTAAGGATGTGGATCAAAGGTTGTATAGATCTATGATTAGAAGTCTTTTATATGTAACAGCCTCCTGACCAGATGTTATGCAAGCAGTTGGACAAGTAGCAAGATTCCAAGCAGCACCAAAAGAATCACATATTAAATATTCACCAGCATTGGAATATCTTCGCCAGAAGCTTGGGATTCTCCCAAGTTCTCATTAGATTTTCCTTTTTCAGAATATAAAGGGGGAGTAGAAGTAGATTACAGGTTTGCAGGACGGTTGTGTGTCAGGGGGAGTGGAAGTGTGTATAGGTCCGCAGGATGGTTGTGTTTCAGGGGGATTTACCCTTTACCATTGATGTCAAAGGGGGAGAGAATGTTGTAGGAAGAGGTGTCATGATCGCAGGGGGAGTACTTGTGTTGCCATCAATGCCAAAGGGGGAGATTGTTGATCAGTGGTTGTCATTGATGTCAACCCAAGTAGCACCAGGGGCTAACTCAATATTGCATGGGAATTTTGACCTAACAAATCAATATATTCTGGGTCAATAATGATTTTTATGGTTTCTACTTGTCGAGATGTTTCCGTTGATATATGGCACACCATGTAATTCTTCACGGTTTGAGAGATATTCATGTTTGAAGCTTGTAACCCTAGTTAGTGGGCTAAAACCCCATGGGGTTTGGGCATGGGTCATTGAAAAGTCATAATTAATATTTCTTAAGCTCCTAAAATCTCTCCCACTTTCACTTGTTGAAGCCCCTCTCAACTTAAGCATTTATATAAATTGTGATCTTCATTTCCTCCTTAGACAATGGATTCGACCATCTGAAACAGGTCATCGTGGAATTTCTTCTCTAAATTGTTTTCTATGAAGGTTCATAAGCTGAAATTCTTATGAGGTGAAGCCGAAATCTTGAGGATGCTACTGTAAAAATTTCATATCAAGGTGCGCAACATTTTTGGAGATATGATCTGTGGAAGTTAGGGTTTTTGCAGGCTCCTAAAATTGATCTCAAAGAAGTGACCTTGGTAAAATCGTCATAACTCTCTCTCTGAGTATCGGATTGGAATTCTGTAAAAAGTGGCAAATATTGCATAGTATTTTGTTTTCTCTATATCAATTTCAAAGACAAATGAATAAATAGTGACACGTGGCATGCCGTACAAGTGCACTCTTCTGAAACAGTCCATAATTAGGGCATTGTGAGAGATTGGGTATAACTCTCACTTGAAGAATCAAAATTGGGTCAGACCTGTGGCATTGGAAATACAAATCAGAGGACTACTATAGGACCAAAAATCAGATATTGAGGATCTGAAATAACAGAGATACACCAGATTAAATATCGAGCTCCTAGAAGGCAAGAAAAAGCTAGATCATGTGTTGTCAAGGGTTGCAAAGGACCAGAATTTCTACGGCAGAAAAGCAAAGCAAGGTGCAACAGAGGGTAGCATGACAAGAGTAGCAACCAAGGTGCATAACAGTAGCAAGAATTTCATCATATGAAGTCTTCAAGTGGGCAGCACTGCATACAATCATTGTAAAGGTATCTTTGTACTAAGTCATTGTAAATACATTATTGTAAAAATTGTACTAGTGTCTATCTGCTAAGGGTTGAAGAGGCAGTGTTGGGAGGTCTAGGATCATCATTAGGTGGTTGTGTCAAAGTTGGGGTTATGGTCTAGTATATCTTCTTCTTCTACATCATTCTATATCATTTTAAATTGGACCATTTTCCCTAGTACGAGAGTCCATTGTTATTGTATTCTTCTATAGGGTGGTAGGGTGGTGCTAGGGTGACTTGTAGTCATTGGGTGTTGGGGCATCCATTCAGTTGACTACTGAAGAATCTTGGGCGTTGGAGCATCCATCCAGTAGGAGATGGATAAGAATTATTTTCTAGATTCTAGGAATTTGGAGCTTTATTTTCAATTGGAGTTGAATATTAAAGAATTACTAGAAAATCATAGGTGGTTTTTGTCCTGGAGTGGGTTTCCACCTTAAAAACTATGTGCATATGTGTTCCTCTTCTTTGCTGCTATAATTTTACAAACACTGATAAGAATTGAAGATTAACTAATGCTCTAATTGAAAGAAATACTGATTCATCCCCCCTCCTCTCAGTATTTCCAACATCATCCCACGACCTTCCCTGGAACTGCCACCCATGGACCGAGTCAAGTCTTGGGTTTTGAATACTGAACCTGCCACCGAATCTTCCAACTTGTCACCATGTATCGACGAGAGTCTTGTACCTCCATTATGTCTTGATCCTCCTGTTATCACTCCATAATTTTTTTGGTTACACAGAAAATCTTATAGGTAACCTTAGAACCACTTTGGAAACTAGTCATCTAGCCCTTCAAGTTCTAGACAGGGATCTCTCTTTATAATTTAGCTTTCTTTGACTGAAGGCATTAAGCTAGCTATTGAGCTTAGGTTTGGTTTTTTTATGTTGTTGGGTTGAAACTGGGAAGATAGGACATTGGGAAAATGGATTCACAAGTTTAAATCAATCAGATACATAGTTAATAGGCTAACCTTATAGGGCATGATAGGCAAAATTATTGGATCCTTTAAGATTGGAGGTGTGGAGGAGAGGAAAATATTTAGAAATCCAATTAAAAACAACACAGTAAAGAACTTTGATTTTATTCTTCAGTGGAAAACATAAAAATTATTCTTAAGACAAAGATAAAGTGTACATTTAAACAAGTTCTATTCTTTATATTCTTAGAATAATTCAGATTTTAGAAAAACATATGATAACAGAGAGAAAAAAAATTGACAAAGAGAGATGCACTTTACCAATAAAAATGACACAAGGTTCTTGTAATGATTGCACTGTATTACTAAAATATGATCAATGGTCACTCTGTGAGCTGCTTTACAATTCAAGTCTTTATTCAAACAAGTCCCAACACTAATAATTCGAATTATGAAGTACTTATAGAAAACTATTACAAAATATCTCGACTCCAAAGATCAAGTTAGAATCCTAAAATATCTAAAAATTGATTACAAAAATAGTACAAAAATGTAGGAATTTATGAACTATTTGAAGCTATCCCTATTGTTGAGGATGATTGTTGATGACTGGGCCTAAATTTTTCTGCATTTTTTTCCTTGATGTCTAGAGATGAAAACATTTAATAAAGTAATTCACACAATTTGTCCCATATTTATTCTGTTGGGATAGAAAATTTAATTAATTTTCTATAGGTCTCATCCACCTCTGTGTACTTCTAAAAGTTTGGCTTGACGATGAACAAATGTATGATTTCATGACTAATAAATAAGTCGAAATCAATGGCCTCCTGAATGCTTTCCCTGTGAGATGCCCTTTTATACCTGCAAATATTGATTTATATTGAGCAATAGTGCATAGTTTTTCTTGGTACTCTTTCAGGCTTATCAAATTTTCTCCCTCATCAACCAGTATTGGTAGTCCTTTCCTGTGAAACACCTTCATCTTCTTGTGAAATCACTAGATGTTGGTTTCCAGATTTTGACATTTGTTTTCCAATTGCATGATTAAGTTCCTTTTAGTGTGCATTCTCTTCACCTCGAAAATTGTCTTTGTTCTGTCTTGAATTCCGAGCTACTCTAGTTCTTCTCTATTTTTGGAATTCAATATTTTGATGATGGATGTTTCTTCTCCAGGCTTCTATCCCAATTTTTCTTTGATTTTCTTTAATTCCTCTTTGGATTTATGTATTTACTCTTGCTTCTAAAAAATAATCTTAATTTAAGGCAAGATTTTTTTGATGGCTTCATTGATCTCTGTCCATATGTTTTCCTTTGCTTGTGCCAGAGTTTGAGCCATTGTTGATTCACTTTGTAATTGTTCAACATTGAGAGTGAATTGGTGGGTTTTCTGCAACTCCACAACATAAGAATAATCAATTTTTAATTTCTACTCTGATAGAGTTTTGAGCTGATATTTTAATTTAGTAATTTCTTTCCCCTGAATGGTCAGATTGTCCATGGCTTTAACTAGCTCATTTGTAGGACCTTATGTCTATTTTGGTGTTGAATTTGATGTACATTCTCCTGGGGTTGTGGCCACTAAAATTGGGATAACTATGAGGGAATTATGGGCAAATTAAGTTGCCTGCTCTTTTTCTTTGAGCAGTTTCTCTAGTTCCACCTCCATGTCTTGGATCTAGCTATTCTATTCAATGATTATTTTGAACATGCTGTCGTTATCCTTCTCCATATCTCCAACTTCCTTAGCTTGTGGATCCTCTATGGTAGCTAGTTGAAGCTGCTTCCTTAATGTTGTTATATCAACAATTTTACTTTTCACTATCTCTTTTGTTGCCTTCACATTGCTAGGATTGTATGCTAGTTTGATCACCAAGTCTTCAAGTCACTTGATCTTAGTATCCTTGGCTAAGGAGAAATTATTTCCAACTTTAGTTGTGTCTGTGTGTTATTTACTGATGCCTACAATATTGAAGCTGACATGGTAGCATTAGTTAGTGAAGAATACATCATTTCACTATTTTTTTATGCGTGTCCATTTGATTTATTGGGTGAATTTTTTGTGCATCAAATGAAAATATATGTTCTTTGTAATATGTTGGTGTCCTTGGGGCTGGAACTTTGGCTTAAAGGAATGCAATTTTTATTTTTCCTTTCTTGGTGTCAAAGGTTGAAATAAATCTATGATGTGGTGTATTTTTCTGCTTCCAAAACTGTGTGTACGTTGTGGCTTTAAGCATCTCATTTATTTGTTTGAGTGCCTTTTATTTCAAAAAAATATTAGGCTTAGCAGTGTCTTGAGCCAAGTCAGTTGTTTGTGGTGTTGCTACAGGATATTTAGATGTTGATGAAGAAGGGGATCCTGGAAAAATATCATCCTCCCTTGTAGACACATGAGGGCCTATCATATCAATTGTTTCCTATTATTTATTTACTTGCTGAAACAATGGTGCAAAATGGGTTTTCTTATTCTTCTTGTATATTAGGAACTCCTTAGCTCCAATTTCTCTCACCGGGGATGATTCTTATTATTTTATTCTTTTCTCCTGTTTTTCTTGAGGTGTATGAGTCTGAGATGTTCTTGTTGCTATAACCTTTTATTTAGCCTCCTGCAATGTGTTATCCTCCCATTGATTTCGGTTCATGTATTTCTCTATTTCTAGCCGAGGAGTGTTTGTGTGTAGGCTGTGGTCTTTTTCTCTAACCTTGGCATTGAAATTAGAACAAAATGGAACATGCTTGCTCTAACACCAGGAGATTACTTCAGGGAAATTACGTGTTTGTGGGAACATGAACTGGGGTAGGGAGGAATCCCATAGGCCCAATTCATCCTGCTGGTCTAATTTTTTTTTCAACCAACTATTAAGTTTGAGCAGGTCGAATTCACAGCTGGTCTCAACAATTTTATATTGGAGGTTGACTAAAGGAAAATAATCCAGGTCTACAGGATGGGGAATCATTGGATTCTCTTCAAGGTTCTTGCCTTTGTTTTGGGGGGATTTACCCTTTGGGGCCATTATGAAATAACAGATAGAATAGAGGGTTGAAGAATGTGAAATTACCTAGAAAGGGGAAGCTATGTGTTGGATGCTAGATTGGGGTCACTGATGGAGATTGAATTATTTTCACTGGAATTATTGGTCGATGTGACAGCTTGGAAGAGTGTAAAATTTAGTTGGTCATGTGAAACAACGAGGAAAATGAATTTTATGGTTTCAATGCATTTAATAGAGTTATTTTTGAATTACCGTTACATGTTTATTGTTACCCAGGAGTGGATTTGTTATAGCGGGAGCAGGAATCATTAATTTGTTTAATGGATTGTTGATGTGGGAAGGGGAGTACTAGATGGCAACCTTTTATTAGGAGTGTGATAGTTTCTCTGAATAAATCAAACGAAATGGAAGATTGTGTGAGTGGGGTCCGCGAAGTTGAGTTGGAAGACAATGAGTAGAGGAAGTTAGTTTGAGGTGGGTAGATCAATGGTGGGGTCATGAAGGTGTTATGGAAAATGAGCATTAGTAGAGGGGTGAGCAGTCAACATTGGAAGACTCTTCAGAGGGGGTTTTGAGAATTTGGAGGAGGGGTGATTAATTCAAATTCTCTCCTTGATAATTACTTCTGAGATTACTTTATTTACTTATGTCTTCTATTCTTATCTTATTTAGTCTTCATCAAGTCAATTACCAAATTAAAGGAGACACAAATTTAGGCTTTTCGAGCCAGTAAAAAATCTCTCCCTCTTGGAGAGGAAAACCCACGATAAATTCTTCTTATAGACTTTCAAATGAGAATTACGATGACCATGACATAGACCCTTGACCTTTGTATGCCTCCAAGACCTTGTCATTGCTTCATTCTTGACTCCCTAAGTCGATCCTTCTTTTCTGCACCGTCCTGCACCTTTCTACACCATAACTAGAGAGCTCAGTCTCCACTTGTATTCTTCCTTCTTTAATATATCAACACCTTGTCATAGATTGACTAGTGCACACCTTGCACTTCTACATAACCTCACTGGCTGGTCTTCAATCTATTCATTGATATTTTAGATGCCATGAATCCTTTTTTTGGATGGTTCACCCTTATTTATATTATGTAGATACCCTTTACTTGTATTGTATCACTTCGTTGAGAAGAAATACAGTACTTTACACTTACTGTAATTTTTTCCCTTATTCAGATTACCTTCCTGAGATCTGCACCAAAAACACAGTCCTACAACTTCATATATATTACAGGCCCTAATTCAAAATCCTTCTTTGCTGATATGTCCCTCTTTACATTAGTAAACAATCCTATTATCGCATTTACTTCAGTCCTGAAATTCCTGCAACTTAGACCGGAAATACCAGACAAGTCTGAATCTGTTTCTCTATTTTTCTACGCAAAACTTATAGGGTATATATATTTTTTGCCACCTATAATTTAGACAACCTTTCCATAGGTTATGAAGCTAATCTATTATATGTTTATAGAGATGACTTGTTGGGCTTATATTACAGCGAGAAGGAAGTTGACTTGAGGGATGCCTTGAGCCATTTATCCATGGTGGACTGGCAAGTTTTTGGGGCATATTAATCTGACTAGACTTATTCATATACATGACTCCTAATTACATTTATAACTAGAATAAAAATCCTTATAGACATCAAGAAGAAGTCTATTGACCTACAATAAAACCTTTCTCATGAAACCCATGAAGCAAGCATAACAAAAATACAATTTATTATCTTTGTCTTCTTCTTTACATAAATACATAATTACATAGTCAATATGAAGACCGATCCTAGTTACACTTTTCAACACTTCCTCTTAACTAGGGAGGTATTAATAAAAGTACATGGTCCATTTCAAACTAAATAATATCATAAGAAGAATCATATTGGTAATCACATCTATATAGCATCATATCAACCAGCATTGTCCTAGTGCAAGGCCTTGACTAACAACCCTATCTCTCAACGAGACAATGGGCTACAATGTTGGTGAGACACATGACTTATAAACACCATAGTCATTGTCTCTCCAAGGTACATACTCCACCTAGGTGTTCCCAGAGTATGACCTTATCTGGAATATTCATCTCTTGGGTAGCCAGCCCTCAAAGAATATTAGTCCCCAACTAATCTTATCTTGAATTCCCTATCACATTCTCAAAGAGTGTCAAATGCTAGATGATTACCCAAAGCTCCATTGTGTCTTCCCAGGTGAAGCCCAGAGTGTTATGTCTAACCATTCTCTCCACATGTCCTTCATTGAGACTTACAATTGTTATTCTTGGTCTAGTGCATGACACATGTATTAGAGAATCATGTATGCCACTCCCTCTTAACTTAGGAAGGACATACTTCAAGTTTCTTCCAAGCAAGAAAATTTCCACCAGGATCCCTCTCAACCAGAGACCTACATCAGTAATGCTGAGAGACCCAGTTTCTCATGAAGAATTCCTCCCCTCGATTTCATGGATTTTGATATTGATGAATCTTCAACCTTTGGCTTCATAGGGCATAGATAACCCATCACTTTCAGTCACAAGTTATGTCAACCATAAAAATGTGATTCACCAATCTTTCTCATATGTTCCACCTTTATGTCATGTTTCTTTCCTTTGAACCACTCCAATTATCTTACATCCTTCCTCATGATTGGTAGCCCTACATAAAATTATCCAGATAAACATATACATAAGAACTTTTAAATCAAAATTTACCTCAGTGATGATATTTCACCATGACATCTTCTTGTAGGCATCGACATCCTCTATTAATATTGAAACATCTCCTAAAGATATGACTTGTCAAGGGTCTTCTTCTTTACCAGAATTCTATCAGAGTATACATATCCTCCCAAGTGATCTCCTAGTCACATATTCTTGGCTTCCGGATGATAACCTCCTCTTGACATGGTTGCACTTCATGATCTCTTCCATTCTTTCTCCACACATCTTCATTCCCAAGAACTTCCAATTTCCAGTTCCTTGTTTGTATACAACCACCTCATATTCCATATGAGGACATATTATGTTGATTTCATATGATAATGACAACTTGTGTAATGGAAGAGGTTCTCCTTTCTATGATCATTCTTCTAAAGATAGAAGTCCATTACCTGCAATCATATGACATGACTTCACAGCATCCAATGTCATCATATAACTATATATACCTCATATGTTTTCCCTTTGAGTCATCCTGTAGAAATTTTACTAGAATGAAGAACTTCATTCCCTTTACCTGCTTCATCAATATGTCATCACATTCTAATTCCAGAATTCTATAGAATAGAATTTTCGATGAAACCTTTATGTTTTCTTTATAATCAGTGAATTCATAGAGAACTCCATTAGAAAGTGTCAATACCTATTTCCATATTGATTATTGAATGATGACCCTTGATCTCGATGACTGTCTTCCATCAATGTTGTTATCAGTGAGGTTTCCAGGAGCTCCTTCTTCAAGTGCCCCTCCCATGCTTCTATCATGATGATTTTAATATACAACGATTCCTATCATACTATTTTACAACCAACAGAAATCACTTAATGAGAAAGATGATCTTAGTCATAGTACAGATATTTTGCTTCTTCTTTCTTATATTTCTTTGTATCAGGTTCTTCCCTTATATGGGCTTTTCCTTTTTTCTCTTGTCCTTTCTAGATTTAGGACAATCCATTTTATAATGCCCAAGCTTATTACATCCCAATAATCGTACTTTTTTTATACTTTTATTTTATTCTGAGGACCAAATTTTCTGAAATCTTCCTTTCTTCCTAGACATGGCTGCAAAGGCTTGATTTCCTTCACTTGATCTTGTATCAGCTTTTTCTTTCAATCTTGTTTCCTCTATTTTACATAGATACCATAGATCATGGAATGGTGTTGCTTCCTTCCTCTTGTATAAACTTCAAGTGAAGTTTCCCCATTATTTCGGTAGAGAATTCAACACCACTGTAGTCATTTCATTATCATACATTACTTCTCCCAATTCCCACAGTTGGTCTCTTATTTCATAAATCCTTATAAAATATGAAGTGATTCCTTCCTCTCTTGATAGTTTCATCTTGCCAATATTTCTTGTATCAGAGAGATTGCTTCTCCCGTGGTATTCATAGAGAATAGCTCCACCAGTTTCAGATATATTTCTTTTGCAGTTTTCAATTTTGATACATAGGGTATGAGAGTTTCCTTAATGGATTCTATGAGAATCCTCTAGGCTCTAATTTCTCCTTTAATGTCTTTGGCATGAGTTGGAGCATCTTATTTTGAGGTTTGAATTGTAGATCCTTTGATGTAGCCCATAACTTTGTATTCAGTTAGATTCAAATGTGTCCTCTTCTTCCATGCACTAAATTTGATTACCCAACCAATTTGTTGCTTTCCTTGCAATAAGTCATTTTTACAGATTTAGATAAGATCATAGTTACTTACTTGAGTAGGATGGCTTCTTCCTTCTAGCATCTTCTTTGATGATTATGAAGATAGGAACTCCTTCTTAGTTTGAACTCTCTAGTGTAGGTGTTCTCGAATCCTTGATGATAAAGGATGTCTTTAGAATGCATGTTGATGTCTTCAAAGATGTTGGATAATTTTGGATGGAGCTCGATGTCTTGTCTTCCAACAATGTCTTCAATATCATAAATCTTCGATGGCAAATATCATCTCCTTGATGAGTGAATACTTTCAAGGTATTCTTGAGATGACTTGAGAATTTTCTTGCAAATTGATTTGACATTCCAAACTTTGACCTTGACTTAGAGAAATGGATTCTTGCTCTTTAATCCTTGAGTGTCTCCATGTCAACTAACCCTTTTCTTCAGCACCTTAGCTCTGAAACCATGTTGATAATTTGGAGGAGGGATGATTAATTCAATTTGTCTCCTTGATAATTACTTGTGATCTTACTTGATTTACTTATGTATTCTCTTCTTAGATTATTTAATCTTTCATCAAGTCAATTACCAAAATACAAGAGACATAAATTTAGGCTCTTCAAGCCAGGGAAAAACTTCTACCTCTTGGAGAGGAAAACCCATGATAATTATAGACTTTCAAATGACAAGTGTCATGGCCATGATAGAGACCCTTGACCTTTGTATGCCTTCAAGACCTTGTCACTGCTTCTTCCTTGACTCCTTAAGTTGATCCTTCTTTTTTGCACCATCTTGCATCATCCTTCACCTTTCTGCACTAGAACTAGAGAGCTCGGTCTCCACTTGTAGTCTTCCTTCTTTAAGATATCCACACCTTATCATAGATTGACTAGTGCACACCTTGCACTTCTACATAACCTCACTGGCTGGTATTCAATCTGTTCATTGATATTTTACACACCATGGCTCCTTTTTCTGGATGGTTCACCCTTATTTACATTATGTAGATACCCTTTACTTGTATTGTATCACTTTGTTGAGCATACATACATTATTTTACACTTACTGAAATTTTGTCCCTTCCTGAGATTACCTTCCTGAGATCTACACCAAAAACACAGTCCTACAACTTCATATATATTACATACCCTAATCCAAAATCCTCCTTTGCTGATCTTCCCCTCTTTATGCCAATACACAATCCTATTCTTGCATTTACATCAATCCTGAAATTCCTGCAACTTAGTCTGAAAATCTTAGACAAGTATGAATTTGTTCCTTTATTTTCTGCGCATAATTTATAGGGTATATATAGTTGTTTCCACCTATAATTTAACCGACATGTCCATAGGTTATGAAGCCAAAATGTTATGTGTTTATAGAGCTGACTTATAGCGATTATATTCTAGCATGAAGGATGTTGACTTGAGGGTTGTCTTGAGCCATTTCTCCATGGTTGAATGACAAGGTCTTCAGGCATATTAATATGACTAGACTTCTTCATATACATGACTCCTAATTACATTTATAATTAGAATAAAAATATTAATAGACATCAAGAAGAAGTCTACTGACCTATAATAAAACCTTTCTCATGAAATCGATGAAGCAAGCATAAAAAAAATACATTTTATTATCTGTGTCTTCTTATTTACATAAATACATAATTACATAGTCAATATGAAGACCGATGCTAGTTACACTTTCCAGTCCAAAGCACGATGGAGCTCGGTGGTGGGGGGGGGGCGGGGGGACTAAAAACACTCCCTATCATTGATCCAGGCAGGGCAAAATCTCATACATCCATTTTTATCATAAGATTAAAACTTTGAATAAAACTTATATCTTCAACTTTATTACATGTGGTTAAATCATGATTAATATTTTCTAAAACTGATCTCAATCAAAGCTTAATCACCTCTTAAAAAATACTTAAAAAATTCACTGACGCTGAATTTGTAGTAAAGCATTTTTTGATCCTTTCTCTGTCAGTTAACCGCGATTAAATGATGTGATTAACTTAACTAATCAAACTCAATCATGATTAAACTATGTAATTGATGTATTCACTAACCTAATCTATTTTATTGCAACCAAATCATGATTAAATAATGTGATTAGACTAACTATTTTTATTTTTCTTATTACAATGTGGCATTTTGGCTAGCATCACATTTATTCAAAATTTCTAAGTGTTAACTAAGGAAAATTTTATTTCTTGAGTGGCATTTAGACTTGCTCACTCCTATACATTCTTTTTGGGGTTTCTTCATTTTTGTTTTTAATTCTATTTTACTTTCTCACATACATTATTTTTATACCCTCTTCTCATTTCTTTCTATATTATTTTTTTTCTTTTCGTTTTGTAAATAATTTTTAGAATACAATATATTTTACAATTTCCTAAACTGAAAGAAAATAGTCATTCATCAATTGAACCTATGAACCATAGGACCCTAACAGTGGCTCCAAATATGGATGACATCCTCCTTGTGGGGTGTCAAGAACACCGTAGATCAGTAGCATTGATCCATTTAGCGAATTTTCTAAAATCTTGCAGCTGAACTGCTATATCTATGTATTATTCAGAACTATGGTAATTCGTTGCCAAAATCTTAGGGCATTCTCTGCGGGCTTCAACTTCTACTGAAATTCACCCGCACTCTTGTAATATAAAAATAAAATTGTTTTGTAGAAGTTTGATGAATTAATTTTCCTAATTGGGTTCGAAATAATGCTTTAAATTTCTACCATTTACAGGTCCACCTGGCAGATCATTTCCATTCAAATTTGTTAACAAGAATGCATTGTGGCCCCTAAAGGCTTGAATCTTAAAATGCCCTTTCCATAAGTTGTCAAATTTACCATGTTTTCCCTTATCCTTATTTTTGGAATCCCATTTCAAAACAAGGCTATTGAGTTGAAAATCATCTGCTTTAGTCCTTCTATCATAAATCCTTTTAATCTTTTCTTGGATTCCTTGAGTTTTATTATAGACTTCATCCCTTGATTATTGTAACTAAATATCATGGTTTAACCTCCTTTTCATATCATTGGTCTCAACCTGTGCTTCTTCCAGAATTTTGAGTACTGGAACTATCAAATAATTTGGGAAAACTACATATGTTCCATACACTATCTGGAATGGCGACATTCCAACACACTTCTTAGTAGTAACTTGATTAACCCATAGTGCTTTGATTATTTTTTTGTGCCATGAATTCTTATTCTCCTGCAATAAATTTTTGATAATATTTACCAAAATCTTGTTAGAAGACTCAACTAAGCCATTACCCTGGGGGTAGTAAGTAGTAGAGTCACCTAACTTAATCTGGTATTTGTTACAAAAATCTATCATTTTCCTGGATTTGAAAGCAACAATAGCATTATCAGTTATAATTTTATGGGGGAAACCAAGCCTAGACTGTATATTTCCTTCAAAAAATTGAATGATAGTAGTATCAGTGGCTTGTCTAGTTGGCATGGCTTCTATCCATTAGGCAAAATTAGTTTGTTTCTATTAAAATCCATTTGTGTTGTCCTAAGGAGCTAGGATGAATTTCACCAATGAAGTCTAAACCCCATTGTTGAAAAGGGAATTCTACTGCAGTTGGCTTTAAGGGTAAAGGTAACAGTTTTATTTTACCTTCAAATATTTGGCATTCATGACAAGAGGTGACATTTTTGTGTACATCAAAGAATAGAGTTGGCCAGTAAAAGCTAGCTTTAAGGATTTTGTTATTTGTATATTTCCAATATAGATGGCCACCACAGTCTCCTTGATGGAATTCCTTCAGGACCCTACCTGCTTCATCTTTCAACAAACAATTTAGTAATATCCCTCCAACATATTTCCAATACAAAATTTGATTGATTTAATTTTAAGGAACCTTGCTTTGGCTTTTGTTAAACTAGGAGGAGCATATAAGTTCCGTAAGACAAAAATTATGTCTACATACCATGGTGATGTGTTGAAAGCTTCTGAGATCGGTGGAGTCGCCTACTCTTTCTGTTCATCTAATTATGCTATGAAATTGATGTCTAACACATTACAATTAGACTCTGCCATGAATTTTTTTAAATCTTTTTTCTTTGATAAGCTTTGTTGGTTTGATTTCATTGCAATATTCCAAAATGACTGCAATCCACTTGCCCCTTCTGCCATATGGATATGTTTGAGTTTGAATTTCTTTAACAACGTCACTTGGGACAAAAGAAATGATGTGTGAATGTAGAATGTAAACCCTGAAATCCTTTAGTGCTTTAACCAATGCAAGTGCCTATTTTTCCATGATATTGTATTTCAGTGATGTGTCCCTTAGTGCTCTGCTGAAAATGACAATGGGTTGTTCATGAGCTTCAACATTCTTCTGCAGCAAAACAACTGCTTTTGTATGATCATATGCAAAATAAAATATCATGAAATCTTTTGTAATATCAAGAGTTATTAGAATTGGTGCAGTTTTTAATGCCTTCTTGACTTTAGTGAAAGCCTCTTTTGCATCATTCTGCTATTTTATTTCAGTATCCTTCTTTAACATGTTGGTGATTAATTTTATGATCTAGCCAAATTTGGTATAAATCTTTGAAGGAAGTTTATTTTTCCAATAAAGTATTGGACTTATTTTTTGTTCCTAGGGGGATCTATATTCAATATTTCTTCCACTCTTCCAAGGTTGATTCTTATACCATATTTTGAGATGATGTGTCCTAGCATTTTACCTTATTTTAAACCAAACGGTGTTTTCTTAGGGTTGTGAGAGATACCATATTTTTTGCATTTTTTGAAAACTCTCCTTAAGTGAAGCAAGTGTTCCTCATTTTTCTTCGAAAAGATAGTGATATCATCTAAATAAATGACTATAAACCTACCTATTTCATCTACAAAGGAAATATCCATTGCTCTTTGGAATGTAGCACCAACATTCATTAGATCGAAAGGAATTTTCACATACATGAATGTGCCCCAGGGTGTAGTGAAAGTTGTTTTCTTCATCCTCTCGATGTACTAGAACCTGATTGTAACCAAAAAATCCATCTAACAAGGAAATTCTCCTAGATCCAACCACTTTATACAGGATATGGTCCATTTTGGTCAAAGGATAGTTGTCTTTTAGTGAAGCCTTGTTGAGATTTCTAAAATCAACACACAATCTAATTTCTAGTATTTTTCCTAGTAGGGACTAAGTTTGATACCCATTTAGAATACCTCAATGGTATAATATATTTGGCATCATATATATTTTTAACCTCTTTCTCGACTAGGGGTAAAAGCATTGGGTTGATTCTTCTAAGTTTCTGTTTGAAAGGTTTCTGGTCTTCCTTTACAGGAATTTTATGTTGTATAATTCTAGTGTCATAGGTTTCTAAATCCTCATAAATCCAAGAAAATACATCTATGAATTCGTTCGAAATCTCTAAGTACTTCTGTTTTCAGCAAAAGGCAAAGATTTGGACAATTTAACTATTTTTGGCTCTTCGTTAGTTCCTATATTACAATCTTCCACTTCAAATCCAATAGGTTGAAATTTGGTTTTCTTAGACACATCATTAAAATCAAATAATTATTCTAAGGGAACTAACCCTCTAGGAAAAACATTATCCTTTAGTTGAAATTTTTCTAACTCTTCTTGATCTTTATACAATTCACTCATTTTTCCTTTATTTACAATTTTATTTAGCTTATTATCTACATCATAAAATATGTCTATATTTTCACACTCAAATTCAACCTTTGACTGCAAAAAAAGTTCAATCTATTCATCATTACCAAAGACTTGCGAGTACCTGATATTATCTGGGACAACTGGTTTATTTTTCACTTCAACTGTGTACTTGTGACTTGGACGATATGGCATTTTACAAGTAATATCTGAAGTAGCCAGACCATCAGCTAGGATATTTTGACCCCTTGGAATTACAGATAATTCATACTCAACAAAAGACTCAAGGAAATCTAGAACAAAATTTCTATAAGCCCTTATCCTTGGATTTTTTGTTGAATATTCCCCTTTGATTTTTTTGATTATGAGTTCAAAATCTCCATGAATTGAAATCTTTTTGGCACCTAGATTTTTCTATAGCTGCAATTCTAGGATTAAGGCTTCATACTCATATATATTATTGGTACATTGAAAATTCAGTTTTGATGACTATCCTTATGATTTATTAGCTTGTGAATTGAAAATCCACACACCTTATCTTGATCCTTCTTTGCTTACAGCCCCATCAAAATCCATCTTTGATTAAGGCTCATTTTCTTCATCTAGTTTCACAATGTCTGTTTTGATTTATTCAATCTTATACAAATCAGTATCTGGTTTTGGGATATTTTCTTCTATACCTCCTGTTATCACTCAGATTTTCCTTGAAGTTCTTAGGAAGAGGAAAGGGGTCTAGGGTAACCACAAACGAACTTTTAGGTACAGAATCTAGCCAGTCTATACCCAGAGAGGGCTCTCTGTGTAAAATTTAGCTTTGTTTTGAAATATATTAGGCTAGTTATAAAGTCTAGGGATTTTGATTGAGTTTGGGTGATGAAATTCAATAGCTTGTGGTAATATTGAGTAGTTTAGGCCATTGGGCTAATGGATTCAAAGAGGATAGCTTAATTGGATCAAGTCTCTTAACAAAAGATGGTTTCACAGGGCAAGGTAATCAAACAGGGAACAATTATAGATCTAAATTAAATGCAATGGAATCAAAATGGATGAAGGGCAATTAAGAATCCTTCAACACATTCTAAAAAGAGAAATTGAGTGATTATTAATAAAGAGAAATTAAGTATTCTTTACTAAATAATCAAAATGCATAAAATAGTAAAACAGGAGCAATTAAGAATTCACTTTTTAAACCAGTTCAGAAGAAAACATTTAGAATAACAACGATTAAAAGAAAATTGCACTTAAGCACTTTCTGATTTATTCCTTTTCGTTAATTATTCAGATATGATACACAAATGATATAATAAACAAGTATAACACTTCAAAACATAAGAGATAGATGACTTATTAATCCTTATACTGACTCAAGAATCCTGTAAAAAGTCTTTTGCATCAATTCCTCGTCCAACTAGCCATACGAGATTTGTCCAACGGCACTTTATTCCAAAATAGTCAATGTTACAGCAAAGTCTAAGAATCCACCCCCCAATACTCTGATTGAGGGAGTATTTATACAAAAAATTATAAAAAATATCTCATAACAGATTGAGATATAATCTAGGATGACTCATAAGTATGTTACAACAAACTAGAGATCTCGTAGATAAGAAAAATGATAACTGATGTTGTGTTGTTTCCTTCTTTTGAGAATGTGCTAGATGCAGGCCCTAAGATTTGGCTCGTTGTTGTCCTCTTTAGTAATTCTATGTTGGCTGCTCCATTTTACTAATATTATTTATCTGCACTAATACTCTTTAACCTATGTCTACCCTTATATCCTTCTTAATATAACTTTTACTGTAGTCAATGATCAAAAATTCATGTAAGGATAATTTTTACAAAAGTTCTAAAATTTCTTCCCATCATTTATCTTCTAGTATTCTGGCTCTTTGTAGCTTTATGAGAGTCTCATCAGTCTCTGTATACCTAAATAAATTAGGTTTAATTGGGAACAAATTATTTACCTCATGCTCGAGATAAAACAAGTTTTCCAATTTATCATGAAGATTTTTTCCTGTAGGCAATGCTGCTGCTGATGAACTAGTTGAGGAACTGGCCTAATTGTCAGCATGCTTGTCCAATTTCTCAACATAAATTTGAAGGTTCATCAATTTATCCTCTGAAATTAAAGGACTGGGCAATCCTTTATTCAACAAAATATCAAATCTTTTTATAAAGACATTGATTTCTTCTTGCATATCAGAGCATCTTCGTTCTAGATTCTGCATCAGAGTTCTTTTGGTAAAAACTCTTTTTATTTACAAAATTGTTCCCGTCTTGTCTTGAATGCCAAGTTCTTCAAGTTGATGCTTGTTCTGAGTATTTAAAAAGTGGATAAGTTCACTGGCTTCTTCAGGCATGTTTCCCAATTCTTCTCTTGCTTTTAGGATTTCTTCCAGAGCTAATTTGACTAAATCATTCTGTTCATACATTATTTGAATTGAGGGCCAAACATCTTTTATTGACTGGATGATGTTGTCCCAAAGAATTTCATTTATTTCCTTTAAAGGCTTCTCCAATGTGAGATCCTTCTCCAATTTGTTGACCAGCTTTTCTAATCTATTGACCTCTCTTGTTTTATCTGCAACATTCATCTTCGAGAGATCATATTTTTGTTCTAAAGTGGTGAATTGTACCTTTATTCTCTAAAGTTCTATCACTTGGAGTTTCAATTCCTCCATTGACTTTATTAACTCTTCGGTACTTAAATTGGAAGCATTGCCCTGTGATAATTCTGCTGGTTGACCTGTTGTTGTAGTACCTGTAATCACTTCAGTTGTAGATGCTAGAGTATTTGATTGCTTGTCTTTTAATGCCTTTTCAAACTCTTTTTCAGTTTCATTAAGTTTCTCATTCAATTTCAAGAGAAAATCCATCAATTCTTCTTCAGAATTTTGCTTTATGATTTCTACAGTCTGTGGATGTCTTGAGGCTGGTAACTTCGTTTGTTTTCTCAAGGCTGCAATATCATCATCTTTTTTCTTGATCAAAGCTTCTATACCCTTGACATCCTTGGGATTATGACCCAATCAAAAAATTATTTCATCCAAAGTCTTTATCCTGTTGTCCTTAGCCTGAGAAGAGGCTTTTTCAAGATTTGATTGAGCATTAGTATTCTCCAAAGAATCCTGCAATTTCTGGGTCATCATTGATTTATCTGTCAGAATAGAATAAATCATTTCACCTGTCTGTTTATGCAGATCAATTTGATCCAAAGGATGAATATCCTTTGCTATGACTTCAAAATTAGTTCTGATATAATCTCCAGCTGTTTGAGGTTGCTGCAATTTGGGTTTGAAGTGACTCATTATCATTTTACCCTGTTGAATGTCATCGGCTGACATTAATCTTTGTTGATTCTTAGGAGCCATCTTCAAATATTGATTGTAAACTTGAAGTCTGAGTGGATCATTTCTGGCCTTTATATTTATGAATGTTCTTTTAATATCCCAAGCATCTTTCACTGGTGGTTTGAAAGATGATACTTCTGCACTTTGTTGCCTTTACATCTCTTTTCTCTGTAAAGTAGTGGATGTCCCACTGATTATACATGTTTGCTGACTACCCAATTCTTCTTGCGTCTGACTATCAAGGATTTCGTGAACAGATTCCACTTCTGGAAGAGCATTCAATTTTTTTCTTTTAACATCAGGCTATTCTGAAGACCCACTGATAGGGGTAGTTGTTTCAGCATCTCTCTTTTTACTCTTTTCTATATTGAGAGGAGTTTGTAAAATTGACATTTCTGCCACATTGGTCTGAGTAAGAGAAATCTGTACTTGACCCTGTTCTTTAGAAGTTTCAGGCTATTCTGTCATTGTAAATTTCTCTGTAACTTTTATATCAGCCTCTTTCTCCTTTCCTTTAGATGCTACTGTAGCTAATGCACCGATTTCCTGTAAATTTTGTTGAGAAGTCCTAGCAGAAGAAGAACCAATACCTGGTATCTGCACCTGTCCAAAAGAGTCTAGGTCAAGAATTTTTTCAAGGTCTTTCATAACATTTTCAACATTGACCTGCTCACTATCTTGTTCTATCAATGTCCCTTCCATCCATTCATCCATATTGGCATACTGTTCAATTTCTGAGATTCTTTGATGAATGTATGGTGATAATTTGTTTTTCATTCTTCTATCACAAATAAAGTTGTTTGGGTCATAAGGTACCCAATAGAAACTTTTTTGTAATTTGAGATAGTCTTCTAAGATTCTTTCATCTTCCTTTCCAGCATCCCTAGAGTTACAGACAAAGGGACCTAATTGACTTTTAATCCTGAGTTGAGCCTTTTTCTTTGCATTGCAGAAATGAAATATGTCAGAAGTAATCATCTTTCTGAAATACTCTAATGCAAAAAGTCTCATTGGGACATATTTTGGCAACTTGAAAGGGCATAACTCACACCCATATATTCTTATTTCTGTGTGATTTCGGTATAGGTACCAGACACCTATCTTGTATTTCTTTGAGAGTTGTATAACTTTCCTGATGTCACTACTGACCCTGGGATGGGAGACTCCTGTCAACAAGGTGGTTGCATGATGTAAAAATAGGTCAATAAACTCATTATAAGAGTAAGGATAATCAGAGGAATTATGGGTGATGGCAGACCAAAAGATTACAGACCTAGGATTTCCTTTAGCATCAAGTTTTTTAACATAGAAAGGGAAACTCTCTGATTGAAAGTAAAGCATGAGATGGTATATAACAGAGGAATACTTGAAAACTCTTTCATTCTCTAATCTCATGAACTGATCATGGATTTTATCAGCAATGTAGGAAGCAAAATCATACTTGACAGCAGGGGGTTGTCCAGGGGTAAAAATTGACAACAATACTAGGGTTAATTGATCAACATATTCACTAGTATTGAAACCCATTATAGAGGATATCATATTCAAAATAAGCTTGCCCACATCAGTGAAAAAGGTATAACCATAAGGGGGAGGGCCTTTGGGCTAATGTTTTGGTAACATGAAGGTTTGGCAAAGGCGATTCAACGCTTTTTTGGATAAATTGGTAGATTTCTCAAGTAATTCTCCCATGGAAAGAGGAGTCAAGGCTTGACCAGGCTGAAACTGTAACATTTCGTTGATAGACTGAGTATTTATTGGGAAAATAATGGTTTGACTCAGTGACAAAAATTCTCATTGATTGGGATCATAATTTGCATGGTAGTAATGGATTATCTCAGGAAAAATATGGACTGAAGGGAGAAGATACATGGGAATATTGGATTCCCATAATCCAAAAATGTCAGAGCCATTTAGGTAGTTATCTCTGCAGCGGCAAAAAATTCGAAGAGGATTTTCACTGAGAACAAGGTCTTTAATTTGGAAATCCCTATCTACTAGAGGCAGATGATATAAATCTCTCTGAGGGGCATTCAGGGGTGCGACATTCAAAGCCATAGGAATTTCCATTTCTGGTTCTTGTGGATTTAGAAATGAATTGCGGGTTTTGATGAAAAAAGGAGCACAATCACAGGTTTGGGAATGAAATTGTAGTTTTGGGAATTGAGGAATGAACTAAATAGAAATCTTGAACCCTGTTTCAGTTTTTCGTGTGGAATTTAAAACAAAAACCAGGATTTTTACAGAGCTCAATGGGAATTTAGGTAAATACCTATTTTCCGGGAAATGAATAATGACAAAACAAGTGCTGACTGTGGCGAATGAACTCTGGATTACTCGACTGCAATTTTCTTCAACAAGGTAACGGTTGGAAAATTTGGACAGTTGATTTCGAAATTCATTGCATGGGACACCGGTCACTGCATGAGATACTGAAAATGACGCGGGTTCTTTTGTTTTATTTGCAAAGTCAAAGGTTGGTGGGTTTTTTATTTTTTAATAGATGACGTCAGCAAATACGGTGGTTTCATCACAGGAAGCAATCGGTAAACGGTTTTCATCGCACAGCTTTTGGGGGGCGGTTTTCAGCGGAGGGCGAGCGATTCCATACGATGGACGACGCGTGGCGTGGCACTGTTCAGAAAACCTCTTGGCCATCGCGCGCTATCATTCAGACGAGGATGGGCAGTGATATGGACGTCAACCGTAGATCTTAGATTGGTCGATCGAACGATCGTCGGGAAAGGAAGATGACAGGAAATTAACTGGCGGGCCCAATGTAATTAAACATAATTTAAATTACGTCGGGGTTATTTGATTGGTGGAATAGATTGTTAATTAACCATGAGGGTCAATTAATTTATTTTAAATGTGGCGGGGTGTTGGGTTTTTAATTGATTGGAATTTCTACCTATTAATTAAGTTTATATGGTTATTTTTCAACCAACGAGGCGGGATATTATATTAATTTGGAAAATTTATTAAAATAATACGGGAAAAGGGGGAATTTACATAGGGATTTAAATAATAAGTTAGAAATTAATATGGAAGATGAACAGTAGCGCTAAGTATAAAAAATCAAGGCAATGTATTTAACTTATGCTTTTATAAATAGGGTTTTTATGAAATATTGCATGATTTTCCTAAGTAAAATGGGATTTTATGTAGGGAAAGATTTTTTAGAGGTGAATGAATGTCTTGATGAATGATTTTAAGTACTTAGGTTTTTCCAATTATTGGGCCGAGGGTCCGGTCCCTCCAAAAGTCAAGGAAATTCCTTGAGCCCCTCCAATTTTCAAATGCCTTTGTACTTAGGGGAAATTAGTGAAATTTTTAGGGAAAAATGAGAAGGGAAGTTAATAATCTGACTTTGCTTTGCTTGAGATTCTTCCAGTGTAGTGTTTGCCTTTGTACTTGTGATGAAAGTAAAGATTTAACACATCTAGAGTCATTATCCATCACGTGTAATTCTACAACAACATCTACCTACCCTACCTACTTTACCCTACCATTTTTCTTCTTTATTAGGGTGCATGTAGACTGGAAAACCCTAATCACACTTTTTATTTTACATCTGGAAATCTATCTAATTCTATCCTCATTACATCCAAGGGCTCAGATTAAACTGTTGAACTCCTTTTATTTACTCTACCTATCTACTTATCTGCCAAGATTAAATAGTTTGGTTAGATTTTATTCTCTATCTCTAAAATATAAAATTGAAAGATGAACTAGCCAAGCTTAAATTATTTGACTGTTCATAAATTGTGGCATAAAATACAAGTTGCACACAATTTTTTTTATTACATAAGAGCAAAAAAGTAGTGGCATTTAGACTTGCACACTTTCCTTGGCCTTTCTTTTGGTGGGGTTCATTTTCTTTCACTTTTTTGGCCATTTTATTCTTTTCACCCTTTGATTTTTCTTTTAGGGTATACCGTCTTTACATTTTTTAAATTTTTTGATTTTTTGACAATATGGAAAACCTTTGCAACAAGAAAAGGTATGAACATATTACATAGATCATCAAGTCAATCATGATATATGATGCCTATTGGTATAGGAGTCTAACACTGGCTCCACTTGGGGATGGCTTTTCCTGGTGAAAATTCAAGAACAACAGGTCAGTTGCCCTTAGAATGATTTTGACTGAACCATGAAATCTTCTTCTGCTTGTTGCTTTATTATATGTATGACAATAATACTTCTGAAGCTTAGGGCCTTATCCTCTGGCTTCAACTCCAATAAGTTACTATCCACTCAAAATTGATACATTACAAAGGATATATTATGTACATGTTAAAAATTAGGATATCGTAATAAATAGGATCAAAGTAATGTTTCAACATTCGACCATTAACTAGTCCTTCTTCAGTTTCTGTACCATCCAATTTTTTTAGAAAATATGTATTATTTCCTTGTAAAGCATGAATAATATAAGGTCCTTTCCACAGGAAGTCAAATTTCCCATGTTTTCTCTTATCCTCTCTTCTGGAATCCCATCTTAAAACTTTATTTCCCAGTTGTAAATCTTCTGCCTTAGTCCTTTTATCAAATATCTTCTTTAGTTTCTCCTGTAATACTTGGGATATTTGATCAACTTCCTCTCTGGTCTGCTGCAAATTGATAGTCTGATTTATTCTCCTTTGAATATCATTTGGTTCAACCTGAGCTTCTTGAAGTAATTTCATTACAGGAACTCCTAAATATGAAGGAAATACAACCTCAATACCATAAACTAACTCATAAGGACTAGTCCCAATAGATCTTTTGGTGGTGAGTCTGTCTGCCCATAGTGCATTTGTAAGTTTCTTGTGCCAATTCTTCTTATTTTCCTCCAATAATTTCTTAATAATATTAATGAAACTCTTGTTGGAAGATTCAGCCAGTCCATTACCCTGAGGGTAATAGGCTGTGGAATGGCTTAAAGTGATATGATATTTATTACAGAAACTTATCATCTTCTTAGATTTAAAGGCAGCAACATTATCAGTTATGATTTTCTCAGGATAGCCAAATCTTGACAATATATTGGTCTCTAGGAATCCTATAATCACAGTTTCATTGGGTTGTCTGGAAAGAATTTCTTCTATCCACTTGGTGAAATAATCTGTGGCAGTGAGGATCCATTTGTGTTGGCCAGAAGAAGGAGGATGGATTTCTCCAATGAAATCTAGGCCCCATTGTTGGAAAGGTTTTTCAATGGAAATTGGTTTCAAGGGTAAAGGTGATAGTTTTCTCTTGCCTTCAAAAATTTGACATTTATGGCAAGCAGTAACAAATTTCTTTACATCAGAGAACAAGGTTGGCCAATAAAATCCAGCTCTTCGGATCTTGTCTGCAGTTGATTTCCAATAAAGGTGTCCACCACAGTCTCCTGCATGGAATTCATTGAGAACCTTGTCAGCTTCATCTTTTAACAAACAATTCAATAGAATACCATCATGATTTTTCTAAAAGAGAACATTATCTAAAATACAAAACTTTAAAGATGTCATCTTTAAAAACCTTTTCTTTGTTCTGGATAACCCTGGAGGAGCTTGTAGGTTTAACAATACATAAATTATATCAGCATACCATGGTGAATCTAAGAAGGCCTGGATAATTTGTGGAGTTGCCATCTCCTATTCGTCATCCAGTTCATTAATATCCAAGGCTTGGCAATTTGTTTCTGTCATGATTTGAGCCAATCCCTGTCCCTTTATAAGCTTTGTAGGCTTTATCTCAATATCATATTCTAATATGGTAGCAATCCATTTACCTCTTTTGCCCTCAATTCCATCTTGAGTTAAAATGTCTTTGACAACAGCATTTGGTACATAGGCTATCACGTGGGAATACAATATATAGATTCTAAAATCTTTAATGGCTTTTACAAGTGCAAAAGCTTGTTTTTCCATGATGTTGTATTTTAATGATGCATCTCTCAGTGCTTTACTAAAAAAGGCTATAGGTTTTTCACATCCTTGATCATCCTTTTGTAATAAAACAACTGCTACAGTATGTTCTGATGCAAATGAAAATATTATGAAGTCTCTATCAAATTGTGGACTGGTAAGAACTGGTGTTCTAGTCAAAGCCATTTTAATTTCTTCAAATGCTTGTTTAGCTTCTACTATCCATTTAATACTTGAATCATTTCTTAACATGTTAGTAAGCAATCTAATTAATTCAGCTAAGCTAGATATGAATCTTCTCAAAAAATTGATTTTTCCTATGAAAGATTGAAGTTCTTTAACATTTCTAGGGTGAGGTATCTGCAATATAGCTTCTATTCTAGCAGGATAAATTCTAATAGCATCTTTGGAAATGATATGGCCCAAAATTTTACCTTCTTCAAGGCCAAACAAGGACTTTTTTGGATTCAAACAGATACCATACTTTCTGCATTTTATGAATACTTGTCTGAGATGGTCCAAATGTTGCTAATCTAATTTAGAAAAAACAGTTAAATCATCCAAATATATAACAAAAAAGTCACGAATTTCTTTTGCAAATGCAATGTACATTGCTCTTTGGAAGGTTGCTCCAGAATTTTTAAGTCCAAATGGCATTTTAACGTACTTGAATGTACCCCATGGTGTTGTAAAAGCTGTTTTTCCCTGATAATCAGGGTGAACTAGAATCTGGTTATATCTTGAGAACCCATCTAAAAGAGAAATCCTTGAAGCACCTACTACCCTTTGTAAAATGTGACCCATTTTGGGAAAATGGTAATTATCCTTCAAAGAAACCTTATTTACATTTCTTAAATCAACACATAATATGATCTCTCCAATTTTCTTCCTAGTAGGGACTAAGTTAGACACCCACTCTGAAAATCTAATAGGAGCAATTATCCCTGCTTCATACATTCGTTTGATTTCATTTTCAATTAAAGGCAACAGTACAGGGTTGATTCTTCTGAGTTTTTGCTTAAATGGTTTCTGATTTTCTTTCAGAGGTATTGTATGATGAATAATAGAGGTATCATATGCTTTCAAGTCTTCATAACTCCAGGCAAAGACATCATGGAATTCTCTTATTAGTTCAAAAAATTTTGGTTTTTGATAGGGAGGCAAAGATTTAGATAACTTTATTATTTTATGATTTTCTTCAGTACCCAGATTATAGTCCTCAATATCAGCTTTCAATGGTTCCATTTTGGGTTTCTTTGGAATATCATTAGAGTCGAAAAGATCTTCCAGAGGAGTTAATCCTTTAGGCAAATGATTATCTTTCAAATTAATGATCTTAGATTCATCTTCTATAATCTCATCAACCTCCATTTGTTTAAGGTCCTGCATTTCTTTTTTGGTGAACTTTGTTGGATGAAGCATTTGAATTGCACTTTCTTCTGAAATGTATGTTTCTTGTTCATTTATTTGATCAGATTCAATGACTGTATCTTCATCTATGTTACTATTAGAAAATTCATTATCTAGAGTCAGAAAATTGTTAATCTGATTATCATTTGCAAACACTTGCCAATTCTTAAGATTTTCTGGTATAGCTGGTCTATGTCTAATCTTAGTTGTGAACTGATGATTAGGTTCAAATGGTAATTTACAAGTGCTAGCAAACATTGTGAGACTATGAGCATGCAAATTTTGTTTTCTTGGGATTTTAGCAAGCTGAGTCTGCATAAAGGTATTGAGAATCTCTACAACTGCTCCTCTATATTCTCTCAGTCTGGGATCATTTGTCAACAAGTGACCTTTGATCTGTTGAATGATTAAATCAGAATCTCCTATGACAGATACTCTAAATTCCCCTAATCTTTTGACAAGTTTAAGCCCTAACAAAAGAGCTTCATATTCTGCCATATTATTAGTGCATTTGAAGTTCAATCTGTAAGCATGGCCTTCAGCATGATCATTTTCAAGGTTGTGTATCCAAATTCCAGCTCCTGCTCCTAACTTGTTAACTGAACCATCAAATTCTAAGTGCCATAGAATTTCATGTTCATAATTGGTGTCAGGTGATTTAGGAACTTTCTTAACAGTGAGATCTTGTTTTTTATTTGCTTCTGGTTTTTCTTGGGTATTTTCATTTTCCTCATAGATTTCCTAAATTTGAACACTAGATTTATTTTCAATTTCTTTTGGTTCAATTGATGGAACTTCTAATTCAGTGGGGAGATCAAATTTAGCATTATAAAGAATAAATGAGTCCATATCAGAATGTACTGAGTAAATGGGGAAATTTTCAGGCTTCTCCTGACTACTGACCACATATTTCATTAAATTTCTCTGTATAGTCTCTTAGGTTGGCCGAACACTGAAATAGTAGCATATGCCATGTCTAATTGAAGAGATCCTCCAAGTTTTGCACCCCAAGATTTGGACAATAGCATGCCATATTTTGGAGGAATATCTGCTACTACTATATCCATCAAAATTATTTTTGCAGGGTATTGAATCAATGTAACGCACAAATCTTTGATTAGTCCTAAACATCTCACCTGACTTGAATCAAAAGAAAAGAGATCTTTGTATGGTATGGTGATGTCTAGGTTTAATCTCTCCATTACAGCCTTGGGCATCAGATTGTGAGATGCCCCAAAATCAAGCATGGCATCATGAAGTATTTTATCATGTATATTCAAACTCACATAGAATGGAGGAGTTCCTCCACTTCCTGGTTTTCCATTTACTTTAGGGCCAAATAATAATCTAGGTTGATCACCGAAAACATTTACTGAGTCATCACTTCCAATAATATTAAGTGATCTATTGATTTGAATTCGATAGACATCATGTTTAGCTAATTCAGAAAATGGACCAACTATTTTTAATTTGCCTACTTCAGCTTCTAGATTGAAAGGTTTTTCAGACTGAGTTCTTGTATTTCGAACAGTTGGATTTTCTTTATCTTCTGTGTTTTCGATATTTTTCTCCTTCTCAAGAATATGGTTATGGGCTGAATTTGTTTCCGAATCAACTTCTGGAGGTTCCTCTACATTTCCTTTAGGAGGAAGAGTATTGGAAAGTTGTCTGTTATTCAGTTGAGTATCAGATACATCTTCAATTATTGGGTTGGCAGGATTAGGATCTGATCTAGAAAGAATATGTACAGGGGTAGTATTGGTTTTACCTTTGAGGGGATGTTTTGTAGCTTTCTGTTTACTTGTTTCCGGAACATCAATTCTTCTGCTCCTCAAATTATATTGCTTGTGAACTTCGTAAATGGCTTTATCATATCCTTCCTTAAAATCAAATGATTCTCCTGAATGGGTTTGAAATTGCTTAAGAATGTGAGATTATTGATCCTCTTGGGTCAAGAAAACTTCTGGTTCGTTCTTGCATTCACTAAAATTGTTTATTTGAACATCTTCAGTTGGTTCCTCAGAAGTTGAGGCTTCAATATAATTTTCCTGGAATGGGGGCCTAATATTTTGGTCAGGACCAGTTTTTCCAGTATTTTGATTTTTGTTCCTTCTAAAATTTGGATTTCTCACAGTATTGTTCGGTTGACCATCCCAAGGAGATTTCTTCTCAATTGTTTCTACTCTATCTCCTAGCCTTTCCATTCCTTTGATAATAGAATCCAGTTTCTTTTCAAAAGCTGTGGGTTCTTCGTTTAAAGGCATTCTCCTTTCAGCTTTGGCTCTAGCTCGTTTCTCTATCAGGTTGGCTTCAACACTAACAACTATAATTTGCATCTCTTCTAAAGTTTGAGGAGCTCTTTCCCTAAGCTGATATGCCATATCAGAATCAAATCCATTAGGTAATTTAATTAATATTGAATCTGGAGGAGGTCTAAGATTTTGGGGAATAGCATTGTAAGCCTCATTGAACCTGGTGACATAATCTTGCACAGTCTCATTTGGTCCTCTCTTTAGTTTTCCAAAGTCTGATAAGATTTGAAGAGGATGTTTCTTCTTTTCCCATCTATTTAAAAATGATATATAAAGAGCTTGTAAGTCAGTAACAATGTTTGCAGGAAGGGCTCTAAACTAGGTTCTAACTTCTCTAGTAATACTTTGGACAAATATTCTCATTCTTACATCATCAGCATCTATTTCATAAATTTCAAAATAATCGGTCATATTTTTAGTATGCTGATGTGTAGTGTAAGTACCAGAACCATCAAAAGGAGTGATTTTACTTTGGTAATCTTGAGACATAGCCCCTAGATTAGTTGGTAATACCAAATTAGCATATCTATTTGCCATTGCAAGAGGTAACGATGAAATAACAGGTGAGGTTGGTCTATGAGTAGTGGGTGGAGGAGTAGAAGGGTTAATTTGAGGTTGAGATGTTTGAGGAAATGTTGATGAACTTGGAGAGGCTGAAGTGATCACAGAAATATTTGATGTTCCTTCAGAGGTAAGCTCAGATTGTATGGAATTTCACAAATGTTTATCAAGATGTGAAGTAACAAATTCAAATTGTAAATCTTCAAAAAATACTAGGTCTGGAACCAAATTGGACAACTCAGATTCAGAAAAATTTACAAATAGAGATGTTTCAAACTGCTCGTCAAAAGGTTCATCCTCAAGATAAATCCACTTCACAGGACAGGATATTGATCTATAGAGAGGTAGAGAACTACCAGAGCTTTCTTGACTATCTTTTCTCCTAAGAATTATAGGGATCAAATTCGGATTTTCAAACAGAGGCGGTGGATTTGGATCAGGATTAGCTCTAGTGTAACGAGTCCTTTCTGAAGCCAGGTTTCTGGGTGATATTTTTTGGTTTTTTGTCTAAAAACAATACAACTTCAACAATATCTTTAAGAAGTTTCAGATATTGGATTTAAATTTTCTTAAAGATGAATTTAACTAAGGGAACTAATCAAATGTTTGAAACCAAAATTTAGTTCATAAACTAGACCGGAGATAGACTGAAGCAGCATTTATTTACTTATGCAATTGCAGAGCAAAAGCAGTTCAAAGGCTACTTGGCTAACTTCAGGCTCCGTCTGTAGTTTATAAAGTAAACAATAGTAACAATAAATTATTTAGTTCCCTAGTGGAGTCACCACTATGTTATCACTCAAATTTTCCTTGAAGTTGTTAGGAAGAGGAAAAGGGTATGAGGTAACCACAAACCAACTTTTAGGTATAGAATCTAGCCAATCTGTACCCAGAGAGGGCTTTCTTTGTAAAATTTAGCTTTGTTTTGAAAGATATTGGGCTAGTTATAAAGTCCAAGGATTTTGATTGAGTTTGGGTGATGAAATTTAATAGCTTGTGGTAAGATTGAGTAGTTTAGGCCATTGGGCTGATGGAGTCAAAGAGGATAGCTTAACTGGATCAAGTCTCTTAACAAAATATGGTTTCACAGGGCAAGGTAATAAAACAGGGAACAATTATAGATCTAAAGTAAATGGAATGGAATCAAAATGGATGAAGGGAAATTAAGAATCCTTCAACACATTCGAAAAAGAGAAATTGAGTGATTATTAATAAAGAGCAATTAAGTATTCTTTACTAAATAATCAAAATGCATAAACTAGTAAAACAGGAGGAATTAAGAATTCACTGTTTAAACCAGTTCAGAAGAAAACATTTAGAATAAAAATGATTAAAAGCATATTGCACTTAAGCACTTTCTGATTTATTCCTTTTCGTTAATTATTTAGATATGAGGCACAAATGATATAATAAACAAGTATAACACTTCAAAACATAAGAGATAGATGACTTATTGATCCTTAGTCTGACGCAAGAATCCTGTAAAAAGCCTTTTGCATCAATTCCTCGTCCAGCTAGCCATACGAGATTTGTCCAACAACACTTTATTCCAAAATAGTCAATGTTACGGCAAAGTCTAAGAATCCACCCCCCAATACTCCGATTGAGGGAGTATTTATACAAAAAATTATAAAAAATATCTCATAACAGATTGAGATATAATCTAGGATAACTCATAAGTATGTTACAACAAACTAGAGACAAATGGTCTCGTAGATAAGAAAAATGATAACTGATGTTGTGTTGTTTCCTTCTTTTGAGAATGTGCTGGATGCAGGCCCTAATATTTGGCTCGTTGCTGTCCTCTTTAGTAATTCTGTGCTGGCTGCTCCAATTTACTGATATTCTTTATCTGCACTGATACTCTTTAACCTCTGTCTACCCTTCTATCCTTCTTGTTATAACTTTTACTGTAGTCAATGATCAAAAATTCATGTAAGGATAATTTTTACAAAAGTTCTAACATTTCTTCCCACCATTTATCTTTCAGTATTCTAGCTCTTTGCAGCTTTCTGAGAGTTTCATCAATCTCTGTATACCTAAAGAAAGTAGGTTGAATTGGGAACAAATGCTTTACCTCATGCTTGAGATAAAACAAGTTTTCCAATTTATCATGAAGATTTTTTCCTGTAGGCAATGCTGCTGCTGATGAACTAGTTGAGGAACTGGACTGATTGTCAGCATGCTTGTCCAATTTCTCCACATAACTTTCAAGTTCCATGAATTTATCCTCTGAAATTAAAGGACTGGGCAATCCTTTATTCAACAAAATATCAAATATTTTTATAAAGGCATTGATTTCTTCTTCCATATCAGAGCATCTTCGTTCTAGATTCTGCATCAGAGTTCTGTTGGTAAAAACTCTTTTTATTTCCAAAATTGTTCCCGTCCTGTCTTGAATGCCAAGTTCTTCAAGTTGATGCTTGTTCTGAGTATTTAAAAAGCGGATAAGTTCACTCGCTTCTTCAGGCATGTTTCCCAATTCTTCTCTTGCTTTTAGAATTTCTTCCAGAGCCAATTTGACTAAATCATTCTGTTCATACATTATTTGAATTGAGGGCCAGACATCTTTTATTGACTGGATGATGTTGTCCCAAAGAATTTCATTTATTTCCTTTAAAGGCTTCTCCAATGTGAGATCCTTCTCCAATTTGTTGACCAGCTTTTCTAATCTGTTGACCTCTCTTGTTTTATCTACAACATTCATCTTTGAGAGATCATATTTTTGTTCTAAAGTGGTGAATTTTACCTTTGTTCTTTGAAGTTCTGTCACTTGGAGTTTCAATTCCTCCATTGAATTTATTAACTCTTCGGCACTTAAATTGGAAGCATTGCCCTGTGATAATTCTGTTGGCTGGCCTGTTGTTGTAGTACCTGTAATCACTTTAGTTGTAGATGCTGGAGTATTTGACTGCTTGTATTTTAATGCCTTTTCAAGCTCTTTTTTAGTTTCATTAAGTTTCTCATTCAATTTCAAGAGAAAATCCATCAATTCTTCTTCAGAATTTTGCTTTATGATTTCTGCAATCTGTGGATGTCTTGAGGCTGGTAACTTCATTTGTTTTCTCAAAGTTGCAATATCATCATCTTTTTTCTTGATCAAAGCTTCTATACCCTTGACATCCTTGGGATTATGACCCAATCCAATAATTATTTCCTCCAAATTCTTTATCCTGTTGTCCTTAGCCTGAGAAGAGGCTTTTTCAAGATTTAATTGAGCATTAGTATTCTCCAAAGAATCCTACAATTTCTGGGTCATCATTGATTTATCTGTCAGAGTAGAATAAATCATTTCACCTGTCTGTTTATGCAGCTCAATTTGATCCAAAGGATGAATATCCTTTTCTATGACTTCAAAATTAGTTCTGATATAATCTGCAGTTGTTTGAGGTTGCTGCACTTTGGGTTTGAAGTGACTCATTATCATTTTACCCTGTTGAATGTCATAGGCTGACATCAGTCTTTGTTGATTCTTGGGAGCCATATTCAAATATTGTTTGTAAACTTGAAGTCTGAGTGGATCATTTCTGGCCTTTATATTTATGAATGTTCTTTTAATATCCCAGGCATCTTTCACTGGTGGTTTGAAAGATGATACTTATGCACTTTGCTGCCTTTGCAGCTCTTTTCTCTATAAAGTAGTGGATGTCCCACTGATTGTACATGTTTGTTGACTACCCAATTATTCTTGTGTCTGAATATCAAGGATTTCGTGAACAGATTCCACTTCTGGAAGAGGATTCCATTTTTGTCTTTTAACATGAAGTTGTTCTGAAGACCCACTGATAGGGGTAGCTGCTTCAGCATCTCTCTTTTTACTCTTTTCTATATTGAGAGGAGTTTGTAAAATTGACATTTCTGCCACATTGGTCTGAGTAGGAGAAATCTGTACTTGACCCTGTTCTTTAGAAGTTTCAGGTTGTTCTGTCATTGTAAATTTCTCTGTAACTTGTATATCAGCCTCTTTCTCCTTTCCTTTAGATGCTATTGTAGCTAATGCACTGATTTCTTGTAAATTTTGTTGAGAAGTCCCAACAGAAGAAGAAACAATACCTGGTATCTACACCTATCCAAAAGAGTCTAGGTCAAGAATTTTTTCAAGGTATTTCATAACATTTTCAACATTGACCTGCTCACTATCTTGTTCTATCAATGTCCCTTCCATCCATTCATCCATAGTGGCATACTGTTCAATTTCTGGGATTCTTTGATGAATGTATGGTGATAATTTTTTTTTCATTCTTCTATCACAAATAAAGCTATTTGGGTCATAAGGTACCCAATAGAAACCTTTTTGTAATTTGAGATAGTCTTCTAAGATTCTTTCAGCTTCCTTCCCAGCATCCCTAGAGTTACAGACAAAGGGACCTAATTGACTTTTAATCCTGAGTTAAGCCTTTTTCTTTGCATTGCAGAAATGAACTATGTCAGAATTAATCATCTGTCTGAAATAATCTAATGCAAAAAGTCTCATTGGGACATATTTTGGCAACTTGAAAGGGCATAACTCACACCCATATATTCTGATTTCTGTGTGATTTCGGTATAGGTACCAGTCACCTATCTTGTATTACTTTGAGAGTTGGAGAATTTTCTTGATGTCACTACTGACCCTAGGAGGGGAGACTCCTATCAACAAGGTGGTTGCAGGATCTAAAAATATGTCAATAAACTCATTATAAGAGTAAGGAGAATCAGAGGAATTATGAGTGATGGCAGACCAAAAGATTACACACCTAGGATTTCCTTTGGCATCAAGTTTTTTAACATATAAAGGGAAACTCTCTGATTGAAAGTAAAGCATGAGATATTATATAACATAGGAATACTTGAACACTCTTTCATTCTCTAATCTCATGAAATGATCATGGATTTTATCAGCAATGTAGGAAGCAAAATCATACTTGACGGCAGGGGGCTGTCCAGGGGTAAAAATTGACAACAATACTAGGGTTAATTGATCAACATATTCACTAGTATTGAAACCCATTATAGAGGATATCATATTCAAAATAAGCCTGCCCACATCAGTGAAAAAGGTATAACCATAAGGGGGAGGCCCTTTGGGTTGATGTTCTGGTAACATGAAGGTTTGGAAAAGGTGATTCAACTCTTCTTGGGATAAATTGGCAGATTTCTCAAGTAATTCTCCCATGGAAAGGGGAGTCAGGGCTTGACCAGACTGAAACTATAACATTTCGTTAATAAACTGAGCAGTTATTGGGAAAAGGACGGTTTGACTCAGGGACAAAACTGCTCGTTGATTGGGATCATAATTTGCATGGCAGTAATGGATTATCTCAGGAAAAATGTGGACTGAGGGGAGAAGGTACATGGGAAGATTGGATTCCCATAGTCCAAAAATGTCAGAGCCATTTAGGTAGTTATCTCTGCAGTGGCAAAAAATTCGAAGAGGATTTTCACTGAGAACAAGGTCTTTAATTTGGAAATCCCTATCTGCTAAAGGGAGATAGTCTAAATCTCTGTGAGGGGCATTCAGGGGTGCAACATTCAGAGCCACGGGAATCTCCATTTCTGGTTCTTGTGGATTCAAAAATGAATTCGGGTTTTTTATGAAAAACGGGCACAATCACAGGTTTTGGGAATGCAATTGCAGTTTTATGATTTGAGGAATGAACTAAAGAGCAATCTTGAACCCTGTTTCAGTTTTTCGTGTGAAATTTAAAACAAAAACCAGGATTTTACAGAGTTCAAAGGGAATTTGGGTAAATACCTGTTTTCCAGGAACTAAATAGTGATGAAAACAGGTGCTGGTTATGGCGGATGAACTCTAAATTACTCGACTGCAACTTTCTCCAGCAAAGTAGCGGTTGGCAAATTTCGACAGTTGATTTTGAAATTCGTTTGCATGGGACATTGGTTACTGCGTGAAATAATGAAAATGACACAGGTTCTTTTGTTTTATTCACAAAGTCACAGGTTGGCGGGTTTTTATTATTTTAATGGATGATGTCAGCAAGTACGGGGTTTCGTCACGGGAGGCAGGCGGTAAGCGGTTTTCATCGCACCGCTTTTGGGGAAGAGTGGTTTTTAGCGGAGAGCGAGCGATTCCATACGATGAATGACGCGTGGTGTGACACTGTTCAGAAAACCGCTTGGCCATCGCGCATTATCGTTCGGACGAGGATGGCCAGCGATATCAACGATAACCGTAGATCTTTGATGAGTCGATCAAACAGTCCTCGGGAAAGGAAGATGACGGGAAGATAACAAGGCGGGCCCAATGCAATTTATTAAAAATAATCGCATTGGGGATGATTTGATTGGCAGATTAGGTTATTAATTAACCATGAGGATTAATTAACCCTTATTGCGGCGGAGGGTCGAGTTTATTCATTAATTGAAAATTTCAACCAATTAATAAATTTTAATAAGTATATGGTTATTTTTCAACCGACGGGGCGGGATATATATTATATGGGAATTATTTAAATTAATACGGGGAAAAAGGGAATTTGCATAGGGATTTAAATAATACGTTAAAAATTAATATGGAAATGAATGAAGCGCTAAGTGTAAAACATCAAGGTAATGTATTTAACTTATGCTTTTATGAATAGGGTTTTTATGAAATATTGCATGATTTTCCTAAGTAAAATGGGATTTTACTTAGGAAAAGATTTTTTAGAAGTGAGTGAATGTCATGATCAATGATTTTAAGTACTTAGGATTTTCCAATTATTGGACCGAGGGTCCGGTCCCTCCAAAAGTCAAGGAAATGCCTTGAGCCCCTTTAATTTTCAAATGCCTTAGTACTTAGGGGAAATTAGTGAAATTTTTAGGGAAAAATGAGAAGGGAAGTTAATAATCTGACTTTGCTTTGCTTGAAATTCTTCCAGTGTAGTGTATGCCTTTGCACTTGTGATGAAAGTAAAGATTTAACACATCTAGAGTCATTATCCATCACATGTAATTATGCAACAACATCTACTTACCCTACCTACTTTACCCTACCATTTTTCTTCTTTATTAGGGTGCACTTAGACTGGCAAACCCTCATCACACTTTTTCTTTTACATATGAAAATCTATCTAATTCTAACCTTATTACATCCAAGGGCTCAGATTAAACTGTTGAGCTCATTTTATTTACTCTACCTATCTACTTATCTGCCAAGATTAAACAGTTTGGTCAGATTTTATTCTCTATCTCTAAAACATAAAATTGAAAGATGAACTAGCCAAGTTTAAGCTGTTTGACTGTTCATAAATTGTGGCATAGAATACAAGTTGCACACAATTTTATTTATTACATAAGAGAAAAAAAGTAGTGGCATTTAGGCTTGCACAATTTCCTTGGCCTTTCTTTTGGTGGGGTTCATTTTCTTTCACTTTTTTGGCCATTTTATTCTTTTCACCCTTTGATTTTTCTTTTAGGGTATACCCTCTTTACATTTTTTAAATTTTTTGATTTTTTGACAATATGGAAAACATTTGCAACAAGAAAAGGTATGAACATATTACATAGCTCATCAAGTCAACCATGATATATGACACCTATTGGTATAGGAGTCTAACACCTCCATCATTATACCAGATAAAAGATTCTAGATGTGAGTGGACTGAATACAAGGGAAATCGTTTGGTTTGTCATGACTACTAACCATGTATTTCATTAGTGTTTATCTATAAAGGCTTATTGGTTTCCCAAATACATGAATGGTAACATAACTCATATCCAGTTGTAAGGTTCCTTGTAATCCCCGCCCCCCACCCCAGGATCTAGAAAGTAGCATTCCATACTTTGGAGGTATGTTTTCTACCACAACATCCATGACTAAGCTTTTGGCTTGGATTTTGGCTAAAGTGACACAAAGGTCTTTGATAAGACCAAGACATCTTACCTTACTGGAATCAAATGAATATAAGTATTTGTAAGGCCTTGTAATATCCAGTCCTAATTTTTCCATAATGGCTCTAGGCATCAGGTTATGCGAGGCACCCAAATCAAGCATAGCATTATGAAGAATTCTATCATAAGTATTCAAGATGACGTAGAATTGAGAAACAACCCCATCTTGTGATTTACCTTCAACTTCAGGTCCAAATAAAAATTCAGGTTGATCATCATTAAGGTTCACAATACTTATTCCTTCTTCTAATTTCAAAGCCTTTATTACTTGGGTTTTGTATGCATTATTTTTTATCAACTCAGTAACGGGAATGGAAATTTTAACTTTAGCCAATTCATTTTCAATGCTAAAAGGATTTTGAGGTTTCTTTGTTTCCTTGATAGCGAGATATTTTTTTTTGTGATTTTCTTTGTTAGAGTCTTGTTTAGGCTAACTAGTAGAAGGAATGTCAGATTTGGCTTTCTTAGTAACAGTATCAGATACCTTTTTGGAAGGCATATCTACAATATTTTTGGGAAGAGTATTAGGGTTTTTCTTTGATGGATTATCAAGAGTTTTCCTACTCCTCAAATTGTATTATTTATGTACCTCCATAATAGCATTATGATATCCCTATTTATAGTCTTTGGATTGTGATGGACTGACTTCATACTGTGAAAGTATTAATATGTCTTGTTCTTCTTGAGTTAAGAAAATAGGGTCATCATAATTTATTCCCATCAAATTTATTTCAATTTCTTCAGTGTCTTCAGCTAATTCCCCTTCTTCTTCTGCATAATTTCCTTGAAAGGGAGGCCTAATTACTTGTTGATGGTCATTTGGGACTCTTTGCTCCCTTTGTTTAATCTCAGGTGGGTTTCTCCTAAATTTAGGATTCCTAATCTAAGGACTAGGTTGGTTCTCTCTAGGAGGAGCTCTATAAACTATGTTTATTCTTTCTATCATCCTTTACATAGTTTTCACTAATGTATCTAATTTGGTATAAGAAGAAGTGGATGGTTCCTCTTTTATGGTAACTATTTCATCAGATCTAAGTCTAGCCCTTTTAGCTAACAAATTGGCTTCTACACTTACAACATCCCTCTACATCTCTTCCAAGGTAGTAGGATTTCTTCCTCTTAGCTAATAGGACATATCAACATCAAAGCCATTTGGAAACTTAATCAAGGCTAATCCTTGAGGAGGTTTAATAATTTTTGGGATTGCATTATAAATTTTATTAAACCTAGTGTAATAATCTTGCACACTTTCCCTAGGGGCTCTCCTAATGCTTTCAGATTCTGCTAGAATTTTGAGAGGGTTTTTCTTGACTTCCCATATGTTTGGAAAAGTTTGATGAAACACAGTGAGGTCATTTTTAGTAGTTTCTTGTAAATATTTAAACCATTTACTCACCTTTCCATTAAGGATTTGGGAAAAAAGTTTCATCCTCACATATTCTTCATCTATCTCTTTAAGGTGAAAATAGTCATTCATTTTATCCACATGTTGTTGTGCAGTGATTGACCCAGTGCCATCAAATTGAGGAATTCTACTTTGATAGTCTTGAGGAATGTTATGTAATGGGGCAAGTAAAATCAGGGGAGAATATCGAGCTACAATGACTGGTATATGGGGATGAACAATAGATGAACTTGTAAGAGGTGTGGATGTGGAAGGGATTAAAACAGTTTGAATTATGGTGTGTTATGTTGATGGGGAGGTAGTGGAAATTTTCAAAGAGATGGAACTAGTGGAAATGGGATGTACAAATTGTGTGATGGGGGAGGAAACATATATTGATAGGAATGAAAGTTCAAATTAATACTGTATGTAAGATTTATGGACAACTTGGTTTAGGTCTATGACTATATCTTCTATTTTTCCAACTGCTAGAGAGCTTGCTTGTCAAAAATTGATCTACTGATTGGTTTTCATATTTGTATGATCCTAACACAGACTCATCAAAGTTTTTTTCAGCTACAAAAGTCTCATATTTAGTTCTAAACAAGCTATGTTCAAAAGGCATATCAAATTGAATGTTTTCTATGGTAACAAAGCTCTCTGGAAGAGAATTTTCTCTTGGTGGAGGACTACAACTCCCTTGACTCTCAGTCAAACTTTTCTTCCTTATCAATTTCTCAAGGTTATGCAGGACCTTGGGAGGTTTCAAATATGGATGTGCTCTAGTATAAATTATTTTAGGAGCTATATCTATATAGTATTTAACACACAATTCCACTATTTACAAAGATTACAACCTCAAAACATTTATTTCTGAAATATACATCTTAAGTGCACTGAAATAAAGTTTTTGAACCAAGGAAAAAAAAAATCAAACCAAGGTATGTTTGTTTCCCTAGTTGAGTTTCCAGGATTTTATCACTCGGTAATTTTTTATGTTTCAGAGAAATCATAGAGGTAACCTTAGAACCACTTTCAAAACTGGGAATCTAGCCCTTCATGTTTCAGAGAGGGATCTCTCTTTATAATTTAGCTTTGTTTGACTGAAGGTATTAGGCTAGCTATTAAGTTTAGGTTTGGGTTTTTTATGTTGTTGGGTTGAAACTAGGAAGATGGGACATTGGGAAAATGGAGTCACAACTTTAGATCGATCAGATATAGAGTTAACATGCTAACCTTACCAGGTAGGGTAGGAAAATTTACTGGATCCTTTAAGATCTGAGGTGTGGAGGATAGGAAAATATATAGAAATCCAATTAAAAATAGAGCAGTTAATAATTTTGATTTTAATCTTCAATGGAAAACATAAAAATTATTCTTAAGACAGAGACATAGTGTACATTTAAAAAAGTTTTATTATTTATCTTCTTAGAATAATTCATATTTTATAAAAACCTATGATAACAGAGAGAAAACAAATTGACAACGAGAGATGCACTTCACTAATAAAAATGACACAATAATCTTGTAATGATTGGAATGTATTACTAAAAATATGATCAATGGTGGCTCTACGAGCTGATTTAAAATACAAGTCTTTATTCAAACAATTCCCAACACTAATACTTAAAATTATGAAGTACTTGTAGAAAATTAATACAAAATATCTTGATTCCAAAGATCAAGATATAATCCCAAAATATCTAAAAACTTATTACAAAAATAGTACAAAAATTTAGGAATTTCCGAACTATTAGAAATTAGCCCTATTGTTGAGGATGATTGTTGATGACTGGGCCTGTATATTTGTTGCGTTGTTTTCCTTTATATTTGGAGATGAAAATATTTACTACACTAATTCACACAATTTGTCCCATCTTTCTTCTGTTGGGATAGAAAATTTAATGAATTTTCTATAGGTCTCATCCACCTCTGGGTACTTCTGAAATTTTGGCTATATGATGAACAAATGTATGATTTCATGACTAATAAATAAGTAGAAATCAATGGCCACCATGAATGATTTCCCAGTGAGATTCCCTTTTATACCTGCAAATCTTGATTTACCTTGAGCAATTCTACATAGTTTTTCTTGGTACTCTTTCAAGCTTATCATATTTTCTCCCTCATCAACCAGTCTTGGTAGTCCTTTCCTGTGCAACACCTGCATCTTCTTGTGAAATATTTGGATGCTATTTTCCATATTTTGACATTTGTTTTTCAATTGGATCATTTAGTTCATTTTAGTGTGTATTCTCTTCACCTCCAAAATTGTCTCTGTTTTGTCTTGAATTTTGAGCTACTCTAGTTCCTCTCTATTTTTGGAATTCAAGATTTTGATGATGGATTTTGCTTCTCTAGGATTCTCTCACAAATTTGTTTTGATTTTCTTTAATACCTCTTTGTATTTTTGTATTAAATCTTGTTGCTCGAAAATAATCTGAATTGAAGGCCAGATTTCTGTGATGGCTTCATTGAACTTTGTCCATATGTTTTCCTCTTCTTGTGTCATAGTTTGAGCCATTGTCGATTCACTTTTTAATTGTTCAACTTTGAGAGTGAGTTGGTGGTTTTCTGCAACTTTGCAACATAAGAATTATCAATTTTTTCTTTCTGCTCTGACATTGTTTTTAGCTAAGCTTTTAATTTAGCAAATTCTTGCCCCTGAATGGTCAGATTGTCCATGGCTTTAACTAGCTCATTTGGAGGATCTGATGTTTTTGTTGGTGTTGAAGTTGATGTAGATTCTCTTGGGGTTGTGGAAACTGAAATTGGGACAATTGCGAGTGGAACTATGTCCAATTATGCTACCTGCACTTTTTATTTGAGTAGTTTCTCTAGCTCTACCTCCATGTCTTGGATTTGGTTGTTCTGTTCAATGGTTATTTTGAACGTGTCCTCTTTCTCCTTCTCCATATCTCTGACTTCTTTAGCTTGTGGATCTTCTATGGTAGTAAATTTAAGTTGCTTCCATAATGTTGCTATAACAGTAATTTTCCTTTTCACTATCTTTTATGCTACCTTTACATCACTAGGATTGTATCCCAATTTGATCACCAAGTATTCAGGTGACTTGATCTTGGTATCCTTGGCTAAGGATGAATTTATTTCCAACATTAGCTATGTATGTGTGTTATTTAAAAATTCCTGTTGTTACACAACAATTTGTCACCGTCCCTGCCATTCCCCATCCCGCACATTGGAGGGCTCATTCCGTGACCTCTGAGCAGAGACAAGACTTGAAAATACTTTCATTGCATCCCTCTGAAGATGAGCTTTCATTGCCCTAAAAACATCTCCCTGCAAAAAACCCTAAAAATAGCTCTTTTTCCATTGGCGCGGTTCCATAGTTCAGCCCTCGTGCCAAGGGGGAAAATCCTCCAAAGAGGGCGCGCCAATTGGCGCTCTTTCATAGAGCTGCACCCACGCCAACCATATTAAGAGGTGTTTTTTAAAAATAAATGGCGGAAGTTTTGTCCTAACAAATTCCTGGACTAATATCTATCTTGAGTTGGGAGGTTTGGTTACGGATTTCCATAGAGAGGAAGTGGTTTGCCACCTCTCATGGAAGCTTCCTTGATGATAGGGCCAATCCCATAATTATAGGGATCCCAACTCCCCTTCCTCCATCTATAAAAGCTTGCTCATCTCCTTTTCAAGCTAGTTCCCAAGAGCTTTCACATCCTTATGCTGCAAGAGCCTTCTTGATTCCCTTAAGGCCAAATCCAAGCAAGGAGACTATTGCCAAGTATCCGGAGAGAGAGGCTTGTCCCATCCTTGACAGGCTTTATCGAGACATGTTTGCTGACGACCCGCCAAAGGAGAATTCGGCATCGAAGCTATGGTTGTATTCTTCTTTTGACTCATTAATGATAAGCGACTATTGGTTATGGTTCCACTCTTGTTCTTGATTATGTTCATGAGTTATGTCCTCTTCGACTGACATATAGTTGTATATACTGGATTTTATGCTTGCATTTGTGTTGTTTCTTGCATGTGCAGGTGTCTGACCACAGAGATCGTGAGGATTGTGATCTGCCAGGGCAAAGGAACGGGAGCACCACCTCTTCTACAAATGACAGTGTTGGATTCCAGGTAAGCCTTCATTGCAAGTCGGTTTATTTGCAATTAGGAACCTGCACTGTAGCGTGTTTGATTGTTGCTAGACCCGATCTGGGCTAGTAGGGATCACCTCTATCCACAGAGGGGATTTACCTCTTCAACAATTTGGCGACTCCGCTGGGGACAAAGCTTGTTTTTTGATTTGTAAGCTATAGACAGAGCCTAAAGTTCAGCCAGATAGCCTTCGAAACGCTTTTTCTCTGCATTAGCAGAATAGATCAACGCTGCTTCAGTCAATCTCCGGTTTAGTTTACGGACTGAACAACTTGGAGTATTGTCTTCTCTTTTCGGTCAATTTATTGGCCTTGCTTGCTTGATCAGCTCTCTGGACTGGTTTTCTATTTGTTTGGCTTTGTTTTAGCCTCGTCATCACCTGTCTGTGTCTGAGATTGCTTGTTTTTAATTTTCCCATAGTAAACTCGGCTGGTGCGCTTTTCAGTGTGACAGTCGCGCCCATTGGCGTAGGTTGCTTGTGTATCACCCAAGCCATTGCCTTTCTGGCGCTAATTTCAAGCTCACAGTCGCGCCAATCCTGTGAGCTATTAGGGTTTGCTGTGTTTGATACTTTCTGGGACTGACTTGTGATTTTGATCTTGTTTTTTCGGCTGTTTGAGTGCACTGGAGCCTAGTTTGGCTGATTGTAACCTCCATCCTTTGGTTGTTTTCCTATTTCTTTCGATTTTGCATTCGAGCTCTAGGGCATCTAGGTGCTTTTGTGAGTCGAGCCTCCCGTAGGAGTTTTTGGTTTTCGTTCGTTCGGTCGACTTTGGGATTGCTTCCTGGCATTCGTTTGACAGTTGTCTATCATTTTCTTGTGCTTTTTGAGTGACTGATTTCATTTTCATTCGAATTTCTCTTTGCTTCATTTTGGGCCTAGATTACACGGCTCATTAGTGTCTTTGGGACTTTTCTTGGTTTTGAGAGACTTTTGGTCAATTTGAGATCTGATTTTTTGTGCCATTGAGTGAAATATGCTTGTTTTTGCTCTCTTATTATCATTTCTCAAATTGCTTCTCATTTTTTTTCAGTTTGTTTAGTGCATCTAGCTCTCAAACATTGAAAAAAAAAAAATCTCTTTTGCTTTTGGTTGATTAGTGCAAATTAAAATCTTTTCGGTGTTATTAGTAATTAGTGACTTTGAAAGAAAAGCTTTTAGTTTCATTAGCTGCATTAGAGATATCACTGATTCTCTTCTGATCATTTTGTTTGTGTAAAAAGCTCTTAACTCTTCTGTAGCTAGCCTTCATCGAACAAAATGATATACTGTGGCATGTAATTTTGCATTTAGGAGATTTTTGAGACATCACATTCGTTAGGGCCTGAAAACTGAAACGTAATTGAAGATAAACTTTAAAATATACTCAATTTACACTAAGGCAGCATTGAAATCTAATGAAACACATTTAGAGGTCTAGGCTAGAGACATGTTCTGGCGTCTTAAAACCTAGTAGCTGTCGTTCACCTCTTGGCTTTAGACAGCGCTAGTACGGACTTATGCTCCCCGTACCGTCGCGTATATAAAGGGAGACCCCACTAGGTTTCTATCCTTTATCCATAGGAAGCCGAGTCTGCCGCCCTATACCCGTGATACACCGGACACAACATTCGAGGAGATTTCCTGCACATACGTTAAGTCCTTGGTTGATTTCTCTTTCATTTTGAAACCAAGGTGTATATTGCAGTTCACGGTTATTTGGTACACCCTTTGCCTAGTATTCCTGATCAGTCATTTTGATCTTATCTGACTCTTTGAATTTGAAAAGATCACCAAGCGCTTGTCCTTTCACGCTTGCTTCAAAACTGAAAGAGATAGAGTCATCTTTCATCCGTTTCTCGACTCTTAAAACATGAAATGGTGAAGTTTCTAAGTTTCAATGTGGTAAAATAAATCACCCACGATCACACGCCTTGTTAGATTCTGCTTGTTGGCCGTTTGATTATGTGTCTTGACTCTTTTTCAGCCCCGTGTGTGGTTTTTAGTTTTGATGGCAACTTTTTCGGAGTTTACCAACCAAGGAATCCCCTCAGATGGGAATCCTGGTCATTTTCCCCCTTTTGGGAATGTTGGTGCTCCCTACATGGCAACGTTGTCCCTCCCTGGGTTAACTGTTGGGTTGCCTGTTTGGTTGTTTTCAACCTCTGTGGTCCCGAATGTCTCCACTACTGGTCAATCAGTTCCTCCGCCAGAACAACATCATGTTGATTCCCAGGTGGACCTCTCCCCTTCTTTGCCTGTTTCTGCGTCCCCCTCTTCTACTTCGCCTGGTCAAAGTCTGGATTCGAGTAACCAGGTGGCTAAGAAGAAGAAGAAGAAGACAAAGAAGAAGAAGTCTAATAAAAGAGAGGCTAAAGCTGCCACTACTGTTTCTGAAACATCTCCTCTTGACATACCTTCCAACCCTCCACGGAAAGTGAAGTTCCCCTGCATGTTGTGCACGGGAGACCATCTTCTTCGAGACTACCCTGGCATTCCCAAGGTGCTTGAAGCATGGTCCAACGGTTGTCCGCCATTACCTTTGACTTTTGGGAGCCAGGTTGGGGGCACGTCTTCAACTGGTGTTGATAAGGCTCCTAAGAAGCAGGGTAAGATTACCAATCCCTATAAGTTGTGTGAAGGGCACCATGCCATTCACCTTTGTCCTTATATGGATGAAGCCAAGCGATTTTTGAACAGCCCAATTGTTTCCACACCAGGCCTCTCAGCTGGTTATAAACAGCTCTCTTTGAGTCTTCCACCTACTGATGATACGATTGGTCAAAAATCATCTTTGGTCGATCCCACTCCCTCAAAAATTTGAATTCAAGAATCCTTCCCTCACCAACCATTGGTCATGGGATCGGTTGAGCTGGCCCCATCCGCGGTGCACCAGGTCTTTTTTGTCGAGAGTGGATCTCACATCCCTCATGTTCTTCTGGTTTCTTCAGATTCTTCGGACTTGGAGAAAGATTCTCCTGTCCCTATACCTCAACAAGCAGCTCCTCCACCTCCCGTGATGGAGGTTCCGGAGGATACTCCTCCCGCCTTCGAAATGGAGGTCATGGAGGAGGCTCCTGCTTCCGTAACATCAGGGGAAGACCTTCTCTGTTCGATGGTAGCCCCTCTGAGTAGTTTGGTCGCTTCCTTTGATTGGAGTCAATTTGCAGGATTCCGCCTTCCGTCTTATGTGCCTTTCGAGATAACAGTACAGGCTCTTGGTCTGGTCGTACCCAGCACCATTATAGACGAAGGCGCCTCTGTTAGTATTCTATCCTCAACTACTTGGCAAGCTTTCAGTTCGCCGCCGCTCGCGCCCATTACGCAGAATCTGTTGACATTCAATAGAAGAACGAGTCAACCTTTAGGGATCCTTCCAAGGTTACACATTACTTTGGGAGGTAAAACCATCCATATGGACGTGATGGTCATTCCAGGCCCCTTGGATTTTAATCTGCTCTTGGGGTGTGATTACACCTATGCCATGGGAGCGCTTGTCTCCTTCCTTTTTCGTGTGGTCTGTTTTCCACATGAAGGACGGATCGTGACCATTGATCAGCTTTCCTTCTTTGGTCCTGATATGGCAGCCGGCCTGCCATCATCCCTTCCTAGTTTTTATCCACCCGTTGTATTTGCCCCACCGCAGGTCAACTATGTGGCTACCTACCCTGTGTCTGTACTCAGTGATGATGCTGTCGTGCATCGTGTGCTGGGGGCATTGGGTCCTGACTTCCAGGATGTTTTCCTTCCATCAGGAGTGGAACTCTTGGAAGCCATGACTTCTTGTTTATTATGATGAGGTCTGTCGGAGCATGGTTCTTTTCCTGTGTCAAGCTCGTTAAAAAATGAAACAAGGTCGTCAGAGCATGGTTCTTTTCCTGTGTCAAGCTCCTTAAAAAATGAAACAAGGTCTGTCGGAGCATAGTTCTTTTCCTTGTGTCAAGCTCCTTAAAAAATGAAACAAGCTCGTTGGAGTAGAGTTCCTTGTCTTGTGTCAAGCTCCTTAAAAAATGAAACAAAGTTGTTGGAGCAGAGTTCCTTGTCTTGTGTCAAGCTCCTTAAAAAATGAAACAAGGTTGTCGGAGCAGAGTTCCTTGTCTTGTGCCAAGCTCCTTAAACCATGAAACAAGGTGTCCTGAGGATAGTTCTTTTAATGTGTCAACCTCGTTAAAACAATGAAACACATTCCTGTTCAATTCGAGTCTTTGATAAGTTCTCGTAAAATCCAAGTCGAGTCTTTCTTAGATCTCGTAACTTGAACCTTCACTCCATCTGCCTTTCATATGGATTGAAGCTTGGGGGGCATGTACCTCGAATTGAGTCACCATGCTGGGGGCATGCTTAACTTTTTCAAGCATAGTTTGTTTCCGTTTCAAGCTTGTGTAAAAATGAAACCGGTTTCAAGCATAGTTTATCTTTGTTTCAAGCTTGTGTAAAAATGAAACCAACTTCAAGCAGAGTTTTCTGATTTCAAGCTTGTGTAAAAATGAAGCCTTTCCCATTTTACCTCTTGTGATTGCCATTTTATCAGCCTGTTTTTGCCAGATGAGCCTTGGTTTTCTCACTCCATCGTCACTATCTGCTTGGCCGATCATATGCCTTCACTTGGTTGTTTTACCTGTTCCTGAGGAACCGCTACGATGAGTGGTCTTGTTAGCCAGCCTCTTGACCTTTATTTGTTCTGAGCAGTTCCACCATTACCGGAACCAGTTGCTACCCTTTATACCACTCGTTCCTCCAGGAGGAGTCATCTTTCAGCTCTTTTCTGACTCTCTAAACATGAAAAGATTGCTGAGTCCCTTGTCGTTTCGATCTCGTTAAAGTGGCTGCGAAACGACATCTACCCAGTATACGTTTACCCCTTTTTCGGGCTGGGATAGATTATTTATGAAAAAGGAATACCCTAGCCTATCGCGACTAGGAGGTTTTCTCAGACATAGTTTTCTACCTTTTCGGATCTAAGGAACTATTTACGAAAAGGGACCGTTGGAGTTTACTTTTCTGCTGTCTTTTCAAACTATCTAAACATGAAAAGACGACAAGTTCTTCCTTTTTCAGACTTGTTAAACCCTGATGACATCGGATTCAGTCATAATGACGCTATTCGAGTTTCTCCTTCCTAGGGCTCGTTAAATGTACTATGATGGATTCGTCCGAAGGACGAATTTATATGACAAGCATATGGTATCCTCTTCAAGCTTGTATAAAAATAAAGAGGTACTCACCGAAATGGTGGGGAAAATGGAACTAACATCATTGTTGTGTCGGCAGTATGTCGCTCTTGAACATGGCACTTGTCTGCATTCGTGTCGGGTTGGGCACATCTCATCTCGTTTTCCACTTGCCTCCGTGGGTTTGGGTGATCCCTTTTGACCTCTCATATGCTCTTTGCCTCGTCACCATGACCTTTGATCTTTTGATGTCAAATACTGCCAAATCCACTATCGTGCCGCCTATATGTTCAAGAGAAGTTGACCTCTGCAAAAAATATCAACCTCCCTCTGATTCTCATCTGATCGTGATTCACAACAAAATTATGTTCCTCTGCCTCGCGTTGTTGATGTCGGAAACACTATGGCCCACCTTCGATCAAAGTCACTTCCTGTCGACTTCAACTCATTATCCAGGAAGCTAGTCTAGAGACTCCCTTCTGGTGCCTTGGAGCCTGCATGCCTCAATGGCAGGTTCTTCTCATTCGACGTGAGGTTTTCATTATTGGCCTCCGATCGAGTGATTCTGCGGGTGTTCGACGTCAGCTCATTGATTCACATGCCGTATATTGTACCTATAGTACCTTGAGGGCCATTGTCATTATTGGTGGTTCCTCTCGCATCTGTTAACAACTTCCATCATTGGCTGGTAATCAGACGATGTTCTTGCATGTTCCACTTCAGCTCACTTATTCGCATGCTTGAACTTGTAATTTGTTCAGGTCGAGATGGAGCGCAAGACCCTGGATCTTGTCTGTTGGAATCCAGGCTACGATTTGTGGATTATTATGATTAGTTACATGACTCACTGCTTAGATGGATGCGACCATACCTGAGTCTATTTATCGATCCTCTCTGGATGGCTGCGTCCATGCCTTGGATCTGGATTATTGTATACTCTGTTATGGATGGCTGCGCCCATACCACGCATATATATCATGTATCTGAGACATCAGTTGTACTTCGCTCCGTAGGTTTTTCGATGGCAGCGTTTTCAGTTGGCATGTTCTCGTAAAGCATTTCACCCCTCTCTCTCTCTCAGGCCTCATGCTTTAGGGGGCATCTGTTACACAACAATTTGTCACCGTCCCTGCCATTCCCCATCCCACACATTGGAGGGCTCATTCTGTGACCTGTGAGTAGAGACAAGACTTGAAAATACTTTCATTGCATCCCTCTGAAGATGAGCTTTCATTGCCCTGAAAACATCTCCCTGCAAAAAACCCTAAAAATAGCTCTTTTTCCATTGGCGCGGTTCCACAGTTCAGCCCTCGCGCCAAGGGGGCAAATCCTCCAAATAGCTCACGCGAATTGGCGCTCTGTCATAGAGCCACACCAGTGCTAACCATATTAAGAATTGTTTTTTAAAAATAAATGGCGGAAGTTTCGTCCTAACAAATTCCTGGACTAATATCCATCTTGAGTTGGGAGGTTTGGCTACGGATTTCCATAGAGAGGAAGTGGTTTTCCACCTCTCATGGAAGCTTCCTTGATGATAGGGCCAATCCCATAATTATAGGGATCCCAACTCCCCTTCCTCCATCTATAAAAGCTTGCTCATCTCCTTTGTAAGCTAGTTCCCAAGAGCTTTCACATCCTTATGCTGCAAGAGCCTTCTTGATTCCCTTAAGGCCAAATCCAAGCAAGGAGACTATTGCCAAGTATCCGGAGAGAGAGGCTTGTCCCATCCTTGACAGGCTTTATCGAGACATGTTTGCTGATGACCCACCATAGGAGAATTCGGCGTCGAAGCTATGGTTGTATTCTTCTTTTGACTCATTAATGATAAGTGACTATTGGTTATGGTTCCACTCTTGTTCTTGATTATGTTCATGAGTTATGTCCTCTTCGACTGACATATAGTTGTATATACTAGATTTTATGCTTGCGTTTGTGTTGTTTCTTGCATGTGCAGGTGTCTGACCACGGAGATCGTGAGGATTGTGATCTGCCAGGGAAAAGGAACGGGAGCACCACCTCTTCTACAAACGACAGCGTTGGATTCCAGGTAAGCCTTCATCGCAAGTCGGTTTATTTTCAATTAGGAACCTGCACTGTAGCGTGTTTGATTGTTTCTAGACCCGATCTGGGCTAGTAGGGATCGCCTCTGTCTGCAGAGGGGATTTACCTCTTCAACACCTGTTATCTACTAATTCCTGCAATCTTGAAGTTTACATGGTAGCATTAGTCAGTGAAGAATACATCATTTCACTAGTTTTTTTATGCATGTCCATGTGATCTATTGGGCGAATTTGATGTGCATCAAATGAAAATACATGTTCTTTGTAATCTATTGGTTTCCTTGGGGCTGGCACTTTGGCTTCAAGGAATGCAATTTTCATTTTTCATTTCTCGTTGTCGAAGGCTGAAAGAAATCTATGTTGTGATGTAGATGTTTGCTTCCAAAACTGTGTGTACGTTGTGGCTTTAAACAACTCCTTTATTTGTTTGATTTCCTTGTATTTGGAAAAAATATAAGGCTCGACAATGTCTTGATCCAAGTCAGTTTTTTATGGTGTCCCTAGAGGATCTTTAAATGTTGATGAAGAGGGAGATCCTATGAAGATGTCATCATCCCTTGTAGACATATGAGGATTTGTCATAACAATTGTTTCTTACTCTTTGTTCCCTTGCTGAAAAACTGGCGCAAAGTTAGTTTTTTGTTTCTTCTTGTATATCAGGAAATCCTTAGCTCCAATTTCTGTCACCGGGGAAGATTCTTCTTCTCTTATCCTTTTCTCCTGCTTTTCTTGAGGTGTAGGAGTTTGAGAGGTGGTTGTTGATATAACTTGTTCTTCAGCTTCCTGCAGTGTGTTCTCCTCCCACTGATTTTGGTTCATGTATTGCTCTATCTTTGGGCGAGGAGTGTGTGTGGAGGGAGTGGTCTTTTGTTCCACCCTTAGCTTTGAAATCAGGCCAAAAGGGTCATAAGACCAAGTAAGGCTCAACTTGAAATTCATTTGCTTCAACAACAAATCTGCTTCTTTACCAACTGTTCTGGTATTGCACACAAATGGTCCAACCTGTGTTTTCATTTTAAACTGTGCCTTCTTCTTAGCTGCCACAAAATGAAAGTCATCCGTATGAATCATTTGTCTAATGTACTCTAATGAGAACAGTCTCATGGGAACAAATTTTGGCAGCTTATAGGGTCTCCATTCCACACTCGTAGATCTTGATCTCTGTGTAGTTTTATTATAAATACCAGTCACGTGTCTTCACCTTTTGAATATATTCCCCTATCCTAGTCTCAAACTCACTATTTAGCAGGAAAACCACTATGTACAAGAATTAATCAACATAGTCCATGAAATTAAATTCTATAGTGTTCTTCCTCACCAAGGAGGTCAAATGTATAACTCATTGAGCATTACCCTGCTCAGCAATGTTAGAAAATTATATATTATGGAGCAATGCAACACATAAAATATGCAGAAAATACAAGCACATAAAACACATAAAACTAGAGAGCCACAGATATACGTGGTTCACCCAGTTTGGGCTACGTCCACCCCGAACAGCCAGTCCTTCCTTTCTATTATCCAGAAAAATTAAGAGACACAACCTACAACAGATCTGCTGTAATATCCTCTATTCTCTCTCACAATCTCCCTATCTATTTCCCGCTCAAAGAATACACATACAATGCATAGCCGCAATACAATACCCTCATAAAAGCAAGGGGTTGCCTTCTAGGGAAAAAAACCTAAACTAAACATAAATTCTACCGTCAGATCATTTGCCTAATGAACGGCCCATATTGACTAGAAATTAATATACTTTTACAGGGAAAATTTACATATGTTTTTAGCTTCGGGGGCACTGCCCTCCATAAAGTCGCTGCCGCCCCCCCTGGACCCCCCATGGCAGCGATTAATTTACGGGCGGTATTGCCGCCCCATTTAAGGTACATGGGTCCAATGCTATGATACAAAGTAAACAAGATAATCAGGCTCCACACCCAACAATCTCCCACTTGCAGACTGATTGTAGCAACTCCACCACTGCTTCATTTGCTAGACAATGACTCCTCTTTGGACCTGGATATTTCTCATCTTCATCGTCATCCTTGAAGACCAATTGAAATTGAGCACATTCTCAGTTTCTCCCTAGTTACAAATTTTGTTAGCATATATGCAGGATTCTAGCTAGTGTGTATCCTTTCTAGCTTCAACTCTCCATCTTCCAATACTAACCGTATGAAATGGTACTTGAGATGTATGTGTTTAGTCCTGGAATGAAATGTCGAGTTCTTTGCAAGATGAATGGCACTTTTGCTATCCTTTGTATAGTGTGCCCATACATCCCATGCTTCTTACCCAATTCATACATAAACCTTTGTAACCAAATCATTTCTTTACTAGCCTCTGTAGCAGCAACATACTCTGCTTCTGTTGTTGAAAGTGCAACAACACTTTGAATTTTTGAAACCCAACTGACAGTTGTTCCACCTACAGTAAATACATATCCTGTAGTTCTCCTCCTGTTATCTCTGTCACCTGCCATATCTGCATCAACATATCCCTGTAGAGCAATGTTTGAACCACCAAAGCATAATGCTTGATTTGTGGTACCTCTCAAATATCTGAGAATCCATTTTACCGCCATCCAATGTTCTTTTCCTGGATTATTCATGTACCTGCTTACAATTCCCACTGCATGTGCAATATCAGGCCTTGTGCAGACCATTGCATACATTAAGCTTCCAACTGCTGATGCATATGGAACTTTAGACATATATTCCATTTCTTCATGGGTCTTGGGGCACATCTCCTTACTAAGTTTGAAATGGCTAGCAAAATGTGTACTAACTGGTTTTGCATTCTGCATATTAAATCTTTTCAACACCTTTTCTATGTACTCATTCTGAGACAGTGTTAATTTGCGATTTTTCCCGTCTCTAGTTATCCTCATACCAAGGATTTGTTTTGCAGCTCCCAAATCCTTCATTGCAAATGAATTTGCCAATTTTCTTTTGAGCACATTTATTTCCTGCATGTTAGACCCTGCAACAAGCATGTCATCTACATACAATAACAATATAATATAGCTGCCATCATTTTGCTTTTTTAGATAAACACAATGATCAGAGTGACATCTAGTATAACCTTGTTCAGACATAAACTTGTCAAATTTTAGATACCACTGCCTTGGAGCCTATTTTAAGCCATACAAGCTCTTCTTTAACCCGCACACCAATTTTTCTTTCCCTTTTACCTCATATCCTTCTGGTTGCTGCATGTATATCTCTTCCTCCAAATATCCATGGAGAAATGTTGTCTTTACATCTAACTGTTCAAGATGTAAATCTTCCGCTGCTACAAGACTTAAGATAGTTCTGATTGAAGTCATCTTAAAAACAGGAGAAAATATTTCATCAAAATAAATATCTTTCTTCTGTGCAAATGTTGTGTAACTAGCTCCAAAAATAGAAGAAAAAAGATATCAACGCCTTATAAATAAGCCACTTCGAGGGGGCAACCTCCAATACATTACATAAATGAACAATTCTTCGATGATACAATTTACAAAACCTCCTTTCTATATATAGGATTCCATGGGGCCATAATGTAATCCATGGGCCACAATGTAATCCTAGTTTAGCCACACTGTAATCCTAGCCGACCTAACAATAATAATTTAAGGGCACAATAATAACAATATGGGGGTTACAAGGGTACAATAATAACAATAAGGGGGTTACACTAACAAAAATAAGGGACTATACTAGTAATATAGGGACCTAACATGCCCCTCTCCTTCAAAAAGTGTTGTCCTCAACGCTTGAGTAGCTCTGGGTGCTTCTGTATAAAATTCTCATCCTCCCATGTAGAATCTTCAGTGGGTAAGTTCTTCCACTTGATGAGATACTCTGAAATTGATCGATTCCGTAGTTGTCGAGTTCTTGTTTCCGTGATCGCTTCCGGTTCCAATATGATTTTTCCTTCCTCATCAAGTTCTGGAAATATTGTTTGAACTGGAAGATTTTCACCTATAACCTTCTTTAAGCACAAAACATGGAAAACTGGATGTACTCGCGAAGAAGCAGGAAGCTCCAATTTGTATGCCATAGTACCAATATTTTGCAACACCTTGTAAGGACCATAGTATTTGTAACCGTAAAAATACCCAATCTCCTACATCAAAACTTCTCTCGCTGCGATGTTGATCTGCCTGTTGTTTCATTCGATTTTGTGCCAAATTCAGGTTATCCTTTAAGAGTTGGAGAACTTCTTCCTGATGCTCGATGTGATCTTCGACTGCTTGAACCTTCGAATTTTCCCTTAAAGATGATGTAATCGATGGTGGATGATATCCATAAAGTGCCATAAATGGGGTCATTTTTGTTGCGGTATGGAAGGAAGTGTTATACCACCATTCAGCGAGAGGTAACCACTTGACCCATTTTGTTTGTTTATCAGATACAAAACAACGAAGATATCCTTCCAAACATTTATTTACTATCTTAGTTTGACCATCAGGTTGAGGATGATAAGATGAGCTATGAGCTAATTGAGTACCCAAACAAGAAAATAACTCCATCCAAAAATTTCCAGTAAAAATGGGATCTCTGTCGCTCAAAATAACCCTTGGGCTTCCATGTAGCTTTTGAACTCTGTCCATAAATGTATTAGCAACTGTACTTGCTTTAAATGGATGAGATAATGAACAAAAGTGTGCATACTTGATAAGTCTATCAACTACCACCATGATGACATTCTTTCCTTCGGACTTAGGTAAACCTGTGATAAAATCCATTGACATCTCCTCCCAACGTTGACTTGGAATGGATAAAGGTTGTAGAAGTCCCGGGGTCTTAATTGTTTCCACTTTATTCTGCTGGCAGACCAAACATTCCGCCACAAACTTTCGAATATCAGATTTAAGGCCATCCCAAAAAAATTCTTTCTTCACCCTGTGGTAAGTTTTTAAAAATCTGAGTGTCCTCCTAAAGGAGAAGTGTGCAATTCCAGAAGAATCTTTTGTTTTAGTTGGGAATTCTTACAAAGATATAAGCGATCTTTGTACCATAAGGAATCATTTTTTCCAAATAAATGTATTAGATGTACTAGGATCTTGCTGCAACTTTTGAATGAGTATCCATACATCTTTGTCCTTCTTCCATTCATCTCTTGCTTCAGTTATCCAATCTTGTTGGATAATAGAAATGGCACAAAGCAATGCTTCCACCTCTTCATTCTTTCTTGAGAGTGCATCTGCAACAACATTAAGCTTTCCTTTTTTGTAGATTATTTCAAAGTCATAACCCAACATCTTTGTGACCCATTTTTGTTGCTCTTCTGAAGATATTCTTTGTTCCAAAAAGTGTTTAAGACTATCATGATCAGTTCTTACCTTGAAGTGTCTTCCCATTAGGTAAGTTCGCCATTTCTTTAGTGCATGCAGTATTGCTAACATTTCCTTCTCATAAATAGGTTTCTGTAAATACTTTCCTTTGATTGGACGACTTTCAAAAGAAATGGGTCTTCCTTCCTGCATTAAAATTGCACCAATTCCATTTCCTGAGGCATCACATTCCACAATAAAGGTTTTTGTGAAGTCTGGCGTAGCTAAGACCGGTGCTAGGCACATTGCCTCTTTAAGATGTTGAAAGGCCTTAGTTGCTTCAGGAGTCCATGAAAATGCATCTTTCTTCAATAATTTTGTTAGAGGTGCTGCTATTCTCCCATAATTCTTAACAAACTTGCGATAATAGCATGTTAACCCGAGAAATCCTCGCAACTGCTTTATTGTCTTGGGGACTTTCCATTCCTTAATGGCTTTAATTTTGTTAGGGTCTACTTTAACACCCTCGTGAGATATAATATGACCCGGATATTCCACCTCTTGTACTCCAAAGAAACATTTGGATGTTTTTGCATATAATTGTTTCTCCTGCAATAGTTTGAGCACCCTGTCAACATGTTCAACATGATCCTTCCAAGACCTGCTGTAGATTAGTATATCATCAAAAAATACTAGCACAAATTTTCTAAGAAGGGTTTGAAAATGGAATTCATCAACCCTTGAAATGTAGAAGGTGCATTGGTAAGGCCAAAAGGCATGACCAAAAATTCATAATGACCCTCATGAGTTCTAAATGTTGTTTTTGGAATATCTTCAGTCTTCATTCTAATTTGATGATATCCTGAACGAAGATCCAACTTGGTAAAATAAATTGCTCCATGTAATTCATCCAATAATTCATCAATCACAGGAATGGGAAATTTGTCTTTAATGGTGAGCTTATTGAGCTCCCTATAATCCGGACACATTAGCCATGATCCATCCTTCTTGTGTACCAACACTACAGGAGCAGAGAAAGAACTTTGACTGGGTTGAATTATACCCGCCTCTAACATTTCTGCAATCATACGTTCAATTTCGCTCTTTTGCAAGTAAGGATATCTATAAGGCCTGATGTTTGGAGGAACACTTCCTGGAATCAAATGAATAGCATGATCATGATCACGAATAGGTGGGATTCCTTTGGGAGTTTCAAACACCTTGGAATGATTGTCCAAGACTTGTTGGAGATCTGCAGAAATAGATGATTTTGATGTCGGAACTTCTAGTGAGCATAATTGTGCAATTACGCCTAGTTGTTCTTTATTTAGAAGCTTTTTCATGACATTAGAGCTTATTATCCTTCCCGGCTTCCCTTCAATACCCCGTAATTCGACTTCCTTTCCTTCTGAAAAAAATTTCAAGAAAAGTTCTTGAAAATTAAAAGCTACCGTCCCCAAAGATTGTAACCATTGTACTCCTAGTACAACATCGGCACCTCCCATAGGAATGGAAAGCATTGGACTAGTCAATACATATTCCCCCATGGTTAACTTGATATTATGGCATTTCCTAGAGAAATTTATAGTTCCTCCATTTGCAACCATCACTTGACATTCTGGTGCTGGGTATAGGAAACAATTTAATTCCTTGGCTACCTTACAATGAATAAAATTATGGGTGCTACCTGAATCAATCAACACTATTACCTTTTTCTTCTTGATTTGTCCTTGTATCTTGAGAGTTTGAGGAGTGGCAATTCCTGCCAGTGCATTACACGATATGGTCGGATTCATTTCTTCCTCTTCTAGGGTTGGTTCCTGGTGTATATCCTCTTCTTGTTCATTTTCTTCTTCCTCTTCACAATCTATGTAAAATAATTTCTTCTCAGCACACTTATGACCTTTAGTGTATTTACTATCACAACTATAGCAAAGCCCTTTTGCTCTTTTTTCTTCCAATTGTTGTGGTGTCAACCTTGTAGGTTGTGGAAATATAGGCGTAGCCACACTTCCTTCTTTATAGAATTGAGTGGTAGGCTTCCTTGTTGCCATAATTTTACATTCAAATTCTCTTGCCATCCTGAATGCCTTCTCCAATGAATCAGGTTCCAGAACGCGAACTTCATGTTGAATGTTATCCTTTAAAGTGCCTATGAAGATATCAATCCTATGTTCCTCTGGAATATCAGTTACCCTTATATTCAATTTTTGGAAGTCCTCAATGTGCTGCCCCACTAAACCCTTTTGTTTGAGATTTATCAATTGGCTAAAGAAGGTGTTGCTCTTTGTATCCTCATAATGTGCTATCATTTCCTCGTAAAAATTGACCAAGTGACAATTTTTTTACGGGAGCAAAGCCATCGATACCATACAAATGTATTTTGTTCTAAATGTAAAGTTGCAATGCGTACCTTTTGTGTGTTTTGCACGTTATGGAGATCAAATATTGCTCCATCTGTAGTATCCATGTTACAGGATCCTTTCCATCAAACTTCCTCATATCCATTTTTGGAATATGGTGGTTCTTCACGCCAACATTAGAGTTTATGAAATCACGATTAACATTTATTTTGTTCTCATCATGAGGTTCTTCTACTATCTTTTCACCATTAGGAAACATTTCTTGTATCAACTTTGTCAAATCTTTGATGTTTGATTTTAGATCATCCATCTTAGCTTCCATGCCAGCTTCCATTCCATCCATCTTAGCTTCCACGCCATCCATCTTAGCTTCCACGCCTTTCTTCAAACCGTCCATATTCACTTCCACGCCATCCATCTTAGCTTCCATGCCTTTCTTCAAACCTTCCATCTTCACTTCCATGCCTTTCTTCAAAACTTCCATTTCATTTTTTGTTGCTCTTTGCGAGAGTGAAATTTGTTGCACTTGCTCTTGTAATTTTGATAGATCATGTTCTAATTCTTCATCTTCACGAGTCATGATAGAGCCTTCTGAAGGATTAATGGGTGTTGAATTATTTTTAGGTGCCATTTTAGAATCAAATATTGATATCTATTCTACAATATTCCCTTGGAATCAATTCAACTTGATTCTTCAAACAAGACTTATGCAATTCAGAAAAAAAATACACACCTTTTACTTGCTTTGAGGAGCTCGACATTGAAATTGAATTATCTCTGTAATTGAAAATCTTCAATATCTGAAATTCAGCCCTGCAGTAGCCTTCTAAAGCTTCTTTCAAATGCCATAGGTCTGATATAATTTGGATTCCCCAAGACAAAGTTGTGTCCAATCTCTCACAATGACCTAATTCTGGACTAGTTCAGTAGAGAAAACTTGTAGGACTTGCCACGTGTCACTGTTTCATCCTTTGTCTCTAAAATTGATAGCCAAGAAACTACAGTCCATGTAATTGCGACCACTTTTTACAGCACTCAAATCCACTGCCCAGAGAGAGAGTTATTGAAATTTTCCCCCAATCACCTCTTTGAGATGAAATTCAGGAGCCTGAAAAAGCATTACCTTCCACAGATCATATCTCCAAAAATATTGCGAACCAAGCTCTGAAATTTTTTGACGAATTTCCTTAGGATTTCAGCTCTGCACCATACGAATTTCAGATTTTGAACCTTCGTTGAAAAAACTTTATAGCGAAAATTCCACGATGACCTGTTTAGGATCTTGAAAAAAGGCCTAACTTCCACAGATGGTATCTCCGAAAATATTGTGAACCAAGCTCTAAAATTTTTAGACAATATTCCTCGGGATTTCAGCTTCGCATCTTAAAAATTTCAGATTCTGAAACTTTGTAGAAACAAAGTTATAGCGAAAATTCCACGATGACCTGTTTGGAGCAGCGAAACCCTAGAATCCAAAGCTTTGATACCAAATGTTGTGTAACTAGCTCCAAAAATAGAAGAAAAAAGATATCAACGCCTTAGAAATAAGCCACTTCGAGGGGGAAACCTCCAATACATTACATAAATGATGATACAATTTACAAAACCTCATTTCTATATATAGGAGTCCATGGGGCCATAATGTAATCCTTGTGGGCCACAATGTAATCCTAGCTGACCTAAAAATAATAATTTAAGGGCACAATAATAACAAAATGGGGGTTACAAGGGTACAATAATAATAATAAGGGGGTTACACTAACAATAATAAGTGACTATACTGGTAATGTAGGGACCTAACAGCAAACCCCTTCACCACAAGTCTAGCTTTGTACCTCTGTTTTCCTCCATCTTCTTCCTTCAGCCTGTAAACCCATTTATTCTGCAATTTAGTTTTACCTGCAGGTAACCTGACTAAGTCCCAAGTCTGGTTATGCATTAAGGAGTCCATCTCTTCTTCCATGGCTAGCTCCCACTTCTTCCTGCTTTCAACCTACATTGCTTCTTCATAACATTCGAGTTCACCAGAATCAGTCAGCAATAAATAATATAATGAAGGAGAGTATCATTCAGGGGGTCTACTTATCCTAGTAGATCTTCTAACACCACTTTCAGGTGTTTGAGGTGCCTGTTGTTGTTGTGGTGGTTGTTGCTGCTGTGGTTTTTTATTATTATTATTTTCAGGCAACTTTAATTTTTTAGTTATCTCATCAAGAACTGTGTATTCCTTGCTTTCTTTTTCCTATTTCTTTTCCTGCAACTGATTCTTATACAAGACCTTTTCATTGAATATTACATCTATGCTCCTAATGATTTTATGATTTTCATAATCATATAAGCGATAACCAAAATCATTAACACCATATCCAATAAAGGTACATTTCTTTGATTTTGCCTCAAGCTTTGTTCTATTTTCTTTATTAATATGGACAAAGGCCTCACAACCAAAAGGCTTTAAAAAGAGTAGTTTACCTTTTTACCTGTCCATGCTTCCTCTGGAATACCACCGTCCAAGGAACTTGAAGGCCCTCTGTTTATTAGATAAACAACAGTATCTACAGCATCTGCCCAAAATTGTAAAGGCAATCCCACATGCAATCTCATGCACCTTGCACGCTCCATGATTGTTATGTTCATCCTTTCTGACACACCATTTTCTTGTGGTGTTCTTGGAACTGTCTTCTCTCTACGAATTCCATGCTCTGAACAGTACCTATCAAACTCTTTGCTGCAATACTCACCTCCATTGTCTGATCTGAGACACTTCAACTTCTTTCATGTCTCAATCTCAACCAAAGCTTTCCATTTCTTGAAAGTATCAAATACATCAGATTTATTCTGAATACAATAAATCCATGTTTTTCTAGTTGCATCATCAATAAAAGTAACATAATAAAGAGAGCCACCGAGAGATGATACCTGAGCAGGTCCCCATACATCTGTATGCACAAGCTCCAATTTTTCGCTCTTCTTTTCTTTCTCAACTCTGAGAAATCTGACTCTCTTCTGTTTTCCATAAATGCAATTCTCACAGAAATCCAAATCAACATTCTTCAAACCTGGCAACAAATTTCTTGAGTGAAGAATCTTCATTCCCTTCTCACTCATGTGTCCGAGCCTATGATGCCATAATCTTGCATCTGCTCCTTTGGAAGTTAAAGCATTAACAGAGTTAGAAATACCATTGCATAAATACAATGTACCAACCTTTTCACCTTTTGCTATTACCAAGGCTCCTTTGGTGACCTTCCAAGTTTTATCTGTGAAAGTTGTCACACAACCTTCACCGCCTAACTGCCCTGTTGAAATCAGATTTTTCTTTAGATCTAGAACATGCCTTACCTCCTTTAGTAGCCATTGGTTTCCATTTTGTTGTTTTACAAGAACTTTACCCATTCCAACAATTTTACAGGGTTTATCATCACCCAAACGAACTTGTCCAAAATCTCCTTGAACATAGTCATGAAAATATTTCTTATCAGGTGTGGCATGGAATGAAGCCCCTGAATCTACAACCCAAGAATCGGTAACATTTTCGAAAGAAAGAATCAAAGCATCTTGTAACACATCACCTGTCACATTTGCTTCATGATTGTTTTCTTGTTGTGTGTCTCCTTCTTTTCCCTTCCGAGATCTACAATCTTTCTTTAGGTGTCCTTTCTTTCCGCAATTCCAGCACACTATCCCCGATCTAGACTTGGATCTGCCTTTCCTTGATTTACTGCGATATCTCGAGCTCTTTCCTCTTTCCATTCTTCTTCCCCTAGAATCTGCACTCAAAGCATTACCTGATGTCTCACCAAAGCTTTTCCGTTGCATTTCCTCACTAAGGATAGCACCAACAACATCATCAAACTTTAAAGTACTAGATCCAGAGACAAAGTTACTAATGGCCATTACTAAACCATTCCAACTCTCTGGCAATGAGCACAAGAATAACAAAGCTCTAACTTCATCATCAAAGTTTACCCCTACAGAACTTAACTGACTGGTAACTGTATTAAAATCATTTAAATGGTCTGCAACAGATCCACCTTCCGACATCTTCATATTAAATAGTCGTTTCATAAGAAAGACCTTGTTTGAGGTCGAGGTTTTTTCATATATTTTTTCCAACATCTGCATCAAACCCTCTATTTTTGTTTCCTTTGAAATATTGAAGGCGACTGACGCCACAAGGCACAACCGTATTGTTCTGAGTGCCTTTCTATCGATAATGTTCCATTCCACGTCTATAAATGATTGCTGGCTTCTTCTTCTTTTTCCGCTCAATGGTAGGTATAGATATTTCTAATACAGATAATCTTCCATCTGCATCTTCCACAGCAGGAATTTTTGGCCATTAAATTTCTCGACCCTAAACTTACCATCTTCTGCCATTGCTCCCACTCAAACTAGGAGCCCTTCTTTCCTGCGACTTTATCAGCCAAATATACCTTCAGCTCTAATACCAGTTGTTAGAAAATCATATATTATGGAGCAATGAAACACATAAAATATGCAGAAAATACAAGCACATAAAACACATAAAACCAGAGAGACACAGATATACGTGGTTCACCCAGTTTGGGCTACGTCCACCCTGAACAGTCAGTCCTTCCTTTCTATTATCCAGCAAAATGAAGAGACAAAACCTATAGCAGATCCGCTATAATATCCTTTGTTCTCTCTCACAGTCTCCCTATCTGTTTCTCGCCCAGAGAATACACATGTAATCCACAGCCGCAATACAATACCCTCATAAAAGCGAGGGGTTGCCTTCTAGGGCAAAAAACCCTAAACTAAACATAAATTCTACCGTCAGATCATTTGCCTAATGAACAGCCCAGATTGAATAGAAATTACTATACTTTTACAAGGAAATTTTACATCTTTTTTTAGCTTCGGGGGCATTGCCCCCGAAACCCCCCACCAAGGGGGGGCTCCATAAAGTCGTTGCCTCCCCCCCTGGACCCCCCACGGCATCAATTAATTTACGGGCGACGTTGCCACCCCATTTAAGGTACAGGGGTCCAATGCTGTGATAAAAAGTAAACAAGATAATCATGCTCCACACCCAACAAGCAATCTTCTGCAAAGTAAAGGGAAACATGTCTAATTGATGATAAATGAACAAATAGACTAAAAATGTAGAGTATTTGAAAGCTACCTCTGTAGGAAACTTAATAAATTGTTGATGCATGGAATCTGCAATAAATTCCCTGTAATTAAAAATAACATTTTTCTAATCAGTGGTAAAAATTGACAGGAAGCCAACAATGGCCTCACCAACCCACTGATCATAGTGGTAACCAAGAATGTATGAGATAATGGTGATGATTTATTTGGCTACCTTATAGAACATGGAAGATGAGTATGGAGGGTTTGATTTGGGGAATTGGGAATCTTTAGGGAGAAATATTTCGAAGATCTTAGCTCCTTTTGGGAAGGTCAAATTTTTGTAGATCTCTATGAGAGATTCTACAGACAATGGCTTGGAAGATTTGGTTGGTTTACTTGCATCATTTGTGAAATAGTCTCAGCTATGATGGTGAGAAGAACTTCACCATTATGGCTCACAATTTCTCTTTGGGATGACACATAAATGCTCTGACACGAGGATATTAGTTCAAGGAAATGGTGTGTCTGTGGGAACATCAACTAGGGCAGGGAAGACTCCAATAGGACCAATTCATCCTACTGATCTAAAAAATTATGTTTCAACCAACTGTGAAGTTCGAGGAGGTTGAATTCAGAGTTCATTGAAACAATTTTATATTGGAGGTCGACTAAAGGAAAATGATTCAATTATATGGGAGGGGGAAACATTGGATTCTCTTCAGGATTCTTGCATTTGTTTTTAGGGGATTTACCCTTTAAGGCCATTATCAAATAGTAGATAGAACAGAGGGATGAAGAAAATGAAATTACTTGGAAAGGGGAACCTATCTGCTGGATGTTGGAGTGGGGTCATCGATGGAGATTGAATCACTGTAGCTAGAAGTAATGGTCGTTGTGATAGCTTGGAAGACTGTAAAATTTATTTCGTCATGAAAAACAGTGAGGAAAAGGAATTTTACGGTTTTAATGCATTTAATAGACTAGTTTTTGAATTACCGTTAGCTAGGAGCGGGAAGCATTAATTTTTGTAACCAATTGTTAATATGGGTAGGGGAGTGCCAGATGGAAGCCTTTGATTAGGAGCGGGATAGTTTATCATCTTAAATCAAACATAAGGGAAGGTTGTGGTAGTGGGGTCCACAAAGCTGATTTGGTGGACGACGAGTGGAGGAAGCTAGGTTGAGATGGGCAGAGTGATGGTGGGGTCGTGAATACTGTCATGGAAGATGAGCATTATTGGAGGGGTGAATAGTCAATGCTGGAATAATTTTCATAGGGCGGGGTGCAATGAGTGAAAAGGAAGGGGCATGCGAAACACTATGAGGGCAACATGTAAGGGTGTGAGTCCAACCTTTTCAGACCCCCCCACGAGAAAAGAGCGATGGAGCTCGAGTGATCTAGGTGGATATTGGTGGCTACCCACCTATTCCACTTGGGGCCTCACCATTATTTCTTTCATTTTTTCAATTTCCTTAATTGTAGCACAATTTACTATTTTTTGCAGTTTTTTGGGTCCTGAACTTCCAGAGCTATTTTGAGGCCCTAAACGACATTTTTGGGAAAACAATCGGAGCGAAATGAAACTTCCTTTGATTTTTCTCACATAAAAAGTTGTATTCTTCAGATAGATATTTCTAACAAGGTATTGTGCACATCAAACGGAAATTGTATGCCAAAGTTACATCTCTGGGAAGATTGATGTACCAATTTACGCAAACGAGGTCCATATTTTTGGTGCTTCATCTCCTAGTGTTAGGTTTTTGGATGTTTAGGGTTTTCCAATGTTTCTCAATAATAAATAGCACCTCAAGCCCCATTTTAACTGATTTCAAAGGCCTTTAGTTGCCACATCTCTTCTCAGAGATAAGCTACCAGCGCCCTAACTAGTTTATTTCCATTCTGTCTATAAGCATATTTCAATTATTTGTTATTAATGAAATGAAGTTTTATTTATATTGCATCTCTACTTTTATGTGTATTTACATATTTCATCGTGTTCCTGCATAAATCTGGATCAATGGTATCATAGTGGTCTACTCTTTCTCGATCCTTCTTTTCATGTCTCCAACAAGGTCAAGCTATAAAGAGTTAGGGCTCGATATGATTGAACCTTTGCAAGATCAACCTCGTAAGCCCCGACGACCAACCATGGTGGAAGAAAATAAATATGAGGGAGGAGGAGATCCTATCAAAATAGTGCTTGAGGAGGCCCTCCAGAAACAAAGGAACATGATGATGGATAACTTTGTGGCAGCGCATCTACATCCAGCAATCATTCTGGGTGTTAGGTCCTAATATTACTAGTATAGTCCCTTACTGTTGTTAGTGTAACCCCCTTATTTTTATTTTTGTATGCCTCTAACCCCCATATTGTTATTATTGTGCCCTTACATTATTATTGTTAGGTCGGCTAGGATTAAATTGTGGCCCCAATAGGATTACATTGTGGCCCCATGGACTCCTATATATAGAGAGGAGGTTTTGTAATTTGTATCATCCAAGAATTTTTCATTCATGTAATGTATTGGAGGTTTGCCCCTCAAAGTGGCTTATTTCTAAGGCATTGATATCACTTTTCTTCTCTTTTTGGAGCTAGTTTCACAACATTTGGTATCGGAAGTTTGGATTCTAGGGTTTCGTTGCCCCAAACAGGTCATCGTGGCATTTTCAATTTAACTTTTTTTTCTACAAAGGTTAAGAAGCTAAAAGTTTTAAAGTACGAAGCCGAAATCCTAAGGAACATCGTTGCAAAATTTTAGAGCTTGGTTCGCAATATTTTAAGAGATAAGATCTGTGGAAGTTAGGTCTTTTTGCAGGCTCCCAAATTTAACCTAAACAAGTCATCATGGCATTGTCACTATAACTTTTTTTCTATGAAGTTTTAGAAGCTGAAATTGTTAGGGAGTGAAGAAGAAATCCTAAGGAAGATAGTCACAAATTTTAGAGCTTGGTTCACAATATTTTCGGAGATATGGTCTGTGGAATTTAGTTCTTTTTTATGCTCCCAAATTTCATCTCAAAGAGTTGATCATGGGAAAATCTTCATAACTCTCTCTCTGAGCATCAGATTGGAATTCTGTAAAAATTGGTCACAAGTAAACGGACTTTATTTTTTGCTATATCAATTTCAGAGCTGAAGGAGGACACAGTGACATGTGGCAGGTCGTACAAGTTTTCTCTGCTGAACCAGTCCATAATTAGGTCATCGTAGGAGATTCGGCATAACTTTGTCTTCAAGAATCCAAATCAAGTCATACCTATGGCATTCTAAAGAAGATTTAGAGGGCTACTTTAGGGCCGAATTTTAGATATTGAAGATCTGAAATCACAGAGATAATTCAATTTCAATATCAAGCTCCTCAAAATCAAGAAAAAGGTGTGTATTTGTTTTTTCAAATTGCATAAGTCTTGTTTGAAAAATCAGTTCTAGGTGATTCCAAAGGCCTATTGAGCATAGATATCAGTACTGGGTTCTAAAATGCCTCCTAAAAAGGATTCAACACCCATTAAGCCTTCAGAAGGCTCTGCTATGACTCATGAAGATGAAGAAATGCAACATGAGATATCAAAAGTCCATGAGCAAGTGCACCAAATTTCGCTATCGCAAAGAGAAACAAAAAATGAAATGGAATTTTTGAAGAAAGGCATGGAAACTAAGATGGGTGGTTTGAAGAAAGGTGTGGAAACTAAGATGAATGGTTTGGAAGCTAAGATGGATAGCATAGAAGTTGGCATGGAAGCTAAGATGGATGACATAGAAGCTAAGATCGATGAAAAAATGGAAAACATGAAGAATGATCGAAAAGTAGACATCAAAGATTTGGCAAAGTTGATACAAGAAATGTTTCCTAATGGAAAAAATATACTAGAGGAAACTCATGATGAGAACAAAATAAATGGTAATCGTGATTTCATAAACTCTAATGTTGGATTAAAGAACCACCATATTCCAAATATGGATATGAGGATGTTTGATGGCAAGGATCCCGTAACATGGATACTACAGATGGAGCAATATTTTGATCTCAATAATGTGCAAAACAAAAAAAAGGTACGCATTGAAACTTTACATCTAGAACAAAATACATTTGTATGGTATTGATGGCTTTGCTCCCGTAAAAAAATTGTCACTTGGTCAATTTTTACGGAGGAAATGATAGCACATTATGAGGATAGAAAGAGCAACACCTTCTTTAGCCAATTGATAAATCTCAAACAAAAGGGTTTAGTGGGGGAGCACATTGAGGACTTCCAAAAATTGAATATAAGGGTAACTGATATTACAGAGGAACACGGGATTGATCTCTTCATAGGTACTTTAAAGGATAACATCCAACATGAAGTTCGTGTTTTGGAACCTGATTCATTGGAGAAGGCATTCAGGTTGGCAAGAAAAATTGAATATAAAATTATGGCGACAAGGAAGCCTACCACTCACTTCTATAAAGAAGGAAGTGTTGCTACGCCTAGATTTCCACAACCTACAAGGTTGACACCACAACAATTGGAAGAAAAAAGAGCAAAAGGGCTTTGCTACAGTTGTGATAGCAAACACACTAAAGGTCATAAGTGTGCTGAGAAGAAATTATTTTACATAGATTGTGAAGAGGAAGAAGAAAATGAACAAGAAGAGGATATACACCAGGAACCAGCCATAGAAGGGGAAGAAATTAATCCGACCATATCGTGTAATGCACTGGCAGGAATTACCACTCGTCAAACTCTCAAGATAGAAGGACATATCAAGAAGAAAAAGGTAATAGTGTTGATTGATTCAGGTAGCACCCATAATTTTATTCATTGTAAGGTAGCCAAGGAATTAAATTGTTTCCTATACCCAGCACCAGAATGCCAAGTGATGGTTGCAAATGGAGGAACCATAAATTTCTCTGGGAAATGCCATAATATCAAGCTAACCATGGGGGAATATGTATTGACTAGTCCAATGCTTTCCATTCCTATGGGAGGTGCTGATGTTGTACTAGGAGTACAATGGTTACAATCTTTGGGGACGGTAGCTTTTAATTTTCAAAAACTTTTCTTGAAATTTTTTTCAGAAGGAAAGGAAGTCGAATTAAGGGGTATTGAAGGGAAGCCGGGAAGGATAATAAGCTCTAATGTCATGACAAAGCTTCTAAAGAAAGAACAACGAGGCGTAATTGCACAATTATGCTCACTAGAAGTTACGACATCAAAATCATCTATTTCTGCAGATCTCCAACAAGTCTTGGACAATCATTCCAATGTGTTTGAAACTCCCAAAGGACTCCCACCTATTCGTGATCATGATCATGCTATTCATTTGATTCCAGGAAGTGTTCCTCCAAACATCAGGCCTTATAGATATCCTTACTTCCAAAAGAGCGAAATTGAACGTATGATTGCAGAAATGTTAGAGGCGGGTATAATTCAACCTAGTGAAAGTTCTTTCTCTGCTCCTGTAGTATTGGTACACAAGAAGGATGGATCACGGTGAATGTGTCTGGATTATAAGGAGCTCAATAAGATCACCATTAAAGACAAATTTCCCATTCCTGTGATTGATGAATTATTGGATGAATTACATGGAGCAATTTATTTTACCAAGTTGGATCTTCGTTCAGGATATCATCAAATTAGAATCAAGACTGAAGATATTCAAAAAATAGCATTTCGAACTCATGAGTCATTATGAATTTTTGGTCATGCCTTTTGGCCTTACCAATGCACCTTCTACATTTCAAGGGTTGATGAATTCCATTTTCAAACCCTTCCTTAGAAAATGTGTGCTAGTATTTTTTGATGATATACTAATCTACAGCAGGTCTTGGAAGGATCATGTTCAACATGTTGACATAGCGCTCAAACTATTGGAGGAGAAACAATTATATGCAAAAACATCCAAATATTTATTTGGAGTATAAGAGGTGGAATATCTGGGTCATATTGTATGCACAAAGGTGTTAAGGTAGACCCTAACAAAATTAAATCCATTAAGGAATGGAAAGCCCCCACAACCATAAAGCAGTTGCATAGATTTCTCGGGTTAACAGGGTATTATCGCAAGTTTGTTAATAATTATGGGAGAATAGCAGCACCTCTAACAACATTATTGAAGAAAGATGCATTTTCATGGACTCTTGAAGCAGCTAAGGCATTTGAGTATCTTAAAGAGGCAATGTGCCTAGCAGCAGTCTTAGCTATGCCAAACTTCACAAAAACCTTTATTGTGGAATGTGATGCCTCAGGAAATGGAATTGGTGTTGTTTTAATGCAAGAAGGAAGACCCATTTCTTTTGAAAGTCGTTCAATCAAAGGAAATTATTTACAAAAGGCTATTTATGAGAAGGAAATGTTCGCAATACTACATGCACTAAAGAATGGAGACCTTACCTAATGGGAAGACACTTGAAGGTAAAAACTGATCATGATAGTCTTAAACACTTTTTGGAACAAAGACTATCTTCAGAAGAGCAGCAAAAGTGTGTCACAAAGATGTTGGGTTATGACTTTGAAATCATCTACAAAAAATGGAAGCTAAATGTTGTTGCAGATGCACTCTGAAGAAAGGATGAAGAGGTGGAAGCATTGCTTTGTGCCAATTCTATTATCAAACTAGAATGGATAACCGAAGCAAGGGATGAATGGAAGAAGGATGAAGAAGTTTGGACACTCATTCAAAAGTTGTAGCAAGATCCTAGTACATCTAATACATTTAGTTGGAAAAATTATTCCTTATGGTACAAATATCGCTTATATATTTGCAAGAATTCCCAACTAAAACCAAAGATTCTTTTGGAATTGCACACTTCTCCTTTAGGAGGACACTTGGGATTTTTAAAAACTTACCACAGGGTGAAGAAAGAATTTTTTGGGATGGCCTTAAATTATATATTCAAAAGTTTGTGGCGGAATATTTGGTTTGCTAGCAAAATAAATTTCAGACAATTAAGACCCCGGGTCTTCTACAACCTTTATCAATTCCAAGTCAACGTTGGGAGGAGATTTCAATGGATTTTATCACAGGTTTACCTAAGTCCGAAGGAAGGAGTGTCATCGTGGTGGTAGTTGATAGACTTACCAAGTATGAACACTTTTGTGCATTATCTCATCCATTTAAGGCAAGTACATTTGCTACTGCATTTATGGAAACAATTCAAAAGCTACATGGAAACCCGAAGATTATTGTAAGTGATAGAGATCCCATTTTTATAGGAAATTTTTGGACATAATTATTTTCTTGTTTGGGTACTTAACTAGCTCATAGTTCATCTTATCATCCTCAATCAGATGGTAAAACATAGATAGTGAATAAATGTTTGGAAGGCTATCTTCATTTTTTTTAATCTGATAAGCAAGAAAAATGGATCAAGGTTACCTCTCGCTGAATGATGGTATAACATTTCCTTCCATACTATAGAAAAAATGACCCCATTTATGGCACTTTATGGATATCATCCACCGTCCATCACATATTCTTTAAGGGAAAATTCTAGGGTTCAAGCAGTGGAGGATCACATCGAGCTTCAACAAGAAGTTCTCCAACTCTTAAAGGATAACCTAAATTTGGCAAAAAATCGAATGAAACAACAGGCAGATCAACATCGCAATGAGAGAAGTTTTGATGTGGGAGATTGGGTATTTTTACAGCTACAACCATACAAACAAATGTCCCTCAAGCAAGCTAAGAAGGATAATAAATTATCACCAAATTACTATGGTCCTTACAAGGTGTTGCAAAATATTGGTACTATGGCATACTATTGCATCCAGTTTTCCATGTTTCATGCTTAAAAAAGTTATAAGGGACAAACTTCCAGTTCAAACAATATTGCCAGAACTTGATGAGGAAGTAAAAACCATATTGGAACCTGAAGAATTCATGGAAACAAGAACTCGAAAACTAAGAAATCGATCAATTTTAGAGTATCTCATCAAATTGAAGAACTTAACCACTAAAGATTCTACATGGGAGGATGAGAATTTTATACAGAAGCACTCGGAGCTACTCAAGCATTGAGGACAACACTTTTTTGAAGGAGAGGAGCATGTTAGTTCCTTATATTACTAGTATAGTCCCTTATTGTTGTTAGTGTAACCCCCTTATTGTTATTGTTGTACCCCTGTAACCCCTATATTGTTATTATTGTGCCCTTACATTATTATTGTTAGGTCGGCTAGGATTACATTATGGCCCCACTAGAATTACATTATGGACTCATGGACTCCTATATATAGAGAGGAGGTTTTTTCATTTGTATGATCCAAGAATTGTTCATTCATGTAATGTATTGGAGGTTTCCCCCTCGAAGTGGCTTATTTCTAAGGCGTTGATATCTCTTTTCTTCTCTTTTTGGAGTCAGTTTCACAACACTAGGGGTGCCAATCCTTTTAAGGTACAAGTAAACTTTGGCATTCCCATATTTGAGGGCCAAATAGATAAAAACACCGTAGATAGATGTTTGAATCTATTAGAAGGATATTTATTGTTTCATGACTTTTCTGACTGTGAGAATATTATTTTTTTCACTCCTCAAAGTCGCCCCCCATGTCAAGGACTGGTGGGAAACCTATTGTGATCAAACGGAAAAGGGGGAACCTTATATGTTCTCAGTTGTACCCACTTGGAATTATTTCTGAGATGCCATCAAGTAACAATATTATCCCATGGGGAGCTATGAGGACAAGTACAAACAATGGACTACTTTTTGGTAGCAAAGGGATCAAGATGTGCATGAGCTGATGAATCTGTTCCATACCCTGTGCACAAAGTTGGGTATCAAAGATTCGGAGAAAAATTTGGTGCTGAAGTACTGCAGTTGTCTTCACAGATACATTTAGGAGGGAATTGAGTTCCTCGACATCTCCTCTCTTTGTATGACATACCGGTATGCTACCAAAATTGAGCAGAAATTCAAACAAAAGAAGCAAGACTTTGGATCTACGAATCAAAAGCAAGGGAAAGGTGCCCCTAAATTGCGGAACAAAGGACAAAGTCAAGGCATGGCAGACCAAAAAACCTCCCAAAGCCGCAAGCAAAGAATAACACCATGAAGCTAAAGAAGGATATAGGAAAGTGGTGTGAGTTCCATAAGAGCTCCACTCACAACACAAGTGAGTGTCGAGCCAAGCAGTCACTAGTGGCCGAGATGAAGGCTTTTGAATCAGATGCATGCTCTGACTCTGAATTAGAACCTGATAAGGGGAATGAAAAAGGGATGAATATTATCGATGCAGAGCCCAACACCACCATTTCCACCACGAATATCCAGAAGGAGGAACCAGAACATCCAAAGGAGGAGGAGTGTCTCTTCCACTCACAGATGTGGGTAAAGGGTTCCTCGCTATAGTTCATTGTTGACAATGGGAGCCAAAAGAACCTCATTTTAGCTGAGGTCTTGAAGCGGTTTGGCTTTATGACCACATCACACCCATATTCGTACACCATCGGGTGGCTTTACCAAGGATGGGATCTCCGCGTCAGCCAGCAGTGACGCCTTCCCTATAACATCAAGCCCTTCACGAATGAGGTATTATGTGCCATTTATCCTCTTGATGTTTGTGATGTATTATTAGGCCAACCATACTTGTGGAAGCGAAATTTTGTGTAGGAGTCTCGGCCTCATGTTGTTATTGTTACTTTGGGAAATAAGTTGTACAGGATACTAGAGGTACCACCGCATGTTGCTATCTCTTTGGTTACTAAAAAACAATGCAATAAGCTCATTTCCAAAACTAGGAAATTTGTTTTCTTGATGATCCACCCTCAGGAAAAGAAGAATATTGTGGCCATAGCCTCCAGACAAGGCTCCTCCGCACGACAAAAAAAAATGAAAAAGGTCCTGGAGGAGTACAAGGACATATTCACCTCACCCGCAGGGATGCCTATGCATTTTTAGGTCAAGCACCCCATCGATCTGACCCTAGGTCCACCATTGGCCAATGGACCAATCTATCAGCACTATTTTCTAGAGAACGATGAAATCAAGAGGAAGATTCAGGACCTGTTGCAAAAAGGTCACATCCAGCCAAGTTCATTGCCCCATGGGAACCCATTCATGTTGGTGTAGAAGAAGGATGGGACTTGGAGACTTGGTATTGACTATTGGGCACTAAACAAGATCACTATCTAGAATAGGTACCCAATCCAATGGATTGTGACCTTTTGGACCAACTCAAAGGGGAAAAATATTTTAGCAAGATCGACTTGAAGTGTGGGTATCACTAGGTACCAATCAAACCCTTTGATGTGTGGAAGACTGCCTTCAAAGCCAAGGAGGGCCTTTTCGAATGGCTAGTTATGCCTTTCGGGTTGATGAATGCTCCCGCAACCTTCATGAGGCTGATGGATGATATCTTGTGGCCATTCACCAACTCATTGTAGAAATTTAAATAACTGATATGTTATCCACCAATATTCTCCTGATCACACACTATTTTACCTTCATGTACAATACAAAATATCTTCTACCATTGATCATTAATTACGGAAATAAAAACAATCGCATGCGCACATTAAAACCATAAAAAATCACACATATGAACACAGTATTTTATGGGAAAGATTAAAGCTAAAAACCCCCAACTATCTGTATATTATATGTCATAGAGATCATGTAACAATCATCATACAAAGATCCTCACAAGCTCTCAGTACAATCTCCAATTGCTACACACTAATCAAGCTAGATCTAGCAAAACACATGCTCCAATCTCTGCCACCTGATAGCCTGCCTCTACTGCGCAATCAATGCTAAAGAATGGCTCATAAATAAATTTGAACCACCTATCTTGTACTGTGCAATCCTTATTGGCATCTCCAATCACTGGTTGTTGCAAATCATGCAACAGTATAGTCACAACTGATAGTCACACTGCTCTTTCACCTATCTCTTCACTGGTCTCCACTGAAACTGTCCATGCATTGAAGTTAACTGATGTATTCTTTAGTTTATTAATGAGTTTATAATTAGTGAATTAATTAATAATTAATTCACACTACTCTCACTAGTGTATCAATCAGTTAGACTAGATACAACTAGCTCAACTATGTTTAGCTCAGTTAAACTGAACACAACTCCATTAACATCCTCAATCAACTCCACCAAACTCTCTCACTTGAGTTCTAACTGAAGTATCCATGCAATAGCTCCACTCAACCCTTAGGAATAGTGTAATTCCTTCTATCAGCTCCTGTGCCACATCTGTGCACTTAACTGAAGTGCTCCAAGAGAATAAGATAATGTTTATAGTCCAAATATTATTAAGAGCTAATAACATTCGACATATCTAATTTTAGACTGGCAATCTAAAAATAGATTCCGCCCAATATGTCTAAAAATATAATTCCATCTATTTTTCCAACTTGACCAACCATCCACAAATAGCATCCTGCAACTCATAGAATATGATCGACATGTCTAAAAATAGACTTTGCGCCAAAAATAACCTGCGGGCCCACTTAGTGAAGGTGACTTCTTTCCACTAAGCTCATCATCTTGTTGCAATCTCAACACTCCCTCTCAACAAGATAGGGATTATATACCACCCCGATCCTGCCCCTATGGTATTCGAATTCGCTCCTAGTGAGCGCCTTCGTCAAGATATCAGCATCCTGATCCTCCGTAGGAATGTATGAAAGTAACATGATCTTTCGCTGCACACAATCTCTGATATGATGATACCGGATGTCAATGTGTTTATATCTATCATGAAATACTGGATTAACTGAGAGTTTAATGCAACTCTAATTATCACAATATGTCACAGTAGGATCTAAGTGTGAACTGAACAACCCGACCAGGATCTTCCTCATCCATATAGCCTCGCATGCAGCCAAACTCGTTGCCATATACTCGGCCTCTGCTGAACTGAGTGCCACGGATCTCTGCTTCCTATTGTACCAAGAAACTGTTGTCTACCTGATACTGAAAATCCCTCCAGATGATCTCTTTCTGTCCGTTGAGCTCCCTACCCAATCTGCATCCGTGAAGCCACATAGCCTCACCTCATCTGACTGTCTGTACCATAATCCATATCCCGATGTGCCTCTGAGATATCTCAATACATGCTTGCCTACCTTCCAAAAGAGCTTGGTAGGCTTAACCATAGCTTGTGAAAGCTGGTTAATAGCATAGCATATGTCAGGTCGTGTATTGACTAGATACATAAGTGACCCCACCAACTGTCGATAAACAGTGGCATCCACTACCTCTGCCGAAGTAGAATCCTCCTTCCTCCATCCACCAGGAAGAGGAGTATCAATAGGCTTGCAACCATGCATGTTGAACTTCTCCAGTATCTCTCGGGCATACTTTCTTTGAGAAACAAATAGTCCATCACTGCACTGCCAAACTTTCAATCCCAGGAATTAATGAAGGAGGCCCAAGTCCTTTATCTCAAACTCCTTTGCAAGATCAACCTTGCATGAGTGTATCAACAGTTCATCACCTGTCAAAATCAAATCATCTACATAAAGTACAATGATCAGCAACTTACCCTCCACCACAATATGGTATAGGTTTGGATCTGCCTCACTCTTGGAGAATCCAAGTCCGGTGAAATAACTGTCTATCCATGTATACCAAGCACGAGGTGCTTGTTTCAACCCATACAGTGCTCTCTTGAGCCTGCACACATGCGACTCACTGCTGAAGATCTCGAAACCTTCGGGATGCTCTATGTACACCTCCTCCTCAATCATTCCATTGAGGAATGTAGTCTTCACATCCATCTGATGAATGTGCCACCCCATCTGCGTTGAGAGAGCAAGAATTGTCCATATGGAAGAATACCTTGTGACAGGTACAAAGGTTTCCTCATAATCGATCCCCTCAATTTGTGAGAAGCCTCGGGCAACAAATCTTGCCTTGTACTTCTCCACACTCCCGTCAGCTGCTTGATTAACTTTGTAGATCCATCTTGAACCCACCACTGATTTCCCTTCTAGCCTTGGGACAATCTCCCATGCACTGTTTATAACAATCGAATCATACTCTTCCACCATGGCATCTACCCATGTGAGATCCTCCATAGCTTCCTCGAAAGAGGATGGCTCTGTCACGATACACTTGCTCATAAGAGCCATGTATCCAGTATACCATTCAGGTGACTGTCTCTATCTGCGCTGTGATGTAGGTGCTCCTACAACCTTCTCTGCATCTTGAGCCAGTCACTTAGCTTTTGTAGTGCGCTTCTGCCCTCTGATGTTTGGTGCTGCATGAGTGGTCTCTTCCACTCCATGAACCTCCTCTTGTGGATGATCCACATCTTGAGGCTCATCCTTAGGAACTAATAGCTCCTCATCTGCATGCAAGTGTGGCTCCCTCTCAAGCGAACACTTCATGGCTTTCTCCTCATGAAATTTGATATCCCGTCGCACAACAGTCTTGCGACTGTATGGAAAATACACACAATAGTTGTGGGGTGTATCAATGTACCCCACAAATATCCCAACCTCTGCGGTTGGCTCTAGCTTCTTCATGGCATCCTTCATCATGTTAGCCCCCCTATGAAATTCTTGACAAGCAAGCTGGGGGCTAGATTATTGTGGAGCCTTCAAGGAATGCCTTTCCCCTGGAAAACCATCCTCCTTGAACTCTTTGAGTGCTATGCCCAATGCAAATCCTATTTGTTGATCCATTCCTAAAAGGCCTACTATTCCCCCTTGCACCCCTGTAATTATCCCTTTCTCCCCTTTTCCCTCCTTCTATCAAAATACCATTGTGCCCCAGTTTCCCTTGTTCATCCCTGAAATCCCCTCAAAATCCCCTTGAAATCCTATTTCTGCCCCTTGTTTTGCCTTTTCATCCTTCATTCTCCTATTGTTGCCCTGGGCTAGCCTTAAAACACTTTAAAAATGGGCCTAAATAATAATTTCATTGAAAAATGGCTTTAAAACCCACTTTCCGACTATATGATAGGCCTAGCCCTTTCTCCGCTAGCCCAGCGCCCTTTTTTCCCATGTAACCCAGCGCCATGACCTAAGTGCTGTCCCCAAAGGCGCTTCCCATAAACCATGAAGCTTTATAATAAGATTTTTATTATAAAGTCCCTCGCTTTCATCTCCACCGTCCATTTAAAATATGATCCGACGGTGCAGAGTTCGCTCGATCAATGGTCCCCACTCTCGTCCCCGCGCACTGTTCAAAACCGCCTGTTTATTTCGCACCGCCTTTGGGCGGGTGGCGGTTTTCCCCCGTTGCCTAGCGATTCCACTAGCCGTCCGCCGCGTGTCCCCTGTACGACGGAAAAACCACTTTCTCCCCGCGCATTATCTTTCGACCAGAGTCACGCAGCAAAATGAATGCAAGCCGTCAAATCTTGCGCACCTCATCCGACGGCCATCGTTTGCCAGAGTTGCACGTCGCTTAACCCATGTCATGTCTCGTCCGCCGCCGTTGATCTCTGTCACGATCAACGGTTCAGATCTGTTCGCCTTCCGTTGACCACCCCCCCGGGTCCGCTCACCACGTCATCTCCACGTGGATTCATCATACGCCAGACCATGCAATCACATATATTGTTTCGGTTTCGTGCTTTTTTAAGGTTTTTCATTAATTCGTTCTGTAGACCGCCATCTCCACCAGAGCGGATCTCCGTTGTTCCTCTGCATTTCTCTCCGCCATGTCACCATCTGCACGACCTTTTCTCCGCCTCCACATCATCCGCCACCCCATTCATGGTTTCCTTAACTTGTTTGTGTATTTTGCAAGGTTATTAAGAACTGATGGCCGCCATGGTGCGCGTCTCTATTACAAGGACATCGAGAGTCAAAAAATATCATTTGCAGAGGCCTAATTTATAAAAAACGACCCGGGAAGGTGAAGATAAGATGGTCATTTAAGAGAACAGGGTTTAGACTCGGTAGAAAATCTCCTAGAGCCATTAAAACCCGAGCTAACCTATCAGAAGCAGAAATGGAGCAGCAGAGTGTTTCAGTACAAAGCAAAGGAGATTAAGGCATGTTAATGAAGATCTTAAGCCTGAAATCAAGGTTTTAGGAGGCAAAGCACCAGTTTGAAGACCCGGAGGATCGATCAGGAGATCTTGTGCAAAGAAAAAGGTAATATCAGGGTTTATTCATCAGCAGAATGTTTTTCTTCATCAAGTACAGGGCACCCATACAACTTTTATTATGCACATTGTCCCTGAAGATCTTTCCACTAGACAACAGTTCAAAACCATCAAAGCATTTATATGGCAGACCTCTCCGCAGATTATTTTATTTTTGATCAAAGCACCAGGAGTACTACAGCCAAAAGACGTCAAGATCATATATGGAGAAGATCTCTCTTTCACAAGGGAGGTGACAGAGATTAAATACACAGCAGTTAAATAGAATGGGTCTCGACCCTGCATTCATTTTCTGTGTTCAATGTTACATTTAGGGTTCACCTACCCACCTCAGTCGATCTTCTGTTCATCCTCTGCTATAAAACACAGAAGGAAATTATTGTAATGTTGGTTGGTTGTTGATGAGATATCAGTGAAACGCAAGTATTTTCCTCTTGAGACAAGTTCTCTGTGTAATATTGTAAGATAGGCTGAGATTTGATGTATTTAGACTGAATGTTCAAGTTGTGGGCATTGATGTACCTGATTGGTGTCGTTTTTAATGTGATAAGCACATTTCTTCGGATCCTGATCTTAAGCAGCTGGTGATGTTTTCCTTTCTCTGTATTTGTGATTGACTTGCTTTCATTTCATTATGTTTCTTCAGGCTCGCATCAGAAGTTTGGCATGAGATTTACCCTTGATAGGTACCTTATGTTGCTGCTCTCCCAGCCCTTTATGTTTTCTACTTATATGTGTATCTGAATATTGATTTCAATTGATTTAACCAGTGTAGTGGATGTTATTTCCTGCTCTCTGATGTATGAATTAATTAAATCTATGTTCATATGTTCCTGTTAGGATTTAGTTGGGTGTGTTGATAACACTGCGAGCTCTAGAACACCGCCTCTGCCTCACTAGGATCTTTCCATCCCAATTAGCCCTCTCTAAGATCCCTTGTCTTGCCTCTGATCTTGTCCAAGCAGGTCTGGAGTTAAATGACCTCTGACCTGATCTATAGAAAAGATTGGATGGTTCCCCTCTTTTCATTTTTAGTCCTTAATGTTCCATCCCAATTATCATCTCTAAGATCTAGATGCTCTGGATGACAAGCCCAACTGAAAGCTTGCACATTGACCACGAGTAAATCCTTTCTTGACTCCATTGCCCAATGGCCTAAATGTTACCTGAGTTATCTGTCTTAGCCTAATTCCCTCGATGACTCATCCTTGTCTTATATTGGACCTTCCTTTCCTGATTCCCAACAACCAAACACAAACAATCAAACAAACAACCCTGAGCCCATAACTAGCCTAAAACCTTAACATTTGAGCTTCAAAGACATAAAACCTTTGACTATCATAGAAAGATCCCTCTCTGGACCTAGGAGGGCTAGATCCTAAGGTCTGAAAGTGGTTCTATGTTGTCTCATATTTTGGTCTTGTCAACCTGGCCAAAACATGGGAACCCCAACATAATGGCGACTCCACTGGGGAACAATCTGAGTGATTTTCACCTTATACATTTCCAAGACTCAAAAACTTAGAACTCTAGTTAGGTTGACAGTAAGTCATGCCTTTCTTGAATCGACCTCCATTGTTGAGTGTCCATCATACTCTTAGACAGAGCCTGGACAGGGCCAGGTAGCCTCCGGATCTCACTTTCTTCGGAGGTGACATATCTGGTAAATGCCCTCCCAGTCAATATCTGGTGGGAGTTTGCTATTTTTGAGGAGATTCCTGAAAGGTGACAATGCCTGAGCACTGTGGTGGACAGTGTAACCCTTAGAAATACCCTGAAACCCCCCACCTGACGACTCCATTATTCCTAAACGAAAAGACTCCACTGGTGATCAGTAGGCCTGATGATTGTCTTGGTTTCACATTAGACTCCACCGAGAGACCAGCCTCTGAGAAAACATCAACCACAGTGGAAGTAACAAGTAGGGTTAAGCTGCTTGGCTAAGAAACATCATTCTGGAATTTAGAACCATTCACACAAGAGCTTACCCTAACCCTGACCCACCTGAAATAGTCGACAATCCAGAGAGTATCCTCAAAGGAGCTCCTACACCCAAAAGACCAACTATTTCAAGCCACATTCATAGAGCTAATTCTGCACCGGAAAACCTAACAGCTCTAGCACTTTTTCCCCTTGACCTAGATCCTCCAAATAGACTACCAAGAACTAGGTCATTTAATCATCTAGACTAGCCAGACCTTGAGCTTCAAAGTTCACCATCTCACAGTGGTCAAAACACTAGGGACAGAAGAACCCCTCCATCTACACCACCTGATATTCATTTCATTCAAAACTTGGGGCTCTCCCACCCTAGATCTGCTCAACAAAATTCTGCTGGTCCTAATATCCCTGTCCTCCATATACCAGCTGCTCAATCCAACCCTTTACCCCACCAGAACATTATCATGGTAGCATGGTATGCACCTTTAGTTTTACCTCAACCCTTGTTACCCTTACCCAATGATTATCAGTCAAAAATCCCACACTTCACTGCTAAAGAATCCATTACAGCTCAGCAACATGTAGATAAGATGGAGGATTCTTTTGACTATATGGAAATTGATGATGAAACAATCAAAATGAGAATCTTTGCCCAAAGCCTAGGGGGTGATGTAAAGAAATGGTTTAAAATCTTACCCCCTGGTAGTATCCAAGATCTCCCTGCATTATACCGTACCTTCATAGATAAATGGGAAGTTAGAGCGAACCCTCGCCAGCTCCTAGCAGAATACATGAGCCTTAAGAGGAACATAGGAGAGAGCATCCACGATTACACCACTAGATTCAACAACATTTACAATTCTCTCCCTCCACACATGAAACCTCCAAGAGGTATGGCCCTGGCCAAATATCCTGATGGTTTTGATGCGGACATGGCCTATGAGCTGAGGGATAAAGAGTACACCACATTAGAAGACATGCAGAAAGGAGCTATAACCATAGAGGCGAACCTGATTGAGAAAAGGGCAAGATTGAAAGCTGAGAAAAGGGTAACATATAGGGATGACGCTGTAGCTTCCACTTCAGACCCAAATTATGACAGATTATCTAAAAACGTGGAGAGACTACAGCAAATGATGGAAAAAATGGTTGTCATAGTTAGCAGTCAGAACAGAAACCAGAACCAAAATCAGAACCAAAACTTTAGAAGGAACAACAATGCTCCCAACAGACAAAGAGAGTCAGATCAACAAGTTATTCCCCCATTCTAGAACTTTTTAGATGAAGATGAGGGAATCATAGAAGAGTCTGAAGGGAATACAATAAACATGTTCAAAACAGAAGACTCAGTCATTAACTATTATTCAAGGGAAGACCATCCCTCACCTTCATACAGGGAGGGGGAATGGTCAAAAATTGAAGACTACAGATTAGGATTTGAAAATGCCATGTTACAGGTCAGGGAACAATATGAACTTAGGAGCAAAAATAACCAAGAAAATTCCAAAACAAAGACTCCTGAGATAACCATCAAGAAAAGACCTGATAAAACTTCTAAGGCATCTGCTGCAAATGACAAATCAGCAGCTGAAAGTTCTGGTAAACACAAGGAAAAAGGAAACCAAGACACTGAAAAACAAAGTCAACCAACCAGTAGTACTATCACTGCAGTTAGTGCTCCTGATAAAACGGTTCCTAACCCTGTACATAATGAGAAATCACAAACTGATTCAGCTACTAAGGCAGTAGCAAATAAAACAGAGTTGAGTACTCCAAAGACACAGTCCACTTTCAATTTAGAGAGTGAGATTGCAAAAATCAAAATCTTTGTCCCACTCTCTGAGCTAGCCACTCAGGATGTATATAAAGGCCAAATTTTGAAAGCATTGAATCTAGGGGAAAACAATGATACTGTAAATTTGAATGATGACCAACCTACCCTCTTGTTTGGTCCAAAGATTGAGGGAAAGTTTCAGGAAGGGGTAGTTCCACCTTTTTACATCAGTCTCAACATTCATGACAAGATACTCCACAATGCCATGCATGATTCTGGAGCTTCACACAATTTAATGCCTAAGGTAGTGATGGAAAAGCTAGGCCTAGAGATAACATGACCTTACAAAGATCTATATTCGTTTGACTCTAGCAGAGTGAAATGCCTAGGCCTAATCAAAGACTTATGTGTGAGTTTGACCTAGATCCCAGCTAAATGTATGGTCATGGATGTGGTGGTAGCAGATGTGCCACCCAAATATGGCATGCTGCTATCTAGATCATGGGGTGCCAAACTGCAAGGAACAATGTAGATGGATGGCTCATATGCCACTATCCCTATATTTGGCCAACTTAGGAGACTATATAGAGAGTCCCAGATGAAATTCCTAGTCAGTAGCCCCGAGAAACCTGAAAATTCACCATTATACTCTGTACATATAGACCTGGATTCTTTCATTCTTTATAACGACCAATCCTTAGGAGAGCCAGAATCTGAATGCAGAAATACAAACAAGGACGCAGAACCCATGGAATTTAGCATAATGGCCACCATAGAAGAATACGATGAAGAAAACCATGGGAAGAATAATGAAAACGAAACTCTGAGAGAACCAGTAACACAATGCAGTCGGCCTGTTAGTCACACCCTTCAAACTAACACACCACGTGAAGAACAAGGTAGCCTACAACCTAGTACAGACTCTCCAATGCAACATAATGGCGAACCCCTGTGGGAAATGAATTTCGATGGGTCCTGTACTAGGAAAACTGCTAGGGCAGGGGTGTGGCTACGTAACACAGAAAATGATCACGCTGAGAGCCATGCTGTAAATCTGCACTTCAAATGCACGAATAATATTGTAGAATATGAGGCTCTCATCCTGGGTTTGAGTCTATTGAAAAGATTAGGAGCCCATAGGATAGCTGTGAGAGGAGACTCTGAGTTGGTAATCAAACAAGTGAATGGTGAATACGCGGAAAAACATCCTCGATTAAGAGCATATAGGAACGATGCCATGGATATATTGAAAACTTTCATGGAATATGAATTGGTGTTTGTTCCCAGGAGTCAAAATGTCATTGCAAATGGATTAGCTTGCCTGGCTAGTTCATATCCTAAGACTCCCCCTGACCAACAAATCATCATTCAAACCAAGTTCAGACCTGCAGTGCGAGACAACGAAAAATATTGGCAGGTCTTTGAAGGAGATAAACAGATCGAAGATTTCCTGGTGGGCAGAAAGGAGTTTGAATTTTCTAATTCGGACTCAAAATCTAATGACAGCTGCCCAAGTGAGGATCCCCCAGATGAACAAGAAACACCTTGTAACATAGAAATAAACACCTTTTCTGAAGAAACTGGACATTCAACCAAAAAATGTGAAAATGAAGATAGCGAAGAGATAGAAGTGCTACAGGCCAAAGACAAGAATATACCCAGAGGCCTAGCACCCCTAGAGGACCTTTTTGACTTTGATGATGTAGCCAAAAAGCCCACTATAGAACATGCAGAATCAGATATAGAAGAATGCAACATAGGCACTGAAGACAGCCCAAAAAAGATAAAATTGGCTAAGTCTATACCTGCAAACATGAAGAACAAATACATTGACCTGTTTAAGGAATTCATTGATGTGTTTGCATGGAGCTATGAAGACTTGAAGGCCTATGACACCAATATCATACAACAAAAGATACCCTTGAAGGAAAATCAGAAGCCTTTCAGACAAAAACTTCGTAGGATCAATCTGAAACAATTTCCTGCAGTAGAGAAAGAGATCAAAAAAATGTATGATGCAAGCATAATAGTCCCTGTTAGGTTTTTTGATTGGGTGTCAAACTTAGTGGCTGTGAGAAAGAAAACAGGGGAGATCAGATTATGCATAGACTTTAGAAACCTCAATAGAGCCTCCCTGAAAGACAACTATCCTTTGCCTAGAATGGAACATATCCTACAAAAGGTAGTGGGCTCTAAGAGAATCTCCCTGCTTGATGGTTTTTCAGGATACAACCAAGTTCTTGTACTCCTAGAAGATCAACTCAAAACATCTTTCACCACTCCTTGGGGCACCTTCATGTATGTGAAAATGCCTTTCGGACTGATGAATGCTGGAGCCACCTTCCAGAGAGCGGTGGACATAGCTTTCTCAGATGAGATAGGACACTTCATAGTTATCTACCTGGATGACTTGAATGTCTTTTCTAAAACTGAAGAAGAAAATCTAAAACATCTGAGAAAAGTTTTTGAAAAATGTAGGAGGTACGGTCTGTCCTTAAATCCTAAGAAAACTGTTTTTGGGCTGCAAGAAGGTAAACTTCTTGGTCACATTATATCTGAGAAAGGGATTAGGATAGACTCACAACGAGTTGAGGGAATACTTCAAATCACACACCCAAGAAACGTCAAGGAATTGCAGTCCTTTATAGGGAATATCAATTTCCTTAGGAGATTCATCCCCAATCTTGCTGAGCACCTTAGGAAAATGACTGACATGCTAAAGAAAGGTGCAGGGATTAAGTGGACTATTGAAGCCAAGAAATATTTTGAGTCAGTAAAACTTGCACTCACACAGACCCCGGTCCTGATCAGCCCAGACTTCTCAAAATATTTTCAAATCTTTTCATTTTCCTCTGAACACACAATAGCTGCAGTCTTTCTGCAAAGGAATTCAGAAGGTCATGAACAACCAATTGCCTTCTTCAGCAAAGCCTTAAGAGACGCACCCTTAAAGTACGACATTATGGAAAAGCAAGCCTATGCCCTGGTAAAGGCCTTAAAAGACTTTAGGGTATACATTCTGCATTCTCATACCATAGCCTATGTTCCAAATATAGTGGTTAAAGATATCTTGTCCCAGGACCCTGATGGGAAAAGGGGCAAATGGATTGCTACAATCTTGGAATACGACCTTCAAATAAAACCCACCAAGCTGATCAAAGGTCAAGGCCTGGCCCAATTAATGGCTGAATCAAACTTGCAGGCCCTTGACATTAACATGATAAATGCCTTAGATGAGCATGAAGGATTGCCCCAGCCAACTATTGAAGAGAGGTTTCATAACTCTCCTTGGTATTCCGATATCCTTTATGTGCTCACTAATCTCAATGCCCCTCCAGAACTATCCAAAACCAAGGCCAGATTCATAAAACTCAAATCTAGAAACTACTGCATTTTAAATGAGAATCTATACTGGAAAAATCCAATTGGCCTATTGTTGAAATGTTTGTCTGAAACTGAAGCTGAAAAAATCAAACAAGAATTCCATGCTGGTGAGTGTGGAGGCCACTTGAGCTGGAAAGCCACTGCAAATAAGATACTCAGGGCTAGTTACTATTGGCCTACACTCTTCAATGATGTCAATAAAATGATTCTTGCCTGCCACAAATGCCAAATATTTGAAGGCAGAAGAAAGCTCCTTGTTTGTGCTCAACCTAGTCTCCTAAATTGAGTTCATTAATTGTGAACCAGGGTTGGTAAACTGCTGAAGTGAAGTGCACCATATGTGCCTAAGTAACCTCTTCCTACTTCGTTGTGTTTAGTGTTTTCTGATGTTTTTGGTTTTATGGTTTTATGTTTGAAAAGGGAAAGAACTAAATGCTGATGGAAAGATATTGGCCCTAAATATGGATGACAAATGACAAATGCAAATACTAAAATAGAGCAAGGCCCTAACTATGGCTAGCAAAACAAAAAATACAAAAACTTGATAATTACTCTATTGTAAATACAACATGAAATTGAAATGAACACAATGAACAAGCTAAATGTAAATGAAGTTTTCTCGTAAATCACTAATCAAACGAGATAACACAATGTACAACATCTCATCCATGAATAAAGATTTGTTGGAAAATATGTGGAAAATAATATTTGTAACAAGGTAAAGTTTCTACTCTAAACTAGTTTCTACTTATGTTCTGCAACTCAATTTAACACCACTAAACCTATCTCAAAAGTTATAGATTTCCTTTCAAAAATAGTCTTTGAAAAAGAGGCTTGTTTGTGAAATGGTAAGGAGGTTGCAAAAATACTCCATGCCTTAGACTGATACTAGCTTCTGTCCAGATGGTTATATGTTAATATGAGTTTGGAACAAAAGAAGTTTTGTAAATAATGAAGACCGTGTTATCAAATTTAACAACTAATGTAATGGATGACAACTAATCTTGAAATGTAAATACAGTGAGCTAAGCTAAGACTAAATTAAGATGCTACTAGTCTACAATAAACAGTGTGAAACTAAAAGCCATTATCAAACTTGGAAACGAAATAACAGAGCTTGAATTAAGTGCAATTTGCCTCCGGAGTGCTCTATCTAATTTGTCATGCAACTAACTATGGGATTATACAACCTATTTCGTTCATCATGAATGGTATTTTAGAAGAGCTTATAGAACAATCCTGACTGTACTATTCAATGTAATTGATTACAAACATAAAACTGAAAGCAAATACAATTTAAAAACTAAGATATCACAGCTATTTCCTACTCATTATTATGATGTTTTGGAAGAGATTTTTTTAAGAGTAAGACTAGCTATGTTACTTAGTATAAACAAACAACGAAAACCTACAGTACCACAGTTATACATTATTCATCATAATGGTATCTTGGAAAAGTTTATTAGAATAAGTTTCATTGTGATAACTTAACGAAAGAAATTGCAACTAACACTACAGCCATTCCCTATTCATCGTATTGATCTTTTGGAAGAGTTTATTAGAACAAGTGTAGCTGTAATGATTAACGAAATTAACTATGATTCAACAACTAAAAAAAAAACGAAATCAAGATACTTATCTAAATTATAAAACAGAGCTGCATAGGAGGCAGGGGCCCTCCACCACCTGGTATCATGCAATCTAACTCAAAATCGACTCAACACGTTCACAGAAATGATGTTTCTTTCATTCAAGGAGAAAAAGACTGAAAAACAGAGTATTCACAGTTCTGAAACCTAACAGCAAAAGCCAAAATCTAACTGGCGTTGCTTGGTCTCCCAAGTCATATTTATAATGAAATTACATAACAAAACTTGAGATAATGCAGGGATTACTGTCTTTCCCATTCCTATTCGAATTAAAACTCTTATTTAAGGTTGCGTACTTTGCTGCAGATAGTTGTAGAGTCTGTGTCCCGGTAGAACTCTACCTCTTGGTTTTGGTTTCCCACATGCATAACCACCTCTAGAATTGTGCTCAGACTTTGTAGGGAGCAAGGAATGATGTGGATGAAGTCTGGAATTTTCCCATATGCGCCTTTCTTTGAGACGACACTTGTAACCCACTTAAACTCTAAAATAGCTGCGGAATGTGTGATCAGCTACGGAACGCGTGATCAGCTACGGAATGCCTGTATTATGTAGCTATTTTGCAGAAAATTATTAAAACAGAAAAAATCATGAAAATACAATATGTTAATCAATTGCATGTAACCTTTAAGCAATCCTAATCATTCTTCATTGATTTTAGGCTTATGAAGTGATAAAAGAATGATGGAATGAAGTGAAGGTTTGTAAAAGAGAAGGCAATTCTAGGGCTCAACATACCCCCACTGCAAGACTATTGCATGTCCTCATGCAATTTCATCAAAACTTATTCCATTTGCTCTGAAACCTCTGTTAAAACATCCAACCTTATCTTTCTGCTTCTTTTGGCCCCAATATATTTTCTAATCTCTGTTAACTTTTCAGAAATTAGTTCTTCATCTTCCTCTTGTAGTGGAGTGTCAACTAGATTGACTACAGAGTCTAATGCTTTATTTTGAAACTGTATCTCTGTGTCTGAAGATGGATTAGTTGAAGAATGATTCTTCACCCTTAGAATTACCTTTCTGCACTTAGAGATGGATTGGCTGCAATGTGTAATGGAGGTGAATGGATGCTATAAGGGAAAATGAAGTGGCTATGGATCTGATAGAGAATTTATGATGAACTTGTGGTGAAATAAGTGAATGATACAATCTTAAGGAGATGTGGAATAGTAGGTTGGAATGTTGGATAAGGGATATGGCCAAGATATGTTAATCAATTCGAATGATAGGTTGTTTTAGGAAACATATGATTATACACATTGTATCTATTTCATGTTTTTGCTATTAAAACAATTTTCACAATTTACCTCAGAATTTTTGACCTTGTTAATTGCTGTGCTTGATGTTGTTCCTTTGGTCCTCTTTTAGCATATTGGTCTTCAAAACAGAATCCTTCAATTTCCTGTAATCATCATCTCTTTGTAGGCTGTACAATTGTGTCAGAACTGTTGAATAAGATGTGGCTGCAACATGCAATCTGTAAAAAGAAATGAAGTATGAATATGGAAGATGGATGCGAAATGTAATGGAGTGAAAGTGGAATAGGACTTGTGAAATGAAATGAAAATGGCGTGAGATGGAGTGAAAGTGGAATGGACATGTGAAAAGAAAGGAAAATGGCGTGAGATGGAGTGGAATTGTAGAATGGAATGAATTTTGCAATTTCTCTCAAATGGTACATCAGACTTCCTTGAAATTTTCTGAGGTTGTTACCAATATTATTATGCATCTTTCGACAAAAAATCTCTGCCATTGGTTACACGGATCTCCCAGAAAATGAGAAATGGCTGTAGGTGAAAGTGGCCAATTTCTTGAAGAATACACACTGAATTTTTCTAAATTTTTCTGTGTTTATTCAACCTATCTCAATGCATTTACCATAAAAATTTCAGGACCAACAGATGCACGGTTTGAAAGTTATGATAAAATCAATTTCTGCCCTGTTTCACCCTTCATTTTGCTCAATGTTGCAACAAAAAAAGTATGCCACGAACTCATTTTAAGGCAAAATTGAGTGATTCCAAAGGGAAACTATGTATTTTTACCTTCTTTACTGCCACATGCTTCCAGAATTTCATTTTGATGAAGGAAAGGTGCTGCTGTGCAAAAATACTCAAATCTGTCCTAATATGTCCATAATGCTGAAAATTGAAAATCTGCCTGAAAAACCCTTCTGAAATGCCTTTAAAATTTGATTTTTTTCAAATTTTGTCTGCGTCTTACTCAATTTATTATATTCTTAGAAAATCTAGAAGCTCAGAATTTTTTATTTCTGCTCCAATCTCTTGCAATATTTGCGCCAAAACTACCTTCTGGAAAAATTTGCAAAAAGACAAAAACAGGTTGCTTCAGCAATAGCTGCAGAAACTGCCACTGTCCACAGCTGTGTTTGAATTGACAAGAAGATGAACATGCTGCTACAAGAAACTAATAAAATGTAATGCTGAAAGTTGTTGTTGATTCCATAAAACCATTAGTCTTCATCAAAGCAACATTCATGGTACAATTCTTACCATGCGAATAAATGTGTCGAAGTCGAGCATGGGAAGAAATCATTGGATTACCGATCAATAATGAAAATCGTTAACCAATGTGAGACAACTCACCAATAATGTAAATGAGTGTCAAGGTACCTCAGTGCATCTTGACAGGGATGAATGAATGTGTCGAAGTCGAGTCGCCTGCAAGATTTGACAATCAAGAGACATTGTTGTATTCCCATTGTTATCAATGAGGAGGCTTGCCATTGATGAATGCAAGCTCCAAGGCACTTCAAATAATCTCTAATCTTGATCCCAGATAAAGTGTTGAGGTCGATGGGACAAGATCTGTTGGAAGGTGGACCTTAAGGAATTCGACATCATCCAACTCGAGCATAGAACCAAAAATAATTTGAAGAACCATGAAAGATTGAAACCATCATGAAATTGTAGAAATTATTGTGAAATTTGCTTGCTAGTTTCCTGGTTTTCAAGCAAAGCTCATGTCCAATTGCGCCAGCAAGCTGGTTTTCACAATAGGACTTATTTTTCTCTACTCTTTTTTTTCTTTTTTCTTTTTTCCTTTTTTTTCTCTTTTTTTTTATGTCCTACTCTACTTGAAAAAGAAAATCTTGTTCAAGTATATGAGTACTTCCAATGGAACCATGTTTGTAACAAGATGATAGATAAACTCATATGCAGGTTTGAAAGATACTCTTTGATATGTACCAGTATATGAGATGCCAACTGTCTTGATTTAGATGATGTCAGAAGATATTGAATAATTGAGCATTGGAATCCGATGACTGGATTGAACCAAGATTCAATGTAATCTTGTCTTCCTTGTCTTTCCTCTATCATGAAATGCAAGTCTTCGGAGATGTGATCTTCATTCGTAGAATCTGGTGATAGGCATGCATGAGACTTTTCAATCTCTGGTTCCAATATCTTCTCTCTATCAATAGACATCCATGATTCTTGGACCTCATCTGAGTCTTCTTCTGCTGGTTGTTGTTCTTCAATGACAGCTGGTGAATCATTTTGAAATACCTCAGATTTGTAAGTTGATTGAGGTGTTTTATTGTTGGGGATATGAAATGGTTGTGGAGGTAGTGGAGTGGGGAATCTTTGGGGTGTTTGTGTGGATGGTAATGGGAAAGGTTGAATTGAGGTAAAATAAGGGTGATATTGATGTTGTAGTGGAGGTAAATGGTATGAATAACATTGATGATGGTATTGAGGATAGAGAGGGAAAGATTGAGGAGAAAGTGGATTTCCTTTGTACGGCCTTTGCCAACTTTGTTGCCAAGATTGGTTTTGAGGTTGGAATTGAGATGGCCAAGGTTTCCAAAGTTGGTTTTGAGGTTGGGATTGAGATGGCCAAGGTTGCCAAGGCAAGGGTGTTTTCAAATTACCTTGAGGTTGTTGTGCATAAACTTGAAACTGTGCATAAGGATATTGCATCATATTGGGTTGATGAGGCTGCCATAGTCCTCTTGGAGCTACATAACAAAGTTGCTATTGTGCTTGATTTGCTCTATTATCCTTCTGGTAAATTGCCTTCAAGCCTGGTAATGATGGGAAATCTTCAGTAGTATGTGATCCTGCACAAATTTTACACATTTTAATGTTATCAAGTGGACATTCATGCAAAGCATGTTTCTTTCTACATTTAGGGCAAAATATAAATGAAGCAACTTTTTGCTTGTTTTGCATTCTTAGCATGTCAGTTTGTTCATTTAAATTACCAAGAATGTTTAGCAAATTGTTAGGTTCAGTTTGACTTACCAATCTTGATGCTGACTTACTTACTCTTGCCATAAATGGATCTTGAGGGGATCTTACACACTTTTCTTTTCCTCTTGATATGTTCTTGAATAGTTCACAAATTTCTTGAAATGACAATCGATAGACATCTCCTTTTCCCACAATATTAAGAAGATCAATCCATTCATCCTTTATAGCATTTAGTAGGAGAGTTTTTAATGCATCTGATCCTAAATTATGCAATTTAGATCTTTTGATATTATAAGTAAATCTCTCTACTAAATCTTCTAGGATTTCATCCTCTTTTTGGTTCATGTTAAAGACTTCATTTCTAAGGTCATGGTGCATGCAATAACCTTTATATTTTTCCAAAAATACTCTTTTCATATCATCCCATGTCCTTATAATATTTTTTTCTAAAGTCATGAACCATCTAAGAGCTATATCCTTCAATGTTGCCGGAAACAAATTCAATTTTTGCATGTGCAATGAGTAGCCATAAGATCTACAAATTATTTCAAATTCAAAAAGAAAGGTTTCCGGGTCTTCTGATCTCATACCTTTGAAGTTAGGAAGTATAGATGGATGGATGTTCTTCATTTGAACGTTGATATCAGTTTCTTGAATGGGAAATCCAAAAGGATCTCCCTCATTGTCATCATCTCCATCCATTTCTTCAACCTCCTTTGTCACCTCTTCTTCTACCTGCAAAAATATGAATTCATGATGTGGATGTGTGGCTCTTACTGCACCACATGATATAGTGGGTGTGGTAGGTGATTGAAGTTTTTGTTTTTGTTTTTTTGTTTGTTTGTTTTTTTTTTTTTTTTTGGATGGAAGAAATAAGGTTACCTAGTTACACTTCCCTGGCAACGGCGCCAAAATGTTTGTGCTCAACCTAGTCTCCTAAATTGAGTTCATTAATTGTTAACCAGGGTTGGTAAACTGCTGAAGTGAAGTGCACCATATGTGCCTAAGTAACCTCTTCCTACTTCGTTGTGTTTAGTGTTTTCTGATGTTTTTGGTTTTATGGTTTTATGTTTGAAAAGGGAAGGAACTAAATGCTGGTGGAAAGAAGCTATTGGCCTAAAATATGGATGACAAATGACAAATGCAAATACTAAAACAGAACAAGGCCTAACTATGGCTAGCAAACAACAAATACAAAGCTTGATAATGACTCTATTGTAAACTCACAACATGAAATTGAAATGAACCTGAGAAATGAAAAAGCTAAATGTAAATGAAGTTTTCTCCTAAATCACTAATCAAACAAATAACTTACAATGTACAACATCTCATCCATGAATAAAGATTTGTTGGAAAATATGTGGAAAAGAATATTTGTAACAAGGTAAAGTTTCTACTCTAAACTAGTTTCTACTTATGTTCTGCAACTCAATTTAACACCACTAAACCTATCTCAAAAGTTATAGATTTCCTTTCAAAAATAGTCTTTGAGAAAGAGGCTTGTTTGTGAAATGGTAAGGAGGTTGCAAAAATACTTCATGCCTTAGACTGATACTAGCTTCTGTCCAGATGGTTATATGTTAATATGAGTTTGGAACAAAAGAAGTTTTGTAAATAATGAAGACCGTGTTATCAAATTTAACAACTAATGTAATGGATGACAACTAATCTTGAAATGTAAATACAGTGAGCTAAGCTAAGACTAAATTAAGATGCTACTAGTCTACAATAAATAATGTGAAACTAAAAGCCATTATCAAACTTGGAAACGAAATAACAGAGCTTGAATTAAGTGCAATTTGCCTCCGGATTGCTCTATCTAATTTTTCATGCAACTAACTATGGGATTATACAGCCTATTTCATTCATCATGAATGGTATTTTAGAAGAGCTTATAGAACAATCCTGACTGTACTATTCAATGCAATTGATTACAAACATAAAACTGAAAGCAAATAAAATTTAAAAACTAAGATATCACAGCTATTTCCTACTCATTATTATGATGTTTTGGAAGAGCTTTTTTTAAGAGTAAGACTAGCTATGTTACTTAGTATAAACAAACAACGAAAACCTACAGTACCACAGTTATACATTATTCATCATAATGGTATCTTGGAAAAGTTTATTAGAATAAGTTTCACTGTGATAACTTAACGAAAGAAATTGCAACTAACACTACAACCATTCCCTATTCATCGTATTGATCTTTTGGAAGAGTTTATTAAAACAAGTGTAGCTGTAATGATTAACGAAATTAACTATGATTCAAAAACTAAAAAAAAAACGAAATCAAGATACTTATCTAAATTATAAAACAGAGCTGCACAGGAGGCAGGGGCCCTCCACCACCTGGTATCACGCAATCTAACTAAAAATCGACTCAACATGTTCACAGAAATGATGTTTCTTTCATTAAAGGAGAAAAAGACTGAAAAACAGAGTATTCACGGTTCTGAAACCTAACAGCAAAAGCCAAAATCTAACTAGCGTTGCTTGGTCTCCCAAGTCATATTTATAATGAAATTACATAACAGAACTTGAGATAATGCAGGGATTACTGTCTTTCCCATTCCTATTCGAATTAAAACTCTTATTGAAGGTGGCGTACTTTGCTGCAGACAGCTGTAGAGTCTGTGTCCCGATAGAAATCTACCTCTTGGTTTTGGTTTCCCACATGCATAACCACCTGTAGAATTGTGCTCAGACTTTGTAGGGAGCAAGGAATGATGTGGATGAAGTCTGGAATTTTCCCATATGCGCCTTTCTTTGAGACGACACCTGTAACCCACTTAAACTCTAAAACAGTTGCGGAATGCGTGATCATCTACGGAACGCGTGATCAGCTACGGAATGCTTGTATTCTGTAGCTATTTTGCAGAAAATTATTAAAACAGTAAAAATAATGAAAATACAATATGTTAATCAATTGCATGTAACCTTTAAGCAATCCTAATCATTCTTCATTGATTTTAGGCTTATGAAGTGATAAAAGAATGATGGAATGAAGTGAAGGTTTGTAAAAAAGAAGGCAATTCTAGGGCTCAACACTCCTCCCTCTCCCTTTACAACCTATCACCGTAGAAGGTCCCTTCATGCAATGGGGCCTAGACTTTATGGGAGAAATTCATCCTGCCTCCTCTGGACAACATAAATGGATCCTAACTGCTACAGATTACTTCACTAAATGGATAGAAGCCATACCCACTAGGAATGCCGCTGATTCTGTCATCATTAGGTTCCTAGAAGACTTCATCCTATCTCAGTTTGGCTGTCCAAGGAAAGTAATCACTGACAATGATGCTGCTTTTGGATCCAAGAGAATGGTTGATTTCTGTCACAGGTACGGAATAGAACTTGGTCATTCAACTGCCTATTACCCCCAAGGTAATGGACTGGTTGAATCATCTAACAAAAGCCTGGTTACAATCATTAAGAAGCTGCTGGAAGAGAACACAAAGTCATGGCATAAAAATTTGGTACATGCTTTGTGGGCTGACAGGCTCACCACGAAGAAATCTATTGGCATGTCACCATTCTAGCTGGTTTATGGAACAGAAGCAGTTTTTCCTACTAGCCTTGGAGTACCAGTGATTAATCTCTCCCAAGAGATTCAGACAGAGGAAAACATTATGGTGAGGAGAATTAATGAAACTATCCATCTGCAGCAAACAAGGGAGCAGGTTTGTAGTAGAGATGTCAGAGTGCAGGAAAGCATAAAGAGGCAGTTTGAAAAAAGAGCCAAAGCTTCAAATTTCAAATTTGGGGACAAGGTTCTGAAATGGGATTCAAGGAGAGAGGACAAAGGTAAACATGGAAAGTTTGAAAGTTTGTGGCAAGGTCCATTCATCATCCAGGCCACTGTAGGTCCTAATGCATTCTTCTTACAAGAACCTGATGGTACAGAGCTGCTTGGGGGTCCTGTCAATGGCAGGATGCTCAAACACTACTTCTGCTAATTTTCATTTCCAGTTCCATTCCCATTTTACATACCATTGCAGTTTTATTTTCAAGAAAATAGAGAAAATGTTTCCAAAAATAGAGAAGGTAGAAGTTCAAACATGCTCAAAACATGGACCTCTGAAAAGTGCAAAAAGATTGGCTCTAATATGATCAAAACCTGAGCCAAAGAAAGAAAGGCAACTGGTCCTAACATGCCCAAAATCTGGACCAGCAAAGGAAAAGGAAGAATCAGCACTAACATGCCTAAAACCATAGCTGAAAATGAAGAAGAAAATGTGGCTCTAATACGCTCAAAATCTTAGTCACAAACAGAGAAGGATACTTCAAAAGTTCAAATTTCAAACCTTCAAAGTTTTGTTTCACTCCATAGCAAGTCAGACAGTTTAATCCTGACTTGGCTGTTTTTCAATTTCCTATCTTAGAATGTAGGAGAAGAAACCTGTTGGACAGTTTAATCCCAGCAGGTAGTAGATTAGGTAGAGAATTATATGAGACCAAAAGTATAATCTGGTCTCATGGAGAAATAAGGGTAGATTTAGAATAGGTTTATTTTTATGTTTCAAGAATAAATAAGTAAAGGGTCTGCTAGTTCAGATGCACCCAAGGGAAAATTGTTAGGACTGTAGTTTGGGTAGGTAGACTGGTTGGGAAAATGTTTCTGCTGATGTAACATATTCATATTGTGGCAGCTGATCAAAGAAAGGGATGTGCCAAGCAGCAGGCATCTAGCCTACTCCAAAGATTATTTCTGGTTTCTTGACTCCTTCAAGAAGCAGCCATCCCCATGTGGAGCCACTGTTAGCCCCCCTATGAAATTCTTGACAAGCAAGCTGGGGGCTAGATTATTGTGGAGCCTTCAAGGAATGCCTTTCCCCTGGAAAACCATCCTCCTTGAATTCTCTGAGTGCTATTCCCAATGCAAATCCTATTTGCTGATCCATTCCTAAAAGGCCTACTATTCCCCCTTGCACCCCTGCAATTATCCCTTTCTCCCCTTTTCCCTCCTATCAAAGTACCATTGTGCCCCAGTTTCCCTTGTTCATCCCTGAAATCCCCTCAAAATCCCCTTGAAATCCTATTTCTGCCCCTTGTTTGGCCTTTTCATCCTTCATTCTCCTATCGTTGCCCTGGGCTAGCCTTAAAACACTTTAAAAATGGGCCTAGATCATAATTTCATTGAAAAATGGCTTTAAAACCCACTTTCCGACTATATGATAGGCCTAGCCCTTTCTCTGCTAGCCCCATGCCCTTTTTTCCCATGTAACCCAGCGTCGTGACCTAAGCGTTGTCCCCAAAGGCGCTTCCCATAAACCATGAAGCTTTATAATAAGATTTTTATTATAAAGTCCCCCGCTTTCATCTCCACCATCCGTTTAAAATATGATCCGACGATGCGAAGTTCGCCCGATCAGTGGTCCCCACTCCCGTCCCCGCGCACTGTTCAAAACCGCCTGTTTATTTCGCACCGCCTTTGGGCGGGTGGCGGTTTTCCCCCGTTGCCCAGCGATTCCACTAGCCGTATGCCGCGTGTCCCCTGTACGAAGGCAAAACCACTTTCTCCCCGTGCATTATCTTTCGACCAGAGTCACGCAGCGAAATGAATACAAGCTGTCAGATCTTGCGCGCCTCATCCGACGGCCATCATTCGCTAGAGTTGCACGCCGCTTAACCCATGTCATGTCCCGTCCGCTGCCGTTGATCTCCATCACGATCAACGGTTCAGATATGTTCGCCTTCCGTTGACCACCCCCCCGAGTCCGCTCACCACGTCATCTCCACGTGGATTCATCATACGCCAGACCATGCCATCACATATATTGTTTCGGTTTCGTGTTTTTTTAAGGTTTTTCATTTGTTTGTTCTGCAGACTGCCATCTCCACCAGAGCGGATCTCCGTTGTTCCTCTGCATTTCTCTTCGCCATGTCACCGTCTGCACGACCTTTTCTCCGCCTCCACATCATCCGCCACCCCATTCATGGTTTCCTTAACTTGTTTGTGTATTTTGCAGGGTTATTAAGAACTGATGGCCGCCATGGTGTGCGTCTCTGTTACAAGGACATCAAGAGTCAAAAAAGATCATTTTCAGAGGCCTAATTTATAAAAAACGACCCGGGAAGGTGAAGATAAGATGGTCATTTAAGAGAACAGGGTTTAGACTCGGTAGAAAATCTCCCAGCGCCATTAAAACCCGAGCTAACTTGTTAGAAGCAGAAATGGAGCGGCAGAGTGTTTCAGTAAAAAGAAAAGGAGATTAAGGCACGTTAATGAAGATCTTAAGCCTGAAATCAAGGTTTTAGGAGGCAAAGCACCAGTTTGAAGACCCCGAGGATCGATCAGGAGATCCTGTGCAAAGCAAAAGGTAACATCAGGGTTTATTCGTCAGCAGAATGTTTTTCTTCATCAAGTACAGGGCACCCATACAACTTTTATTATGCACATTGTCCCTGAAGATCTTTCAACCAGACAGCAGTTCAAAACCACCAGAGCATTTATATGGCAGACCTCTCCGCAGATTATTTTATTTTTGATCAAAGCACCAGGAGTACTACAGCCAAAAGACGTCAAGATCATATCTGGAGAAGATATCTCTTTCACAAGGGAGGTGACAGAGATTAAATACACAGCAGTTAAATAGAATGGGTCTCGGCCCTGCATTCATTTTCTGTGTTCAGTGTTACATTTAGGGTTCACCTACCCACCTCAGTCGATATTCTGTTCATCCTCTGCTATAAAACACAGAAGGAAATTATTGTAATGTTGGTTGGTTGTTGATGAGATATCAGTGAAACGCAAGTATTTTCCTCTTGAGACAAGTTCTCTGTGTAATATTGTAAGATAGGCTGAGATTTGATGTATTCAGACTGAATGTTCAAGCTGTGGGCATTGATGTACCTGATTGGTGTCATTTTTAATGTGATAAGCACATTTCTTCGGATCCTGATCTTAAGCAGCTGGTGATGTTTTCCTTTCTCTGTATTTGTGATTGACTTGCTTTCATTTCATTATGTTTCTTCAGGCTCGCATCAGAAGTTTGGCATAATATTTACCCTTGATAGGTACCTTATGTTTCTACTCTCCCAGCCCTTTATGTTTTCTAGTTATATGTGTATCTGAATATTGATTTCAATTGATTTAACCAGTGTAGTGGATGTTATTGCCTGCTCTCTGATGTATGAATTAATGAAATCTATGTTTAGATGTTCCTGTTAGGATTTAGTTGGATGTGTTGAGAACACTAGGAGGTCTAGAACACTGCCTCTGCCTCACTAGGATCTTTCCATCCCAATTAGCCCTCTCTAAGATCCCTTGTCTTGCCTCTGATCTTGTCCAAGTAGGTCTAGAGTTAAATGACCTCTGACCTGATCTATAGACAGGATTGGATGGTTCCCCTCTTTTCATTTTCAGTCCTTAATGTTCCATCCCAATTATCATCTCTAAGATCCAGATGCTCTGGATGACAAGCCCAACTGAAAGCTTTCACATTGACCACGAGTAAATCCTTTCTTGACTCCATTGCCTAATGGCCTAAATGTTCCCTGAGTTATCTGTCTTAGCCTAATTCCCTCTATGACTCATCCTTGTCTTATATTGGACCTTCCTTTCCTGATTCCCAACAACCAAACACAAACAATCAAACAAACAACCCTGAGCCCATAACTAGCCTAAAACCTTAACATTTGAGCTTCAAAGACATAAAACCTTTGACTATCATAGAGAGATCCCTCTCTGGACCTAGGAGGGCTAGATCCTAAGGTCTGAAAGTGATTCTATGTTGTCTCATCTTTTGGTCTTTTCAACCTGGCCAAAACATGGGAACCCCAACACGTCACATGAATGTAAACAGGTGAACCAAAAATCCTCAAATGGGAAATATCAGGCCTCTTACCAGAAAATGCCTCCTCGGGTGTACTCATGCCAAGTATCCTGTGAGGACAACGGTTTTGCACATAAACCGTAGTATTGCATGCCTCAGCCCAAAAGTGTATGGGAAGGCCCTGATCATGCAACATCACCCGTGCTGCACCCACGATTGTTCTGTTCTTCAGCTCTGAAACCCCATTCTATTCTAGGTTATGAGGTGCTATGAGCTCTCTTCGAATTCCTTTTGTGTTGCAAAATTCCTTGAACTCACCAGAGATGAATTCACTACCATTGTCGCTCCTGAGAGCCTTCATTTGCTTCCCCGATTCTTTCTCAACCAGTGCCTTGAACTCACAGAACTTTGAGTATGTCTCGCTCCTCTTCTGCATGAATAAGATCCAGCAATTACGATAAAAATCATCAACAAATATCACATAGTACCTGTGCTTTGCTGTCGAAGATACTGAGAAAGGTCCACACATGTCTGTGTGAATTCTCTCAAGGATCGTTGTGGTGTGACTATCCTTCTCATGAAAGGTGGCTTTCACAAATTTTCCCAAGGTACATCCCTTGCACTGATCTAACTGCGCAAGAGTACCCTTAGGAAGCCCAGTAGAAATCTGTTGCAGTATCTTCAAAGCTCCATGGTGAAGGTGGCCCAATATCCTGTGCCACAACTCGCCATCATCCCGGCTCACCACTCCTTCTGCCTTGCCTGCCATTGCTGCACAGCCATATACCTACAACTGATAAAGTTTCTTAACTCGAACCCCTATCCTTCGGGTTTCACCAGTTGGCTTACTGCACAGGAAAGTCTTTCCCTCGCTAAAGACAACATCATATCCCTTTTCTTCTAACATGGCCACCAAGATCAGATTCTTCTTCAATCCTGGAACATGCATCACTTCCTTCAATACGAAGGGTTTACCATAATCCCTCTCAAAGGAAATGGTACCGATATCAGTCGCACTGTATCTACCATCCTCGCCCATCTCGATGTGCACTCCAATATCTTTCTCATCTAGATCAGTAAAAAAATATTTGTCTCCGGCCATATGAAAAGATGCACCACTGTCAAGAAACCACACTAAACCCATCACACTTGAGACCAAGCATGCGATCAGCGAAAAATCTAGCTCAAACTGCGAGGCTAAGGCCTCTCCAGCTACAGATCTAGAAGCCTGCTTATTTTCCTTCTTCTGTGGAAAATTAGTGGCGTAATGTCCGTGTTGGTGATAGTGAAAGCACTTCACCTTGGACATGTCCTACTTCTTGCCTTTCGCACCGGATTTAGAAGAATTCTTCTTGCTCTTCCCCTTCCTTGCTTTGGCAGCCAAAGCGCAATATTCTTCATCTAATTTCTTTGATGAAAATCTGTCCCTGGTACTTTTCCTTATCTCCTCTTGCACAAGATCCGACCACAGTCACTCCCATCCTGGCAATTTCTCCCGACCATTGACAGAGTCCTAATAAGAATTCCAACTCTTCGGAAGCCCAAGGAGAGCCAAGCTCACCAATTCCTCGTCATCAACAGTAACCCCCACACTTCCCAGCTCATCCCTGCATTGGATGAACTTCGTGAGGTGCTTGAGCATACTGTCGCCTTTCTCCATTTTTTATGTTCCTAAGTTTATCCTTGAGCGCCAAATTCCTCTGGTCGCTATTGCTTTGAAATAAATCTGTCAAAGCTTTCCACATCAAGAATGGAGAAGATTTACCATCAAGTTTGGACACTATGTGATCCTTCACACCTTCCAACAGAATCCTTCGACACTTTGTAGTCTTCTTTTGCCATGCGTCAAGTACGACAGCATTGCTAGAAGTAGGTTTTTGAATTTCTGCATCTATGAACTCCTTCAACCCATTTTCATCCAGCACCACCTCCATTATGTCCTTGCATGCAATATAATTCGAGCTTCCCTCAAGGGCATACTCCAATCGCAATCCGTTGAAAGACATCTCAACTTCAACACCAAGAAAACACTATTGCAAATTCGAATTCCACCAGCTCAAAACTCAACCGCTTCAATGTTTTGCAATTTCTCCAATGATCAATATCACTCTGATACCATGTAGAAATTTGAATAACTGATATGTTATCCACCGAGATTCTCCTGATCACACACTATTTTAAGTTCATGTACAATACAAAATCTCTTCTACCATTGATCATTAATTGCGGAAATAAAAACAATCGCATGCGCACATTAAAACCATAAACAATCACACATATGAACACAGTATTTTATGGAAAAGCTTAAAGCTGAAAAACACCAACTATATGTATATTATATTTCATAGAGATCATGTAAAAATCATCATACAAAGCTCCTCACAAGCTCTCAGTACAATCTCCAATTGCTCACACTAATCAAGCTAGATCTAGCAAAACACATGCTCCAATCTCTGCCACCTGATAGCCTGCCTCTACTGTGCAATCAATGCTAAAGAATGGCTCATAAATAACTTCGAACCACCTGGCTTGTACTACGCAATCCTCATTGGCATCTCCAATCACTGGTTGTTGAAAATCATGCAACAGTATAGTCACAACTGATAGTCACACTGCTCTTTCACCTATCTCTTCACTGGTCTCCACTGAAACTGTCCATGCACTGAAGTTAACTGATGTATTATTTAGTTGATTAATGAGTTTATAATTAGTTAATTAATTAATAATTAATTCACACCACTCTCACTCATGTATCAATCAGTTAGACTAGATACAACTAGCTCAAATATGTTTAGCTTAGTTAAAATGAACATAACTCCATTAACTTCCTCAATCAACTCCACCAAACTCTCTCACATGAGTTCTAACTGAAGTATCCATGCAATAGCTCCACTCAACCCTTAGGAATAGCGCAATTCCTTCTGTCAGCTTCTGTGCCACATTTTTGCACTTAACTGAAGTGCTCCAAGAGAATAAGATAATGTTTATAGTCCAAATATTATTAAGAGCTAATAATATTCGACATATCTATTTTTAGACTAGCAATCTAAAAATAGATTCTGCCCAATATGTCTAAAAATATAAGTCCATCTATTTTTCCAACTTGACCAACCATCCACAAATAGCATCCTGCAACTCATAGAATATGATCGACATGAATAAAAATAGACATAGTCTAAAAATAGACTTTGCGCCAAAAATAGCCTGCGGGCCCACTTAGTGAAGGCAACTTCTTTCCACTAAGCTCATCATATTGTTGCAATCTCAACACTCATTTTTAGTAGTGTACTTGGATGACATCCTGATCTTAAGCCAGACTTGGGCGGAGCACCTCCACCACATCCGACAAGTCCTCCAAACATAGTGGCAACACAATTTGTGTGCCAATTTGGAGAAGTGCACTTTTGGCATGATCGAGGTTCAGTATTCAGGATAAATTATTGATGAGCGGGGGGTTTATGTGGATCCAAACAAGATATAATTCATTCAGGATTAGCCAGCCCTAACCACTCCAACAGAGCTTTGCAGCTTTCTGGGTCTTGCTAATTTATACCACAGGTTTGTGTTGGGATTCTCTCATATCACATGGCCCTTGAGTCAAGTCACCAAGGGAGAAGCGAAAGAAAAATTATTTTGGTTGGAATCTCAACAAAAGGTGTTCGTAAAATTGAAACATCGCCTCTGATATGCTCTAGTGCACACATTACCAGATTTGCAACAACCATTTGAGATCAAGACAGATGCCTTTGACTATGTTATTGGGGTAGTTCTTACTCAACAAGGGCATCCAGTGGCATAACAGAGTAAGACATTATCCGACACAGTTCCCAAGTATCCCACTTATGACAAAGAAATGTATTCAATTGTGAAGGCTTGCCGAAAATGGAAGAATTACATTTTGGGGAAGAAAACAGTCATCCACACATACTACCAACCCCTGTAGTTCATACAGACACAAAGGAAGTAGCAGAATGATCGCCATCAGAAGTGGTCCACATATCTTCAATAGTTTCATTTGAATATCAAGTACAAGAAGGGTAACACCAATGAAGTTGCATACTGCCTCAGTCGACCACCGATCATGGCACCAACCACCATTCTCAACTCTTGTGGGCATGAGACTTATAATTGGCTGCTTCTCTACAAGAGCGATCAAGAATTCGGTCAGACATACAGGACACTCTTGGAGGGTACACAAGTTCCAAATTTTCACCTTCAGGATGCACTGCTATGTCACCTGGGACACCTTTGTGTTCCTTCGAGCAAGCATGCCAAGATGATTTGGGAAGCACACTACAATCAAGTCACTAGGAATTTCGAGTTTGAGAAACAGTGGCAGTACTACAAAATTATTTCTATTGGCAAACCTTCAATAGGATGTCGAGAAGTACATCAGATCCTGCACTGCTTGCACTAATGCCAAACCAACCATCAAGAAACAAGGCCTCTATACTCCACTACCTACCCCTAGTCAACCATGGGAGTCCATCTCCATGTATTACATGTTGTTCCTTCCTTATACTAAGCATGGAAATGACTGTATTTTCGTGGTCATAGACAGATTCTCGAAGATGGCCATTATAGTGGCCTTCAAGAACAATATCAGATTAGAAGCCACTGCTAAACTCTTCTTTGAATGAGTATGGGTGCACCTTGGGATCCCACAGTCTATCATCTCAGATCACAACAGCAGGTTCCTCAGCACATTTTGGTCCAACCTCTGGTTAATGTTGGACACCAAGCTCACAAAGTCCATAGCTTTCCATCCCAAACTAATGGTCAGACAGAGGTCGTCAACAAGATGATCGTACACATTTTCTACATGTAAAATTCAAAGCATCCACAAGCATGGGATGAGAGCATTCCCTATGTACAACACAGTTATAACTAGACTCTCCACAACTCAACCAACCACAACCCCTTTCAGGTGGGTTTGGGATTCCAGCCACTATGTCCCATTGACGTATCTATGCCATTTGTGGCTACTCATGCTGATTCAGCTCATGTCCAGTATGAATCTGACAAGGCAAATAATTTCATTGAGCACATTCAGCACATCCACCAATAGGTTCATGACATATTGGGCACAGCCGTGCTAAGTAAAATCAATGACTTGATCAACATCGGGTGCCACACAAATTCCATTTGGGCGACAAAGTGTGGCTACATTTGCAGAAGGAGTGCCTCGCTGGACCCCATTGCAAGCTTCTCCCACTCTAATATGGGTCGTACACCATAACCAAGGATGTAGGGGTCAATTCCTTTGAGCTCATTATTCCACCATTCCTTGGTCTGCACCAAGTGTTCAATGTGGACCACTTTCAGCCCTACTTCCCACCTCTACTAGACACCTCTGACATTGCATAACAACTCATACAAATAGATTTAAACCAAGATTGCATCAAACAGGCCACCATAGATCATATCATGGACATGAAAATCAAGAACATTTTCCAGCAGAAGATCCAACTGTATTGGGTTGTCAAAGCAAGCCAACTCCTGCACCAAGGAAAATGGTTCACTAGGGAGCAAGTTCAGTAGAAGTTTCCTCATCTCATGGAGGAAATCAATGCAATAGGGACCATTCCTTCCTAAGGGGGGAGGAATGATCCAGTTGGATATTTGTGGCCACCTGCCTATTCCACTTGGGGCCTCACTATTGTTTCTTTCAGTTTTTCAGTTTCCTTAATTGTAGCACAATTTACTATTTTTAGCAGTTTTTCGGGTTCTGAACTTTCGGAGCCGTTTTGAGGCCCTAAACAAAGTTTTTTGTAAAACCCTATAGAAACATGGAAGTTCCTTCAATTCAAAATAATTATTCCTCGGATAGATATTTATAACGAGGTATTGTGTGCATCAAACAGAGATCATATGCCAAAGTTACATCCCTGAGAAGATTGATGTACCAATTTACCCAAACGAGACCCATAGTTTTGGCGCCTCATCTCCTAGGGTTAGGTTTTTGGATGTCTAGGGCTTTCCATTGTTTCTCAATAATAAATAGCCCCTCGGTCCTAATTGTAACAGAGTTCAGAGGCCTGTAGCCACCACATCTCTTCTCAGAGATAAGCTACCAGCACCCTAGCTCGTTTATTTCCATTCTGTTTGTAAGCATAATTCAATTATTAGTTATTAATGAAATGAAGTTTTATTTTTGCTGCATCTCTTCTTTCAAGTGTATTTTTTAATTTCATTGTGTTCCTGCATAAATTTGGGGGGCTGAAAACACTCCCCCGTCGTTGATCCGGGCATGGGAAAATCTCAGCCATCCATTTTTATCATAAGGTTAAAACTTTGCAGAAAACTTATATCTTCAAATTTATTACATGCACATAAAGCCCGATTAATCTTTGCTAAAACTGATATTAGTCAAATCTTAATGACATCCTAAAACCTACTTAAAAAATTCACTAATGCTGCATTTAAACTAGTAAAGCATTTTTTTATTCTTTCTTTGTCAGCTAACCATGATTAAATGGTCTTATTAACTTCACTAATCAAACTCAATCACGATTAAACTGTGTGATTGATTTATTCACTAAACTAATCTATTTTATTACATCCAAATCATGATTAAACAGTGTGATTAGAGTAACGATATCTATTTTTCTTATTACAAAGTGGCATTTTTGCTAGCAGCATATTGATTCAAATTTTATGTGTGTTAACTGAGGCAATTTGTATTTCTTGAGTGGCCTTTAGGCTTGCTCACTCCTATACATCCTTTTGGGGTTTCTTCATTTTTTTTTTCTATTTTCCTTCTTCACATATATATTCTTTTTATACCCACTTCTCATTTCTTTCGATATTATTTTTTTTCTTTTTGTTTTGTAAATCATTTGTAGAATACAATATAACTTACAATTTCATCAGCTGAAAGAAAATAGCCATTCATCAATTAAACCTACGAATCATAGACCCTAACACCTCCCTTATGTCCTCAGGATGATTTTGAAAGTATGAGTAAGTTAGATTGTCCCTAGCATGGTCAACCTTTATGGATGGGGCATTTTGACTTCATTTGGCATGGCTTTACACTTGTGAACCATATGGCCTCTTCTTCCCATAAGTTCGTGTATATGAACCCTTGGCCCGTGCCCGGCTGTGGGCACACATTAGCATGACCTACCAGACTGAGTTGCAGTTGTACATACTGTACATGAGAGTGTGATTCTTTATTCCCTTTTTGGTTTAGTGTGTGATGCGAGTATTTATCATGCCTTATTTATACCAAAAATTAAAAAAACTAAAAATATAGGTCTTGTTTTTCCCTCGCCCATGATTATTTCTTTAATTATGTGATTGAACCATGGGTCTAGTCTTTTTAGATGGTTTTTACAGGAGAGGGTGTCATTACTATTGCAACATCCATTGGAACTTAGGTGTGTTTCTCTTGAACTGGCATATAGGGGTAGGTCGTTTTCGCTGATTTCGCATTTTGACCGTCAACACTATTTTTATGCCTTAGGTTCAACCTCGTCAAGTTGTGACTTTCACCACTTCTTGTATGCATGTTTTAACTCGGCGGTAGAGCTTACCTAATCATGGATACCCTAGTTAGCACCTCCTTTCTATATTGGTGTCCATGAAGTAATTTTTATTATCTTTTTGGAATCCCTCCTTTTGTCCCACCATGACTTCGAATTTGAGCCTCATGTCCTATTCTTCATCTATTTTATGGCCATACCCCGAGAGGATTACACACTATATCCCTTGTGAATTCCACTTTTATGAGCCTAATTCTACATTTTGAGCCTTGGATTCTCTATTCCATTATCATCATCTGCTTGGTATATTGTTCGCATACACTTGGTGTTTTACCCTTTCCTCAAGAAACTGCTGTGATGAGTGGTCTTATTAGCTAGCCTCATGTTCACATTATGTCATGAGAAGTTCCACCATTAATGGAACTATTTTCTTCCCTTTATACCACTTGTTCCTCCAAGAGGATTTCTCTTTAAGCTCGTTTTAGACTCCTTAACTTATAAAATATTCTCGAGTGAACTTGTCTACTTCACGCTCATTAAAGTACTTGAAGTGTTGTCTACCCAGTATAATTTTAACCCTTTTCCATACTAGGATAGATTATTTATGAAAAATGAATACCCTACTCTATTGTGGCTAAAAGGTTCCCCCCTGTATAATTTTATCTCTTTTTCGGGCTTGTGGAACAACTTTACGAAAAGGAAACTTATAAAAAGAGAGAGGAGGGAACATCTATCTTCATTTTTCATCTATTCGGAAGTGACCATTGCATCACCCTTGAACATGGCACATGTCTGTCTCATTATCTTATAGTTTGGTTTTAGCTTACCTAGGAGTCGTAGCATCCATACCAGTCTCTTTACTCTTCCGGCTTGTTACTCTTCCAGTCATATGGAGCGTGACTCGATGCCTCTTGCATCGTTGCATCATATCACATGGTGCTCATTTAGTCATGCTGCAAGGTCATTATTGTGTCGTGCTGTTATTTGTTCAAGGGAAGTCTCAGCCTGTGTCAGCCATCTATAGTAGCATGTTGACCATTTTGAGTCGGCCATCCCTTTCTCAGTTGTAGTTCATCGCTTCATGACTTCATCCATACATCATGTTAGGTTCCCGTGATTTGGCCGATTGGTGAGCCAAATGATGATGTAACATCAAACCAAGCTTTGGAGCCCAAAGACCTAGCCTTCCTGGACTCAGAGAGGGCTCTCTCTATATGTGTAAAAGATACCGGTGTGTTTGCTTATGGTGTTCTGATATTAGGCTAGTTATGAAGTGAGCTTTTTGATTTTTGGTTTTTTAAGTTTGTGAGGGATAAACTGATCAAAGATATAAAATGGGTAACCAGAAGTTAGATCAACTGGGCTATGGGGTCAAAAAGGTCAAGGAAACTATCAGATGAAGATACAAGGCTGCTGTAGGGCCGATTTGATTCAAGGTAGAAAGGATCTTTGGGAAAAATGGAGTAAATGGACATCAAGTTTGTGAAAGACAAAGGATTTCAAGCATAACTAGTTTGATAGCAGACATAAACATGTTATGGCAAGCCATTAATCATGCAAAATGTAACTACAAGCTAAATAAATCATAGAAATAAACAGTCAAGCTATGCATAGAAGTATAAGACCCTCTAACTTTGGGAAATGGCTATCAGACTTTGGGGAAAACACATAAGACAGACTAACAACTCAAAATACTATGCCGAAACGCCTAAACACAGTCTTTAAGTTATTGGGAACTTTGACAAACAAGCTTTCATAGTTTTAGGCAAAGGGCTAGATCGGGACTAGGCCTCCTTGGTTCAACAAGATGATAATCTAATCAGTCAAAGAGATAGTTTCATGGAAAGAGCTATGGACAGCCATAGGTAAGCAGGGCACACCATACATCCTACTCAACATGCATAGAACTTATAAATGAAACTAGCAACAATATCCTTAAATTACTAAAGAGCAGTTAAGAATTCTTTAGTGCAACTAAGGAAGAAGAAAACATAAAAGCTATGAACATTCAGGAATTTTGAGGTGCCTCCATGGGCATATCTCAAACTTAATCTCTACTGATCTATAGCAAGCAAGAAAACATGTATTATGAATGAAAACTAGAAGACAACAACAAAGCAAGAAACACTATACCATTCTACCATGTCATGGAATCCATCAACAATCCTTCATCATTCATCAAAAGCATCCAAGAGGCAGTCCAAAATCATAACACAAGTATGTTCTTCAAAGCTCATATGACCAATATATTGCTTCTTCTCTCCAGTTCAGCCTTGTTTACAATGAGAGTTTGTGGAATAAATAGGCTCAAGTGAGGAAAACCTCATGGTTCAACTTCCATCCTCATTGGCCTAATCAAAATATCTAAACTTGTCCTTGAGGCTTTGCAAAGCCCAAGGCACAAAAATATCTCATAAAATATCTAAAAATTGCTAAAAAGGGGAATTTATTGACTTTGCAACATTTTCCAAGTGCAAAAATAGCTAAACGCACATTTGGAAAAAGTAGATTTTTGAGGTTCAAAAATTACAAAAATACTTCAAATTTTTATCAGAAAAACGTCCCCTGACTTGCTGGAAACATTTGGCAGCCTTCCTGATGTCGAAACGAAGCTCATGATAGCTCGTTGGAAAGCTCTGAGTGTCTACTTTCCAGCGCAACTAAAATCACCTCCATCTGATGCCTGGAGGTCCTCCAAAACTATACCTGTGTGTAAAAAGCCAGAAAATTACAGACTGCTGATATGCCGGGCAGAATGTGCAAAAAGTGAGCATTTTTCGCCGTTTTGAGGGGGAAAATGATCTTCAAATGCTCTAAAAATCGCTGAGGACCTGATCATGAAATTATGGCATCAAGTGGTGTCATCCTCCTCCCTTGACAAATCCTCAAAATGAAATGGCGAATTTATGAGTTTTCGACCAAAAACTCAAAAAATGCCAAAAAACAAAAAGTTGTCAAAATGGGCCCAAAATTGGTGCGCATGACCCTCAAGGGTCCCTAGCAACATGCTCGGAAGCTGAGGCCAAAATTTCAAGTGTTGATATGCCTTTCTCCTCTTTCCGTGCCAGGCACTTCCCCTTTGCTTCCTTCAATTTCTCTTGGGTGGCCTTTAGCTTGTGCCGGGCAAACTGATTCAACTTTTGAAAGTGATGTGTCCTCTTCCTTTACAGCTCCAGATCTCTATTTGCTCTTTCAAGCTTCATCTCCAAGTGTTTGTTGGCTCTTTCTAACCATGCTTCTTTATTTTCTTCAATTTCTTGCTCAATTAGGGCAGTGAGGGTAAAGGATTGAAGATGGGCCTGTTCTTCCTCTTTTTGCTTTTCCAGGGCTCTTTTAAGCCCTATGGTCCTAGGCCTCTTCCGCCTAGGCTGGTCTTCCTCTTCATCCTCATCAAAATCACCAATGAGCTCCTCTATCCTCATTTGTGCTTTATCTGCTTCATTCTTGTATTTGATTTCCCGTGCTTCATGAACAGCTAAATGGACATTCATTTGTTTGTTTTGGGTCTCCAAGAAATAGTTGAAGTTCCTTGCCCGATGAAGGTCCTTCTCCAATGCCTCAATTTGCCCCTCTCTATGGATTAGGAGGTTTTCAAGAATGCGTGCTTCATTATCGCTGTCATCACTTTGGATTGGAATGACAGCCAATGCACCTCCATGTTTTTTACTTTCTCCAACCTTGCTTTTCCCTTTGAAGGCCAATCTTGCACTTTTCCTTCTTGGCATGCTAGCGAGGGGTTCCTTGGGCGATTTTATTTTGCTAGGGACAACTTTTGTCACTTTTGGGGTGGCAGCCTTAGGCCCTTTCTTCCTTTCTGTGCTGGGCTTTGTTCTTTTGGGAGGAGGAGACACAACTGCTTTACCCTTGACATCTTCTTGAAACTGCTACTCTCCTTGAGGCTGCTATGTGTCTTCTTCTTGCTGTTCAATTTGCTGCCCCTGTTCGCTAACATCAATTTGTTGTTCTACTTCAATGCCTTGTTCAATTTGTGTTTCAACCTGCTGCCCTTTTTCACCAAAATCAAGTTTCTGCTGTGCTTGGATTTCCTGTTCATTTTGTGGCTCAAGTTGTTGCTCAACTTCCTGCCCAAGCTGTTGTTCTTCCTCTTGTACCTGTTGTTCATCATCTTCCGTTCGCTGCTGACCTTCACCACTGTCTTGTTGTTGTTCCTCATCTTCAGTTTGCTGCTCTTCATCCCTTTCCTCTTGCTCATGACCTTTCTCTTCTTGCTGTCTACTTCCCTCTCCTTCTTCCTGCTGTCCTGACTGTTCTGTGGTAATTTTGAGCCTTCTAGGAGTAGGCATGCTGGACAAAGGTATAGGGCAATGAATAGGCTGAGTGGGAGCTGTATGGACCGGAGGAACATTAGAGAAATCCGGGTGGCTGATAAAAACATCCCATGGAACCTATTTCTTCTCTAGCTGGTGTAGGATGATAATTTTGATCAGAGAATGATGGAAAAGGGAAGGTATTTGCAGAGGTGGGGCCTTCTTCTAAACTGTGGATGCCATCTTCTCGAGGCTTTTGTATAAAAAGTAAGGGAGATTTAGCTGCCTGGTTCTAGTGAAATGCATCAATAGTCGGACATGGTAGGCATAAACTCGAGAAAACCTCCCTTCACAAGTAAAATACTTCATTATGACTTTCATTAGAGGAGCATAGCTGTCAAGAAGATAAGAAAAAGGAAAAATAGTAGTGCAAGTATCTCTATGCTCAGGCTTGATGAAAGGCTTGTAATCTTCTAAGTCAAGATGGGTCTGTTTGAACCATTTCTCGCCATGATATGGAATCTTGGTGGCTTTGGACACTGATCTTGGAGAAAACTTGAAATCAAGGTCCGCTACCTGGAAATTCTTGTTCTGGAACCTCAGGGCGCATAGGTGTGTTAATGGCGAAAAAATTTTGACCTCCTATATCTTCTAGCAGAAATCTAGGCAACCTACTTCATGGAAGTTGAAAAGGATGGATGGATGAGCATTAACCTCCTCTGTAGAGATTGGCTCATATCTTTTATGCGAACCACTTCTGTTGTCCTGCCTAGGAGGCATTTTGACCTAGATGTGCTTTTGAAGAACCAAACAGCCTCACTGTCTATAAACTGCCTTCTTGGAGCCAAATTGTGTCAATTCACTGTTTTGATAGAGAAAAAATGTATTTGGATGATTGCAACCAGTTTCCTTACAATACAAAACCCCTTCTCTTTCAAAAAGTGGCATGTCCACCTTTAAAGTATCTCAACTAGGAGACTTTTTACTAAGAGACAATATAGTGGAATGGAGACAGACTGTTAGGTGAAAATGTTGTTTAGAGTTGTCAAAGTTACCTTGCTCTGTGGTGCTTGGAGCTTAAAACCTGTTTATATTTCTGACCATTGATAAACTCCTCAATCTTCACAAACTTCCCCTTCCTAGTGTGCCAATCACTCAACAAACTTATATCTGATGCAATCAACCCTTGATGTAAGCATACAGTCAATGCCACAGTTTATGTGACCAGGTGACAGAGTTTTGAAAAATGCTTCAAACAGTTCAACAAAGCCTGTGAGAGTTTTCTCTTTTCAAAATAATCAAGGCCTCTTATCAAGGTAACACCTTTGTCTTTGTAGAAAACCTTTTCTCTATATGAATATCAACTTATCAAATAAGCTCTAAGAACAGAGGACAGAAATGTAGAATACACAGTGAAAAACTGTCTCTTTTTGTGGTTTATAGGAGTGACCTTTGCCCTTTGATGCTTTGAAGATAAAACACCCTTATTCTTTGATATATAAAGGTGAAAACACACTACTCTTAGCCTAACACAATTTCTTTTCCTGTAGGCGCCTTTAATAGCACATCCAGCATTTTACCACAGTTTTACACCTCGGATCACCACACAGCAAAAACACTGTTTTTCAGATATGGTGACAAAGTTTGAAAGTTTTGTATGCTGTGGTATGAAAAATTTGTAGCAGTTCAACACACTGTTTTCTTTATAGCATGCAACTTAATCAATTAAACACCATAAATATAGTCAATCACATTGGATTTACACAGTGAGTAGTCACTGTGTTTTAGGGGGCAAGGCGATAGAGTTCTGAGATGTTTTTCATGATATTACAAACACTCTCCCATCATTTAAACTGTGAAAGAATTTCCTCACACAAACTGCTCTCTCCACATCCTACTTCTCTTTGCACTAATCTGATCCAAACAAATTCCAACTGTATATGGACAGCTTCAACCTTGCTTCACCACGGTAGTGAGGGTGTTTTGATGGTCCTTTAATAAAAATAAAGCTCACAGGTGTTTGATATTTCATCAGTCAATCAGGAAAACACTATTTTGTCCTCATACCACAGCTTGAAAACAGGGCTTCTTAACCCTTCATATCACTTAGCATTTTTTTCAAAAACTGAGAGGGTACATGGAAATACCTTGAGAATATGATGAAAATCCTTTTGATGCGTTTAGGCCAGCTCCAGAGCTGCTTTGAATAACTTATGAGGGTCACACATATGCGCGACGCGTTTGGCTTTCAGAGTGCCGCGCCAAATTAGGTTGTTAGGTGGCTCTGTCAGGTCGGCTGGGCGTCGTGTACAGGCGCGTCGCGCACACGTACAGGTGTGTCGCGCGACAGTCTACCGCCTGTGCAAATCTACCTCTGAGCGCGCCGCGCAGTGAAACTGTGGCAAATTTCTTCAAAATCGCTCCAATCTTCTTTATTTGATGCTGAGAACATCAAAGGAAAACCTTGCTTGTGATTTGGAGTTTGAAAATATGAATGAGCCACGGTTATGGACCCTTTAGAAAGCAACACTTCAACGGCCTTTTTACATTGGATTTGGAGAGGGTTTCATTCAAAGCTTTGAAGAAAACCTTTGCTTTTCTAAATCAAATTTTGAAGTCTCACTTTTTGAAATAACAACGGATATCTTTCATTTGGACATGTGCACAAAGGCAATAGACCATCTATTTTTAAGTGAGACCTTTCTTAACCTTTATGAAAATTTGAAACTTGACTGTTTCTAAGTTAGAGAATAAAAGGGTCCTTCTTTTCTGATATTTGTGACTTCAAACTCCTCTCTCACTTATAACATTTGAGTTTTTTATCTGTTGTAATTTGTGTCAGGTGAGCTCTCTTTGACCATGGATAAAAACCTCTGTTGACCACTGTAAGTGCAGACCTTGTTTTAAAAAGGGCCAATTTGCAGACCTTGTTTTACAAAGGGCCAATCAACCCAAACAATACCAAATTATTTCCAAATCCCCAAACTGATCTAGCTTTTGGTTATTGAGGATATTGAGTATATGCTCCCACAATCTTTCTCCAATGATATTGAAACTATTGGTTTACAGGTTTTACCTTGTGACTCAAAGGTAATGAAAATCTTGCAGTCATTTTGGGGATCTACTGCTTTACCTTCATTCAAAATGCAACAGTATAGTACTATGACCTGTTTTTAGAGGAAACCTGCTTCCCTTTGTGATAGTGGCATGAAGACTTTGTTTTCAATGAGTTTCATATCTTGAAAAAATGCCATAGTCTTTCTTTGTATGTTATAAACCACTGTGTCAAGCTGTGATGCCATTCTTGGGAAGAGCAAAACTCAAGTTTTTTCCTTGTCAACTTGTGATAAGCGACCTGAAGGACATTTTTTTGAGGAGTAGGGGGATCAACATCTTTTTAGAACATAATCATCATTAGTTCTTTTCTTATGTAATGACACAACTTTGTCAACCATTCTTCAATTGGGTTTTGTTGGAGCAGCAGGCTGTATATAACTAGAATTGTTTTCACTAATGACATGTCTCCCCAAAGGTTTAAAACTTCATGTCATGACCTTTTATACCTCTGTGTTGAGAAGACAAGTATGTGAGATGTGAAAAAGCAACTATGATTACTTACAGACACCAAGGTTCCTTTTGGCCACTTTCTTCTAATGGAACTCTGAAAATCACTAACCCTACTGCATCAGAAAGCTACATCAGTCTTTGTGGTGGTGTGTAACTTGCATGGACTACTTTCCTGCCTCTTCTTTATGCTCATCTAGAAACCATGGACTGTATTTGACATTTCAACAGGAACAAAAGAACACACAGGGGTCTTTTTACTGAAGTCTTTTCTTGTTTAAGACTAATTGAAACTATGCATCTTAACACCCCTGCAGAGATGTTTGTTATGATAGCTTTGATTAAGAAATCCTTTTTTTGATTTGCCCTGATGATGACTAAAATCTCAACTGATTCTCTTTACAAAACCACACACTCTGTTTTCTTTTGTCTTGCACATTTCAGATCTTAGCCCTGTTATAATCATCATTTACACTCAGAAACCTAGAGTCACTATTTTACTGTCTAGTAAAAAGCAAGCTTGTGCTTTTGCAGTCCTTGAAGTCAATATTGGACAGCGCCCTCTGCTTGTAGATCAAGGAGGCGCCTTAACCCTCTGCTTATAGATGAAGGAGGTTTTTTGGCCATGACAAATAACAAGTTTGTTTGACAGTGTTGTCTTTCCTTTACTGTGCTTATCAGGCTGAATGAAGCTGTAAGACTTTGATGAGTAACTCCTCACCCTGCAGATGTATCTCAGGCTCATGTTTACATTGAGAAGCAGCTGCTCTTCTAAATTTAGATTCAAGAACCTTATCCTGAGATGATGACATGTTTCCTGTCCTTGTAAAATCTATAAAACACTGTAAAACACCTAATAATCAGCTTGAGATTGTGGTCTATGCAGTGCTGAGACTTAGGGGTGTGTAAGTGGCACGACTTAGGGCTGTGATTAATTTCATTTGTAGAGTGGGAGGTCTGTCATGATTGGTCTGTAGCAGATGGAGGTTTTTTGGCATTTTGATGGTTGCCAAGGGAAAAATACCTTAAAGCGCCACTTCCTAACTTAGGGGAGGCTTTTGAAACAGACTTGGATTTTCCTTTTAGAGCTGATGGGCAGACCAGTAGGGCTAAAGCTAGACAAGATAGTGATAATGAGTTTTGACTTTGACATGGGTGGACTGAAAAAGTAGGAGGGCAAAAAACGTTTTATGAGGGTTTTCTAGATGCCAAATTGACATATGGAGATCAGCTTCTAGAAAACTCAGCTATGGATCTAGTCATCACTAACAAGTGAAAAATACTGATGACTAACAGTGGCTCCATTTGGGGAGGGCAGCTCCTTGTCAGGAGGTGTCCAGAATTCAGATCTTTGGCTTGTGAAGACCAGTGCCTTACCCATTGGCGCAAAAATTCACCCTTCTTTGATGTTATTTCTGAAAAGTGACAACATGGTTAACATCAATGATACTTCTACCTACCCCACTATCTTTCCTAACATTGTTTCTTCTCTTTGGCGCATTTGGACTAGCAGCCTTTTGACAATGTATAGTTTTCTTTTTGCAAAATGAACCTATCTATTTCTACTCTTATATCTGTCGGGAGTTCAGATTAAACTGATGAACTCCTTCATTACTCTACCTATACTAGATCGACTGTCAAGATTAAGCAATTTGACAGGATTTTGTTCTCTAATCTAAAACACGAAATTTAAAAGATGATCAAATTAGGATTAGACAATCTGATTTGTCATGTATTTGCGACATGATAAGGACAAGCTGCACAAAAATATTATTCTGCATAAAGGAAATTTAGAAAAGCGGGGCTAAGATGTACAATGTGTTTTTCATCCCTTGCTTCTCTCTTTGGTTCTGTTTTAGGCATGTGGAACTAGAATCTCTCCCTAATCTACTCTCTGTGATAAGTCAATCTTACACAATGTTGACCATCTTTTTCACTCACTAACTTATCAGCAAATAAATTTAAACATGCTAAGCTATGATTAGGCTAGATAGCTGAACAAGACATTGAAGTACTAGTAGCGGCATTTAGACTTGCGCGCTTTCCGAAGGACTGTTTTTTGGAACATGGGGCTTTACCACTGCTTTTTAGAAACTGCCCTCTTTTTCTACTTTTCACTGTTTTTGTATTTTCTGCTTTTTCACTTTTTCTTCAAACAAACTACAAATGAAAAAATTGCTCACAAGGCTGAGTTTTAACTATCTACCTATCCTAATCTAAACTGTACACAACATACATTCATTTGGTGAACTCTTCTTTCCAATGTAACCAGTCAAGTAGATGATCAAATGGGTGATTCTGGTTTAGTTCTTTCATGATGTTAAAGTACTGAAAAGACCACTCCCATTTGGCTGGTTTTTGGACAGTAGTGCCTAAGCTTTTTCTCATTCTTGGTAGCAACTTGTTTATGATAGAACCCACTACTCTTTTAGACTTCTCAAGGAAAACAACGGATGGATCTTGGAAAAATACCTGATCTAGAGGTTTTGAGATATAGGCTTCATTCAAGACTACTCTTTCAGATTTCTCAAGGAAAACAACAAATGGATCTTGGAATAATACTTGATCTAGAGGATTTGAGATATAGGCTTCATTCGGGACTACTCTTTCTTCCACTTGACTATATTTGGGACTCTCCCGGTAAAGCAACTCTTCCTTTTGCTCCTGATCACTTGAAATGTCAGACTCATCACATATTGCAGTGTAGTTTTCTTGCCAAGCTGATGTGTTTTGATAGGGTGGGCTGAACACTGTGTGAAGGTTATCAGGTTGATGAGCAAGGATACACTTTGATAGTAAATTATCTTGAAAGGACAGTGTGACAACTCTCATGTGTTTATCAGCCTCTACTTCTTCATCTACAATTTGTAACTCAATGGAACTTGGTGGCTGCAAATCTGGAGTTAAGGAAGATTCCCTATCCAAAGTGACTTCTTCAACCATTTCAGGAAAAAAAAATTTATTTATAACCTGCTCAAGAATTTCATCATCCTTCCCAACCTCATTGTCAAAGCTGAAAAAAAGTTGATTTCCAATTATGTGAATGTTATATTTGACGGACTGAAGTGAAGTAGAGTCAAGAGTCTGAGACTCTTCACTTACTTCTGAAGTTTCAAGGCTCTCCTTATCAGTGTTATAGATGACCTGTAATAGCTGCTCACTTTTCTCAAGTTTATGAAACTGAGCTTCCTCCCGAAAATGAAAAACTGAATCTTCTGCAAAGTTAGCTTCTGTTTGGAAATCATATAAGTCAACATATTGATCAAACATTTTAGAATCATTAACATAAGCAATGTCACCAACCATGTACATTGGACTGCCAGATTGCTTTTCTTCACCTTGATTTACAAATCTATTTTCTGACTTATGATATGCAAGATTAACAGGAGAAAGATCAGAGAAGTTTTGGTTATTAGTTTCTACATCTAGTAACGGAAAATGCGTTTCTGATGGTTTGAGAACTTCTTCCTTTTCCATTATCTACTTGTTTATATCACTTTCATTGTATAAGATAAAAGAATCTAAATTGGAATGAGTGGAATAAATGGGAGTATTGTTTTCCATGACTGCTTGAGTTACCAGAGGTTGAGTTACTTCTAGTCCAAGGTTTTCCATGACTGCTTTAGGCATGAGGTTATGGGAGGCACCAGAATCTAACATGGCATTATGTAATATATTGTCCCGTATGTTCAGGCTCACATAGGAAGGAGAAACAGATCCTTCTTGGTATTGACCTTCTATTTTAAGGCCGAATAAGAGCTCGGGTTTGTTTTCAGTTAGATTTAAAGTATCTGCCTCGCTCCCTATGTCAAAAACTTTGAAAAATTGAGATCTATACCTATCTACAGTTATTAGCTCAGTAAGGGGTATGGTAATTTTTATTTCGGAAACTTCCCCTTAAAAACTAAAAGGAGTTTGTAGTTTGGGCAGATTTGTTTCAGCTTTTTCGGACATGACCTTTTCTATGCTCTTAATTTGTTGATTCTGGTTTGAGACCTTGTTTGACACAGTCGCCTCAGGAGTCTTTGTGGAGGTACTAGGAGTATCCGAGCTAAGACTTGTTTGAATAGCTTTATCTTTGTTTTGGTCAATTTTCTTGGCCACAATTTTTTTGCTATCCATGGCTTTTTTAAGGATGGTGTCAGAGGTTTTAGCAGTGTCAGGGCTACTCTTCTCGGAGTGGTCTTGGTTTTTTCTGCTTCTAAGGTTATACTGCCTATGAGCTTCTATAATGGCATTCTGAAAATCTATGGCAGGATCTTCGAGATCTTCATAGTCGGTTTCGTCCTGACTTGTGGAGCATAACTCTTGCTCTTCTGCTGTGAGGTAAACCTTACTCTCGTTATTAGAACATATGAGTTTCCAATGATTTTCATCAATGGGTGCGGTATCCTTATTCTCTTCATCAACATAATTCTCACTGAAGGATGGTCTGATCTGCTGATCATTTCCTCTTGGTTTATTTTGAGACTGATCTTTTCTAAAGCCTTGTTTCCGGTTTTGAGGGTTTGGTTGGTTGTCCCTAGGAGACACTTTTTCACTCATTTTTTCCCACATCTTTGTCATGGATTTGATCAGGCCATCTATTCTAGGATCTAGGGAAGGAGATGAAGTGGAGACCTTATCTCTATATGGGACTTTTCCTTCTAATCTAGTCCTGGCTCTTTTTTCTGCTAAGTTGGCTTCTGTTTTTATGGCTATTTGTTGCATTTCCTCTAGGGTAGGGGGATCCTTGTCTCTCAGATGATATGTCAGGTCTAGATCAAAACCCTCAGGGAATTTTGCCAAGACTAAACCAAGTGGGGGTTTGAAGTGAGGCGGGAGGGCTTTATACACACTATTGAACCTAGTGCAGTATGCCTGGACACTTTCTCCATTTTCCCGTTTTAGGTTGTTATATTCTGACTGGATTTGAATGGGATCCTTTTGGACTTCCCACTTGTTTAAAAAGACTTCGAAGAGTTCTGGGATGTTGTGGATGTTGTTTGGAGTCAAGCTCTTAAACCATGTTTTGGGTTCTCCGCCCAGGCTTTGGGCGAATATTCTCATTCTGATGGTTTCGTCTTGTACTTCCAAGTATTCAAAAGCATCCCCAATCCTACTTACATGTTGCTGAGCTGTGGCAGTTTCTTCTCCGGTAAAGTGTGGGATTTTGTCTTGATATTTATTTGGGAGAGGAGCCAAAGGTGGTGGCAACACCAAAGGTGCGTACCAGGCTGCCATGATGGGAGCTAATGGATGATGTATAAGATGAGGACTAGTAGGGTGAGATGAGGTGGTTTGAACAGGTGTGGCGGATGAACTTGGACTGGTGATCTGGTTTTGAGCAGATCTGGGATGGTAGGAGCCAAATTTGATAGAGAAGCTGAAAGTCGGGGGGGGGGTGGAAGGTGAGGCTTCTCTACTATGACTGTGTGATTGGTCTAAGGTTTCAAGATCGTCAAAGTTTATCTTACTATATGATTTGCTTCTGAGAAGAGTTTTTGATGACTCTAATTCAAAAGGTGAATCTGGTAGGATAGTGAGATGTTTAGGTACTGATCTTGTTTTATGGATGGATCTACCAGTAGCTAGATGGTCAGTTTCGGAAGCTTTCCACAGGATCTTCTCTGGGTCATCTACTATGATAGGGGGATTTGGGTCGGGATGAGATCTGGTGTTGATTCTTCGTGAAGCCAGATTTTGGATATAGAATTTAGAGAGAATGGTATTAGTGAATGTTCTAGATGAGTGGTCTCCCTAAAGTTCTACTAAGGTGAAGGATGGTCAAAAAGTAAAAGGGATGGACTAGTGGAGTCACCAGGTGGAAATGGGTTGTTTTTGTAAAGATAGCTATGGTCCACCACCAGTAACTAATCTGGGAATGTTTTGGATTTTCTGAGTTTTATGTGCAGCCTACGGTTTGTAGTATTCTAAACTTGTTTCAACACTTTGCTAGGGTGATGAGAACAAAAAGAGTTTACTCTAAATGGGTATATGGACTGCTTGGTTGCTTAAGTATCTAAAGGACCAAAGAGTCTATAAGAGTATGCTAGACTATCATGTACTCAGTGTCCCACCATCTCCCGCTATGTTAGTGAGCGATGGGATAGGTCTATCGGATAGTAACCTAGAGTTCGGTAAAATAGTAAGGCCTACTAGAGGTTAGTGGAGTCGCCAGGTGGATTTTAGTTGTTTTGAGATATATGTGTATGGTCCACCACCAGTACTGTCAAAAACCAATCTAAGGGAGTGTTTTTGGGGTTTTTCTGAGTTTTTATGTGCCTACGAGGTTTGGAAGAGTTTCCTATAACTGACTCATCATTTTTCTAGGATGGTGAGACAACCAGATTCTACTCTTCTAAGTTTGACTGAGATCTAAGAGTTCCTAAGGGATACCTAGGATGTTTTGACTCAAAGTCCCACCGTGATCGCCATCATGTTAGTGAGCGGTGGGATAAGTCAGCTAGCTAATATTCTCAAAAGTCTCTAAAGATTATGGAAACTAAGCTTGTTTATCACTTAGACTCCCACCGTGATCGCCATTATGTTAGTGAGCGGTGGGATAAGTCAGCTAGCTAATATTCTCAAAAGTCTCTAAAGATTAGGTAAACTAAGCTTGTTTATCACTCAGAGTCCCACCATGATCACCATTATGTTAGTGAGCGGTGGGATAAGTCAGCTAGCTAATATTCTCAAAAGTCTCTAAAGATTAGGGAAACTAAGTTTGTTTATCACTCAGAGTCCCACCGTGATCGCCATTATGTTAGGTTCCCATGATTTGGCTGATTAGTGAGCCAAATGACGATGTAACATCAAACCAAGCTTTGGAGCCCAAGGACCTAGCCTTCCTGGACTCAGAGAGGGCTCTCTCTATATGTGTAAAAGATATCGGTGTGTTTGCTTATGGTGTTCTGATATTAGGCTAGTTATAAAGTGAGCTTTTTGATTTTTGGTTTTTTAAGTTTGTGAGGGATAAACTGATCAAAGATATAAAATGGGTAACCAGAAGTTAGATCAACTGGGCTATGGGGTCAAAAAGGTCAAGGAAACTATCAGATGAAGATACAAGGCTACTGTAGGGCCGATTTGATTCAAGGTAGAAAGGATCTTTGGGAAAAATGGAGTAAATGGACATCAAGTTTGTGAAAGACGAAGGATTTCAAGCATAACTAGTTTGATAGCAGACATAAACATGTTATGGCAAGCCATTAATCATGCAAAATGTAACTACAACCTAAATAATACATAGAAATAAACAGTCAAGCCATGCATAGAAGTATAAGACCCTCTAACTTTGGCAAATGGCTATCAGACTTTGGGGAAAACACATAAGACGGACTAACAACTCAAAATACTATGCCGGAACGCCTAAACACAATCTTTAAGTTATTGGGCACTTTGAAAAATAAGCTTTCATAGTTTTAGGCAAAGGGCTAGATCGGGACTAGGCCTCCTTGGTTCAACAAGATGATAATCTAATCAGTCAAAGAGATAGTTTCATGGAAAGAGCTATGGACAGCCATAGGTAAGCAGGGCACACCATACATCCTACTCAACATGCATAGAACTTATAAATGAAACTAGCAACAATATCCTTAAATTACTAAAGAGCAGTTAAGAATTCTTTAGTGCAACTAAGGAAGAAGAAAACATAAAAGCTATGAACATTCAGGAATTTTGAGGTGCCTCCATGGGCATATCTCAAACTTAATCTCTACTGATCTATAGCAAGCAAGAAAACATGTATTATGAATGAAAACTAGAAGACAACAACAAAGCAAGAAACACTATACCATTCTACCATGTCATGGAATCCATCAACAATCCTTCATCATTCATCAAAAGCATCCAAGAGGCAGTCCAAAATCATAACACAAGTATGTTCTTCAAAGCTCATATGACTAATATATTGCTTCTTCTCTCCAGTTCAGCCTTGTTTACAATGAGAGTTTGTGGAATAAATAGGCTCAAGTGAGGAAAACCTCATGATTCAACTTCCATCCTCATTGGCCTAATCAAAATATCTAAACTTGTCCTTGAGACTTTGCAAAGCCCAAGGCACAAAAATATCTCATAAAATATCTAAAAATTGCTAAAAAAGGGAATTTAATTGACTTTGAAACATTTTCCAAGTGCAAAAATAGCTAAACGCACATTTGGAAAAAGCAGATTTTTGAGGTTCAAAAATTACAAAAATACTTCAAATTTATATCAGAAAAAGGTCCCCCGACTTGCCGGAAACATTTGGCAGCCTTCCCGGTGTCGAAATGAGGCTCATGATGGCCCGTTGGAAATCTCTCTGTGTCTACTTTCCGGCGCAACTGAAATCACCTCAATCTGATGCCTAGAGGTCCTCCAAATCTGTACCTGTGTGTAAAAAGCCAGAAAATTGCAGACTGCTGATATGCCAGGCAGAATGTGCAAAAAGTGAGCATTTTTCGCCGATTTGAGGGGGCGAATGATCTCCAAATGCTCTGAAAATCGCTGAGGACCTGATCATGAAATTATGGCATCAAATGGTATCATCCTCTTCCCTTGACAAATCCTCAAAATGAAATGGCGAATTTATGAGTTTTTGACCAAAAACTCAAAAAATGCCAAAAAACAAAAAGTTGTCGAAATGGGCCCAAAATTGGTGCGCATGACCCTCAAGGGTCCCTAGCAAAATGCTCCAAAGCTGAAACCAAAATGTCAAGTGATGATGTGCCTTTCTCCTCTTTCCGTGCCGGGCGCGTCCCCTTTGCCTTCTTCAGTTTCTCTTGGGCTACCTTTAGTTTGCGCCGGGCAAACTGATTCAACTTTTGAAAGTGATGTGTCCTCTTCCTTTGTAGCTCCAGATCTCTATTTTCTCTTTCAAGCTTCATCTCCAAGTGTTTGTTGGCCCTTTCTAACCATGCCTCTTTATTTTCTTCAATTTTCTGCTCAAGTAGGGCAGTGAGGGAAAAGCTTGAAGGTGGGCCTGTTCTTCTTCTTTCTGCTTTTCCAAGGCTCTTTTAAGCCCTATGGTCCTAGGCCTCTTTCGCTTAGTCTGGTCTCCCTCTTTAGTTTCATCAAACTCACCGATGAGTTCTTCTATCCTCGCTTGTGCCTTGGCAGCTTCTTGCTTGTATTTAATAGCTCGTTCCTCATGAACTGCTGTGTGAACATTCATCTGTTTATTTTGGATCTCCAAGAAATGGTTTAAGTTTCTTGCCCGTTGAAGATCATTCTCCAATGCCTCAATTTGCCCCTCTCTATGGATTAGGAGGTTTTCAAGACTGCGGGCTTCATTATCACTATCATCACTTTGGATTGGGATAACAGCCAATGCACCTCCATGTTTTTTACTTTCTCCAACCTTACTTTTCCCTTTGAAGGCCAATCTTGCACTTTTCCTCCTTGGCATGCTAGTGGGTGTCCTCTTGGGCGATTTTCTTTTGCTAGGGACAACTTTTGTCACTTTTGGAGTGGCAGCTTTAAACCCTTTCTTCCTTGCTGTGCTGGGTTTTGTTCTTTTGGGAGGAAGAGACACAACTGCTTTAACCTTGACATCTTCTTGAAACTGCTGCTCTCCTTGTGGCTGCTGTGTGTCTTCTTCTTGCTGTTCAATTTGTTGTCCCTGTTCACCAACATTAACTTGCTGTTCTACTTCAATGCCTTGTTCAATTTGTGTTTCAACTTGCTGCTCTTTTTCACCAAAATCAAGCTGTTGCTGTGCTTGGATTTCCTGATTATTTTGTGGCTCAAGATGTTGCTCAATTTCCTGCCCAAGCTGCTGCTCCTGTCCTCCAATATCAAGCTGCTTCTCTTCCTCTTGTACCTGTTGTTCATCATCTTCTGTTCGTTGCTGACCTTCACCACTGTCCTGCTGTTGTTCCTCATCTTGTGTTCGCTGCTGTTCCTCCCTTTCCTCTTGCTCATGACCTTTCTCTTCTTGCTGTCTACTCCCTTCTCCTTCTTCCTGCTGCCTTGACTGTTCAATGGTAATTTTGAGCCTTCTAGGAGTAGGCCTGCTGGACAAAGGTATAGGGTGATGAACAGGCTGAGTGGGAGATACATGGACCAGAGGAACAGTAGATAAATCTGGGTGGCTGATAAAAACATCCCATGGAACCTCCTTTTTCTCTAGCTGGTGTAATATGATAATTTTGATCAGAGAATGATGGAAAAGAGAAGGTATTTGCAGAGGTGGGGCCTTCTTCTGGATTGTGGATGCCATCTTCTCAATGCTTTTGTATAAAAAGTAAGGAAGATTTAGTTGCGTGTTTCTAGTGAAATGCATCAATAGTCGGACATGGTAGGCATAAACTCGATCAAACCTCCCTTCACAAGAAAAATATTTCATTATGACTTTCATAAGAGGAGCATAGCTGTCAAGAAGATAAGAAAAAGGGAAAATAGCAGTGAAACCATCTCTATGCTCAGGCTTGATGAAAGGCTTGTAATCTTCTAAGTCAAGATGGGCCTGTTTGAACCATTTTTCGCCATGATATGGAATCTTGGTGGCCTTGGACACTGATCTTGGAGAAAACTTGAAATCAAGGTCCGCTACCCTGAAATGCTTGTTCTGGAACCTCAGGGCGCATAGGTGTGTTAATGGCGAAAAAATTTTGACCTCCTGTATCTTCTGGCAGAAGTCTAGACAACCTACTTCATGGAAGTTGAAAAGGATGGATGGATGAGCATTAACATCCTCTATAGAGATTGGCTCATATCTTTTGTGCGAACCACTTTTGCTGTCTTGCCTTGGAGGCATTTTGACCTAAATGTGCTTTTGAAGAAACAAACTGCCTCACTGTCTATAAACTGCCTTCTTGGATCCAAACTGTGTCAATTCACTGTTTTGATAGAGAAACAATGTATTTGGATGATTGCAACCAGTTTCCTTACAATAAAAAACCCCTGCTCTTTCAAAAAGTGGCCTGTCCACCTTTAAAGTATCTCAACTAGCGGACTTTTTACTAAGAGACAATATAGTGGAATGGAGACAGACTGTTAGGTGAAAATGTTGTTTAGAGTTGTCAAAGTTACCTTGCTCTGTGGTGCTTGGAGCTTAAAACCTGTTTATATTTCTGACCATTGATAAACTCCTCAATCTTCACAAACTTCCCCTTCCTAGTGTGCCAATCACTCAACAAACTTATATCTGATGCAATCAACCCTTGATGTAAGCATACAGTCAATGCCACAGTTTATGTGACTAGTGTCAGACAGTTTTGAAAATGCTTCAAACAACAACAAAGCTCCAGAGAGTTTTATTTTTTCAAAATAATCAAGGCCCCTCATCAATGTAACACTTTTGTCTTTGTAGAAAAATTCCTTTGCTCTTATATGAATATCCACTTATCAAAATAAACTCTAAGAACAGAGACGTAAATGTAGAATACATTGTGCGAAAAACTGGCTCTTCTGTGGCTTATAGGAGTGACCTTTCTGATGCTTCTAAAGATAAAACACCCTTATTCTTTGATATATAAAGGTGAAAACACACTACTCTTAGCCTAACACAATTTCTTTTCCTGTAGGCGCCTTTAATAGCACATCCAGTATTTTACCACAGTTTTACACCTCGGATCACCACACAGCAAAAACACTGTTTTTCAGATATGGTGACAAAGTTTGAAAGTTTTGTATGCTGTGGTATGAAAAATTTGTAGCAGTTCAACACACTTTTTTCTTTATAGCATGCAACTTAATCAATGAAACACCATAAATATAGTCAATCACATTGGATTTACACAGTGAGCAGTCACTGTGTTCTAGGGGGCAAGGCGATAGAGTTCTGAGATGTTTTTCATGATATTACAAACACTCTCCCATCATTTAAACTGTGAAAGACTTTCCTCACACAAACTGCTCTCTCCACATCCTACTGCTCTTTGCACTAATCTGATCCAAAAAAACTCCAACTGTATATGGACAGCTTCAACCTTGCTTCACCACGGTAGTGAGGGTGTTTTGATGTTCCTTTAATAAAAATAAAGCTCACAGGTGTTTGATATTTCATCAGTCAATCAGGAAAACACTATTTTGTCCTCATACCACAGCTTGAAAACAGGGCTTCTTAACCCTTCATATCACTTAGCATTTTTTTCACAAACTGAGAGGGTACATGGAAATACCTTGAGAATATGATGAAAATCCTTTTGATGCGTTTAGGCCAGCTCCAAAGGCGCTTTGAATAACTTATGAGGGTCACACATATGCGCGACGCGTTTGGCTTTCAGAGTGCCGTGCCAAATTAGGTTGTCGGGTGGCTCTGTCGGGTTGGCCGGGCGCCGTGTACAGGCGCGTCATGCACAAGTACAGGCACGTCACGCGACAGTCTACCGCCTGTGCAAATCTGCCTCTGAGCGCGTCGCGCAATATTCCAGGCGCGCTGCGCAGTGAAACTGTGGCAAATTTCTTCAAAATCGCTCCAATCTTCTTTGTTTGATGCTGAGAACATCAAAGGAAAACCTTGCTTGTGATTTGGAGTTTGAAAATATGAATGAGCCATGGTTATGGACCCTTTAGAAAGCAACACTTCAATGGCCTTTTTACATTGGATTTGGAGAGGGTTTCGTTCAAAGCTTTGAAGAAAACCTTTGCTTCTCTAAATCAAATTTTGAAGTCTCACTTTTTGAAATAACAACGGATATCTTTCATTTGGACATGTGCACAAAGGCAACAAACCATCTATTTGTAAGTGAGACCTTTCTTAACCTTTATGAAAATTTGAAACTTGACTGTTTCTAAGTTAGAGAATAAAAGGGTCCTTCTTTTCTGATATTTGTGACTTCAAACTCCTCTCTCACTTATAACATTTGAGTTTTTTATCTGTTGTAATTTGTGTCAGGTGAGCTCTCTTTGACCGTGGATAAAAACCTCTGTTGACCACTGTAAGTGCAGACCTTGTTTTAAAAAGGGCCAATTTGCAAACCTTGTTTTACAAAGGGCCAATCAACCCAAACAATACCAAATTATTTCCAAATCCCCAAACTGATCCAGCTTTTGGTTATTGAGGATATTGAGTATATGCTCCCACAATCTTTCTCCAATGATATTGAAACTATTTGTTTACAGGTTTTACCTTGTGACTCAAAGGTATTGAAAATCTTGCAGTCATTTTGGGGATCTACTACTTTACCTTCATTCAAAATACAACAGTATAGTACTGTGACTTGTTTTTACAGGAAACCTGCTTCCCTTTGTGATAGTGGCATGAAGAATTTGTTTTCAATGAGTTTCAGATCTTGAAAAAATGCCATAGTCTTTCTTTGTATGTTATAAACCACTGTGTCAAGCTGTGATGCCATTCTTGGGAAGAGCAAAACTCAAGTTTTTTCCTTGTCAACTTGTGATAAGCGACCTGAAGGACATTTTTTTGAGGAGTAGGAGGGATCAACATATTTTTAGAACATAATCATCATTAGTTCTTTTCTTATGTAATGACACAACTTTTTCAACCATTCTTCAATTGGGTTTTGTTGGAGCAGTAGGCTGTATATAACTAGAATTGTTTTCACTAATGACATGTCTCCCCAAAGGTTTAAAACTTCATGTCATGACCTTTTATACCTCTGTGTTGAGAAGACAAGTATGTGAGATGTGAAAAAGCAGCTATGATTACTTACAGACACCAAGGTTCCTTTTGGCCACTTTCTTCTAATGGAACTCTGAAAATCACTAACCCTAATGCATCAGAAAGCTACATCAGTCTTTGTGGTGGTGTGTAACTGGCATGTACTACTTTCCTGCCTCTTCTTTATGCTCATCTAGAAACCATGGACTGTATTTGACATTTCAACAAGAACAAAAGAACACACAAGGGTCTTTTTACTGAAGTCTTTTCTTATTTAAGACTAATTGAAACTATGCATCTTAACACCCCTGCAGAGATGTTTACTATGATAGCTTTGATTAAGGAATCCCTTTTTTTATGCACCCTGATGATGACTGAAATCTCAATTGATTCTCTTTACAAAACCACACAATCTGTTTTCTTTTGTCTTGCACATTTCAGATCTTAGCCCTGTTATAATCATCATTTACACTCAGAAACCTAGAGTCACTGTTTTACTGTGTAGTAAAAAGCAAGCTTGTGCTTTTGCAGTCCTTAAAGTCAATATTGGCCAGCGCTCTCTGCTTGTAGATGAAGGAGGCACCTTAACCCTCTGCTTATAGATGAAGGAGGTTTTTTGGCCATGACAAATAACAAGTTTGTTTGACAGTGTTGTCTTTCCTTTACTGTGCTTATCAGGCTGAATGAAGCTGTAAGACTTTGATGAGTAACTCCTCACCCTGCAGATGTATCTTAGGCTCATGTTTACATTGAGAAGCAGCTGCTCTTCTAAATCTAGATTCAAGAACCTTATCCTGAGATGATGACATGTTTCCTGTCCTTGTAAAATCTATAAAACACTGTAAAACACCTAATAATCAGCTTGAGACTGTGGTCTATGCAGTGCTGAGACTTAGGGGTGTGTAAGTGGCACGACTTAGGGCTGTGATCAATTTCATTTGCAAAGTGGGAGGTCTATCATGATTGGTCTATAGAAGATGGAGGTTTTTTGGCCTTTTGATGGTTTCCAAGGGAAAAATACCTTAAAGCGCCACTTCCTAACTTAGGGGAGGCTTTTGAAACAGACTTGGATTTTCCTTTTAGAGCTGATGGGCAGACCAGTAGGGCTAAAGCTAAACAGGATAGTGATAATGAGTTTTGACTTTGACATGGGCGGACTGAAAAAGTAGGAGGGCGAAAAAAAATTTATGAGGGTTTTCTAGATGACAAATTGACATATGGAGATCAGCTTCTAGAAAACTCAGCTATGGATCTAGTCACCACTAACAAGTGAAAAATACTGATGACTAACAGTGGCTCCATTTGGGGAGGGCAGCTCCTTGTCAGGAGGTGTCCAGAATTCAGATCTTTGGCTTGTGAAGACCAGTGCCTTACCCATTGGCGCAAAAATTCACCCTTCTTTGATGTTATTTCTGAAAAGTGACAACATGGTTAACATCAATGATACTTCTACCTACCCCACTATCTTTCCTAACATTTTTTTTTCTCTTTGGCGCATTTGGACTAGCAGCCTTTTGACAATGTATATTTTTCTTTTTGCAAAATGAACCTATCTATTTCTACTCTTATATCTGCTGGGAGTTCAGATTAAACTGATGAAATCCTTCATTACTCTACCTATACTAGATCGACTGTCAAGATTAAGCAGTTTGACAGGATTTTGTTCTCTAATCTAAAACACGAAATTTAAAAGATGATCAAATCAGGATTAGACAATCTGATTTGTCATGTATTTGCGGCACGATAAGGACAAGCTGCACACAAATATTATTCTGCATAAAGGAAATTTAGAAAAGCGGGGCTAAGATGTACAATGTGTTTTTCATCCCTTGCTTCTCTCTTTGGTTCTGTTTTAGGCATGTGGAACCAGAATCTCTCCCTAATCTACTCTCTGTGATAAGTCAATCTTACACAATGTTGACCATCTTTTTCACTCACTAACTTATCAGGAAATAAATTTAAACATGCTAAGCTATGATTAGGCTAGATAGCTGAACAAGACATTGAAGTACTAGGAGCAGCATTTAGACTTGCGCACTTTCCGAAGGACTGTTTTTTGGAACATCGGGCTTTACCACTGCTTTTTAGAAACTGCACTCTTTTTCTACTTTTCACTGTTTTTGTATTTTTTGCTTTTTCACTTTTTCTTCAAACAAACTACAAATGAAAAAAGTGCTCACAAGGTTGAGTTTTAACTATCTACCTATCCTAATCTAAACTGTACACAACATACATTCATTTGGTGAACTCTTCTTTCCAATGTAACCATTCAAGTAGATGATCAAATGGGTGATTCTGGTTTAGTTCTTTCATGATGTTAAAGTACTGAAAAGACCACTCCCATTTGGCTGGTTTTTGGACAGTAGTGCTTAAGATTTTTCTCATTCTTGGTAGCAACTTGTTTATGATAGAACCCACTACTCTTTTAGACTTCTCAAGGAAAACAACGGATGGATCTTGGAAAAATACCTGATCTAGAGGTTTTGAGATATAGGCTTCATTCAAGACTACTCTTTCAGATTTCTCAAGGAAAACAACAAATGGATCTTGGAATAATACTTGATCTAGAGGATTTGAGATATAGGCTTCATTCAGGACTACTCTTTCTTCCACTTGACTATATTTGGGACTCTCCCGGTAAAGCAACTCTTCCTTTTGCTCCTGATCACTTGAAATGTCAGACTCATCACATATTGCAGTGTAGTTTTCTTGCCAAGCTAATGTCTTTTGATAGGGTGGGCTGAACACTGTGTGAAGGTTATCATGTTGATGAGCAAGGATACACTTTGATAGTAAATTATATTGAAAGGACAGTGTGACAACTCTCATGTGTTTATCAGCCTCTACTTCTTCATCTGTAATTTGTAACTCAATGGAACTTGGTGGCTGAAAATATGGAGTTAAGGAAGATTTCCTATCCAAAGTGACTTCTTCAACCATTTCAGGAAAAAACTTTTTATTTATAACCTGCTCAAGAATTTCATCATCCTTCTCAACCTCATTTTCAAAGCTGAAAAACAGTTGATTTCCAATTATGTGAATGTTATATTTGACGGACTGAAGTGAAGTAGAGTCAAGAGTCTGAGACTCTTCACTTACTTCTGAACTCTCAAGGCTCTCCTTATCAGTGTTATAGATGACCTGTAATAGCCGCTCACTTTTCTCAAGTTTATGAAACTGAGCTTCCTCCCGAAAATCAAAAACTGAATCTTCTGCAAAGTTAGCTTCTGTTTGGAAATCATATAAGTCAACATATTGATCAAACATTTGAGAATCATTAACATAAGCAATGTCACCAGCCATGTACATTGGACTGCCAGATTGCTTTTCTTCAACTTGATTTACAAATCTATTTTCTGACTTATGATATGCAAGATTAACAGGAGAAAGATCAGAGAAGTTTTGGTTATTAGTTTCTACATCTAGTAACGGAAAATGTGTTTCTGATGGTTTGAGAACTTCTTCCTTTTCCATTATCTGCTTGTTTATATCATTTTCATTGTATAAGATAAAAGAATCTAAATTGGAATGAGTGGAATAAATGGGAGTATTGTTTTCCATGACTGCTTGAGTTACTAGAGGTTGAGTTACTTCTAGTCCCAGGTTTTCCATGACTGCTTTAGGCATGAGGTTATGGGAGGCACCAGAATCTAACATGGCATTATGTAATATATTGTCCCGTATGTTCATGCTCACATAGGAAGGAGAAACAGATCCTTCTTGGTATTGACCTTCTATTTTAAGGCCAAATAAGAGCTCGGGTTTGTTTTCAGTTAGATTTAAAGTATCTGCCTCGCTCCCTATGTCAAAAACTTTGAAAATTTGAGATCTGTACATATCTACAGTTATTAGCTCAGTAAGGGGTATGGTAATTTTTATTTCGGAAACTTCCCCTTTGAAACTAAAAGGAGTTTGTAGTTTGGGCAGATTTGTTTCAACTTTTTCGGACATGACCTTTTCTATGCTCTTAATTTGTTGATTCTGGTTTGAGACCTTGTTTGACACGGTCACCTCGGGAGTCTTTGTGGAGGTACTAGGAGTATCCGAGCTAAGACTTGTTTGAATAGCTTTATCTTTGTTTTGGTCAATTTTCTTGGCCACAATTTTGTTGCTATCCATGGCTTTTTTAAGGATGGTGTCAGAGGTTTTAGCAGTGTCAGGGCTACTCTTCTGGGAGTGGTCTTGGTTTTTTCTACTTCTAAGGTTATACTGCCTATGAGCTTCTATAATGGCATTCTGAAAATCTATGGCAGGATCTTCGAGATCTTCGTAGTCGGTTTCGTCCTGACTTGTGGAGTATAACTCTTGTTCTTCTGCTGTGAGGTAAACCTTACTTTCGTTATCAGAACCTATGAGTTTCCAATGATTTTCATCAATGGGTGTGGTATCCTTATTCTCTTCATCAACATAATTCTCACTGAAGGATGGTCTGATCTGCTGATCATTTCCTCTTGGTTTATTTTGAGACTGATCTTTTCTAAAGCCTTGTTTCCGGTTTTGAGGGTTTGGTTGGTTGTCCCTAGGAGGCGCTTTTTCACTCCTTTTTTCCCACATCTTTGTCATGGATTTTATCAGGCCATCTATTCTAGGATCTAGGGAAGGAGATGAAGTGGAGACCTTATCTCTATATGGGACTTTTCCTTCTAATCTAGTCCTGGCTCTTTTTTCTGCTAAGTTGGCTTCTGTTTTTATGGCTATTTGTTGCATTTCCTCTAGGGTAAGGGGATCCTTGACTCTCAGATGATATGTCATGTCTGGATCAAAACCCTCGGGGAATTTTTCCAAGACTAAACCAAGTGGGGGTTTGAAGTGAGGCGGGAGGGCGTTATACACACTATTGAACCTAGTGCAGTAAGCCTGGACACTTTCCCCATTTTCCCGTTTTAGGTTGTTATATTCTGACAGGATTTGAATAGGGTTTCTTCGGATTTCCCACCTATTTCTGAAGACTTGATGTAGTTCTGGGATATTGTGGATGTTGTTTGGAGTTAAGCTTTTGAACCATGTTTTGGGTTCACCACCAAGACTTTGGGCAAATATTCTCATTTTGACAGTCTCGTCTTGTACCTCTAGGTATTCATAAGAATCAGTCAGCCTACTTATATGCTGCTGAGGTGTGGTGGTGTCTTCTCCAGTAAAGTGTGGGATTTTATCTTGATATTTATTTGGGAGAGGAGCCAAAGGTGGTGGCAACACCAAAGGTGCGTACCAGGCTGCCATGACGGGAGCTAATGGATGATGTACAAGATGAGGACTAGTAGGGTGAGATGAGGTGGTTTGAACAGGTGTGGCGGATGAACTTGGACTGGTGATCTGGTTTTGAGCAGATCTGGGATGGTAGGAGCCAAATTGATAGAGAAGCTGAAAGTCGGGGAGGGGGTGGAAGGTGAGGCTTCTCTACTATGACTGTGTGATTGGTCTAGGGTTTCAAGATCGTCAAAGTTTATCTTACTATATGATTTGCTTCTGAGAAGAGTTTTTGATGACTCTAATTCAAAAGGTGAATCTGGTAGGATAGTGAGATGTTTAGGTACTGATCTTGTTTTACGGATGGATCTACCAGTAGCTAGATGGTCAGTTTCGGAAGCTTGCCACAGGATTTTCTCTGGGTCATCTACTATGATAGGGGGATTTGGGTCGGGATGAGATCTGGTGTTGATTCTTCGTGAAGCCAGATTTTGGATCTAGAGTTTAGAGAGAATGGTATTAGTGAATGTTCTAGATGAGTGGTCTCCCTAAAGTTCTACTAAGGTGAAGGATGGTAAAAAAAGTAAGAGGGATGGACCAGTGGAGTCGCCAGGTGGAAATGGGTTGTTTTTGTAAAGATAGCTATGGTCCACCACCAGTTACTAATCTGGGAATGTTTTGGATTTTCTGAGTTTTATGTGCAGCCTACGGTTTGTAGTATTCTAAACTTGTTTCAACACTTTGCTAGGGTGATGAGAAAAAAAAGAGTTTACTCTAAATGGGTATATGGACTGCTTGGTTGCTTAAGTATCTAAAGGACCAAAGAGTCTATAAGAGTATGCTAGACTATCATGTACTTAGTGTCCCACCATCTCCCGCTATGTTAGTGAGCGATGGGATAGGTCTATCGGATAGTAACCTAGAGTTTGGTAAAATAGTAAGGCCTACTAGAGGTTAGTGGAGTCGCCAGGTGGATTTTAGTTGTTTTGAGATATATGTGTATGGTCCACCACCAGTACTGTCAAAAACCAATCTAAGGGAGTGTTTTCGGGGTTTTTCTGAGTTTTTATGTGCCTACGAGGTTTGGAAGAGTTTCCTATAACTGACTCATCATTTTGCTAGGATGGTGAGACAACCAGATTCTACTCTTCTAAGTTTGACTGAGATCTAAGAGTTCCTAAGGGATACCTAAGATGTTTTGACTCAAAGTCCCACCGTGATCGCCATTATGTTAGTGAGCGGTGGGATAAGTCAGCTATCTAATATTCTCAAAAGTCTCTAAAGATTAGGGAAACTAAGCTTGTTTATCACTCAGAGTCCCACCGTGATCGCCATTATGTTAGTGAGTGGTGGGATAAGTCAGCTAGCTAATATTCTCAAAAGTCTCTAAAGATTAGGGAAACTAAGCTTGTTTATCACTCAGAGTCCCACCGTGATCGCCATTATGTTAGTGAGCGGTGGGATAAGTCAGCTAGCTAATATTCTCAAAAGTCTCTAAAGATTAGGGAAACTAAGTTTGTTTATCACTCAGAGTCCCACCGTGATCGCCATTATGTTAGGTTCCCATGATTTGGCCGATTAGTGAGCCAAATGACGATGTAACATCAAACCAAGCTTTGGAGCCCAAGGACCTAGCCTTCCTGGACTCAGAGAGGGCTCTCTCTATATGAAGTGAGCTTTTTTATTTTTGGTTTTTTAAGTTTGTGAGGGATAAACTGATCAAAGATATAAAATGGGTAACCAAAAGTTAGATCAACTGGGCTATGGGGTCAAAAAGGTTAAGGAAACTATCAGATGAAGATACAAGGTTGCTGTAGGGCCGATTTGATTCAAGGTAGAAAGGATCTTTGGGAAAAATGGAGTAAATGGACATCAAGTTTGTGAAAGACGAAGGATTTCAAGCATAAATAGTTTGATAGCAGACATAAACATGTTATGGCAAGCCATTAATCATGAAAAATGTAACTACAAGCTAAATAATACATAGAAATAAACATTCAAGCCATGCATAGAAGTATAAGACCCTCTAACTTTGGGAAATGGCTATCAGACTTTGGGGAAAACACATAAGACGGACTAACAACTCAAAATACTATGCCGGAATGCCTAAACACAGTCTTTAAGTTATTGGGCACTTTGACAAACAAGCTTTCATAGTTTTAGGCAAAGGGCTAGATCGGGACTAGGCCTCCTTGGTTCAACAAGACGATAATCTAATCAGTCAAAGAGATAGTTTCATGGAAAGAGCTATGGACAGCCATAGGTAAGCAGGGCCCACCATACATCCTACTCAACATGCATAGAACTTATCAATGAAACTAGCAACAATATCCTTAAATTACTAAAGAGCAGTTAAGAATTCTTTAGTGCAACTAAGGAAGAAGAAAACATAAAAGCTATGAAGATTCAGGAATTTTGAGGTGCCTCCATGGGCATATCTCAAACTTAATCTCTACTGATCTATAGCAAGCAAGAAACATGTATTATGAATGAAAACTAGAAGACAACAACAAAGCAAGAAACACAATACCATTCTACCATGTCATGGAATCCATCAACAATCCTTCATCATTCATCAAAAGCATCCAAGAGGCAGTCCAAAATCATAACACAAGTATGTTCTTCAAAGCTCATATGACCAATATATTGCTTCTTCTCTCAAGTTCCAGCCTTGTTTACAATGAGAGCTTGTGGAATAAATAGGCTCAAGTGAGGAAAACCTCATGGTTCAACTTCCATCCTCATTGGCCTAATCAAAATATCTAAACTTGTCCTTGAGGCTTTGCAAAGCCCAAGGCACAAAAATATCTCATAAAATATATAAAAATTGCTAAAAAAGGGAATTTAATTGACTTTGCAACATTTTCCAAGTGCAAAAATAGCTAAACGCACATTTGGAAAAAGCAGATTTTTGAGGTTCAAAAATTACAAAAATACTTCAAATTTATATCAGAAAAAGGTCCCCTGACTTGCCGGAAACATTTGGCAGCCTTCCTGATGTCGAAACGAGGCTCATGATAGCTCGTTGGAAAGCTCTGAGTGTCTACTTTCCGGCGCAACTGAAATCACCTCAATCTGATGCCTGGAGGTCCTCCAAAACTATACTTGTGTGTAAAAAGCCAGAAAATTGCAGACTGCTGATATGCCGAGCAGAATGTGCAAAAAGTGAGCATTTTTCGTCGTTTTGAGGGGGAAAATAATCTTCAAATGCTCTGAAAATCGCTGAGGACCTGATCATGAAATTATGGCATCAACTGGTATCATCCTCCTCCCTTGAAAAATCCTCAAAATGAAATGGCGAATTTATGAGCTTTCGACCAAAAACTCAAAAAATGCCAAAAAACAAAAAGTTGTCAAAATGGGCCCAAAATTGGTGCGCATGACCCTCAAGGGTCCCTAGCAACATGCTCCGAAGCTGAGGCCAAAATGTCAAGTGCTAATATGCCTTTCTCCTCTTTCCGTGCCGGGCGCTTCCCCTTTGCTTCCTTCAATTTCTCTTGGGTGGCCTTTAGCTTGCACCAGGCAAACTGAGTCAACTTTTGAAAGTGATGTGTCCTCTTCCTTTGTAGCTCCAGATCTCTGTTTTCTCTTTCAAGATTCATCTCCAAGTGTTTGTTGGCTCTTTCTAACCATGCCTCTTTATTTTCTTCAATTTCTTGCTCAAGTACGGTAGTGAGGGGAAAGGATTGAAGATGGGCCTGTTCTTCCTCTTTTTGCTTTTCCAGGGCTCTTTTAAGCCCTATGGTCCTAGGCCTCTTCCGCCTAGGCTGGTCTTCCTCTTCATCCTCATCAAAATCACCAATGAGCTCCTCTATCCTCATTTGTGCTTTACCTGCTTCATTCTTGTATTTGATTGCCCGTGCTTCATGAACAGCTAAATGGACATTCATTTGTTTATTTTGGGTCTCCAAGAAATAGTTGAAGTTCCTTGCCCGATGAAGGTCCTTCTCCAATGCCTCAATTTTCCCCTCTCTATGGATTAGGAGGTTTTCAAGAATGCGGGCTTCATTATCGCTGTCATCACTTTGGATTGGAATGACAGCCAATGCACCTCCATGTTTTTCACTTTCTCCAACCTTGCTTTTCCCTTTGAAGGCCAATCTTGCACTTTTCCTCCTTGGCATGCTAGTGGGTGACCTTTTGGGAAATTTTCTTTTGCTAGGGACAACTTTTGTCACTTTTGGAGTGGCAGCCTTAGGCCCTTTCTTCCTTGCTGTGCTAGGTTTTGTTCTTTTGGGAGGAGGAGACACAACTGCTTTACCCTTGACATCTTCTTGAAACTGCTGCTCTCCTTGTGGCTGCTGTGTGTCTTCTTCTTGCTGTTCAGTTTGCTGCCCCTGTTTTCCAACATCAATTTGCTGTTCTACTTCAATGCCTTGTTCAATTTGTGCTTCAACCTGCTGCCCTTTTTCACCAAAATCAAGCTGTTGCTGTGCTTGGATTTCCTGTTCATTTTGTGGCTCAAGATGTTGCTCAATTTCCTGGCCAAGCTGCTGTTCCTGTCCTTCAATAACAAGCTGCTGCTCTTCTTCTTGTACCTGCTGTTCATCATCTTTTGTTCGCTGCTGACCTTCACCACTGCCCTGCTGTTGTTCCTCATCTTCTGTTTGCTGCTCTTCATCCCTTTCCTCTTGCTCATGACCTTTCTCTTCTTGCTATCTACTCCCTTCTCCTTCTTCCTGCTGTCTTGACTGTTTAGTGGTAATTTTGAGCCTTCTAGGAGTAGGCCTGCTGGACAAAGGTATAGGGCGATGAATAGGCTGAGTGGGAGATGTATGGACAGGAGGAACAATAGAGAAATCTGGGTGACTGATGAATACATCCCATGGAACCTCTTTCTTCTCTAGCTGGTGTAGGATGATAATTTTGATCAGAGAATGATGGAAAAGGGAAGGTATTTGCAGATCTGGGGCCTTCTTCTAGACTGTGGATGCCATCTTCTCGATGCTCTTGTATAAAAAGTAAGGGAGATTTAGCTGCCTGGTTCTAGTGAAATGCATCAATAGTCGGACATGGTAGGCATAAACTCGAGCAAACCTCCCTTCACAAGTAAAATACTTCATTATGACTTTCATTAGAGGAGCATAGCTATCAAGAAGATAAGAAAAAGGAAAAATAGCAGTGCAAGTATCTCTATGCTCAGGCTTGATGAAAGGCTTGTAATCTTCTAAGTCAAGATGGGTCTGTTTGAACCATTTTTCGCCATGATATGGAATCTTGGTGGCTTTGGACACTGATCTGGGAGAAAACTTGAAATCAAGGTCCGCTACCTGGAAATTCTTGTTCTGGAACCTCCGGGCTCATAGGTGTGTTAATGGCGAAATTTTTTTTACCTCCTGTATCTTCTGGCAGAAATCTAGACAACCTACTTCATGGAAGTTGAAGAGGATGGATGGATGAGCCTTAACCTCCTCTGTAGAGATTGGCTCATATCTTTTATGCGAACCACTCCTGCTGTCCTGCCTAGGAGGCATTTTGACCTAGATGTGCTTTTGAAGAACCAAACAGCCTCCCTATCTATAAACTGCCTTCTTGGAGCCAAACTGTGTCAATTCACTGTTTTGATAGAGAAACAATGTATTTGGATGGTTGAAACAAGTTTCCTTACAATACAAAACCCCTGCTCTTTCAAAAAGTGGCATGTCCACCTTTAAAGTATCTCAACTAGCGGACTTTTTACTAAGAGACAATACAGTGGAATGGAGACAGACTGTTAGGTGAAAATGCTGTTTAGAGTGTCAAAATTGCCTTGCTCTATGACGTTTGGAGCTTAAAACATGTTTATATTTCTAATCATTGATAAACTCCTCAATCTTCACAAACTTCCCCTTTCTAGTGTGCAAATCACTCAACAAACTTATATCTGATGCAATCAACCCTTGATGTAAGCATACAGTCAATGCCACAGTTTATGTGACTAGGTGACAAAGTTTTGAAAAATGCTTCAAACAGTTCAACAAAGCCTGTAGGAGTTTATCTTGTCAAATAGTTAAGGCACCTTATCAATGTGAAACCCTTGCCTTTGTAGAAAAAACCTTTACTCCATCTGAATATCAACTTGATCAAAATAAGCTTGAAGAACAACAACAGTCAAGTAGAATACTCAGTGAAAAACTGTCCTTTCTGTGGTTTATAGGAGTGACCTTTTCCCTTTGATATTTTGAAGAATAAGTACACCCTCGTTCTTGACTTATGAAAGGTAAACACACAACGTTTTTAGCCTAACACAATTTCTTTTCCTGTAGGTGCCCTTAATAGCACATCCAGCATTTTACCACAGTTTTACACCTCGGATCACCATACAGCAAAAACACTGTATTTCAGATATGGTGACAAAGTTTGAAAGTTTTGTATGCTGTGGTATGAAAAATTTGTAGCAGTTCAACACACTGTTTTCTTTATAGCATGCAACTTAATCAATTAAACACCATAAATATAGTCAATCACATTGGATTCACACAGTGAGCAGTCACTGTGTTTTAGGGGGCAAGGCGATAGAGTTCTGAGATGTTTTTCATGATATTACAAACACTCTCCCATCATTTAAACTGTGAAAGACTTTCCTCACACAAACTGCTCTCTCCACATCCTACTGCTCTTTGCACTAATCTGATCCAAAAAAACTCCAATTGTATATGGACAGCTTCAACCTTGCTTCACCACGGTAGTGAGGGTGTTTTGATGGTCCTTTAATAAAAATAAAGCTCACAGGTGTTTGATATTTCATCAGTCAATCAGGAAAAAACTATTTTGTCCTCATACCACAGCTTGAAAACAGGGCTTCTTAACCCTTCATATCACTTAGCATTTTTTTCAAAAACTGAGAGGATACATGGAAATACCTTGAGAATATGATGAAAATCCTTTTGATGTGTTTAGGCCAGCTCCAGAGGCGCTTTGAATAACTTATGAGGGTCACACATATGCGCGACGCGTTTGGATTTCAGAGTGCCGCGCCGAATTAGGTTGTCGGGTGGCTCTGTCAGGTCAGCCGGGCGTCGTGTACAGGCGCGTCACGCACACGTACAGGCACGTCGCGCGACATTCTATTGCCTATGAAAATCTTCCTCTGAGCGTGTCACGCAATATTCCAGGCGCGCCGCGCAGCGAAACTGTGGCAAATTTCTTCAAAATCGCTCCAATCTTCTTTGTTTGATGCTGAGAACATCAAAGGAAAACCTTGCTTGTTATTTGGAGTTTGAAAATATGAATGAGCCACGGTTATGGACCCTTTAGAAAGCAACACTTCAATGGCCTTTTTACATTGGATTTGGAGAGGGTTTCGTTCAAAGCTTTGAAGAAAACCTTTGCTTTTCTAAATCAAATTTTGAAGTCTCACTTTTTGAAATAACAATGGATATCTTTCATTTGGACATGTGCACAAAGGCAACAGACCATCTATTTGTAAGTGAGACCTTTCTTAACCTTTATGAAAATTTGAAACTTGACTGTTTCTAAGTTAGAGAATAAAAGGGTCCTTCTTTTCTGATATTTGTGACTTCAAACTCCTCTCTCACTTATAACATTTGAGTTTTTTATCTGTTGTAATTTGTGTCAGGTGAGCTCTCTTTGACCGTGGATAAAAACCTCTGTTGACCACTGTAAGTGCAGACCTTGTTTTAAAAAGGGCCAATTTGCAGACCTTGTTTTACAAAGGGCCAATCAACCCAAACAATACCAAATTATTTCCAAATCCCCAAACTGATCCAGCTTTTGGTTATTGAGGATATTGAGTATATTCTCCCACAATCTTTCTCCAATGATATTGAAACTATTGGTTTACAGGTTTTACCTTGTGACTCAAGGTAATGAAAATCTTGCAGTCATTTTGGGGATCTACTGCTTTACCTTCATTCAAAATACAACAGTATAGTACTGTGACCTGTTTTTACAGGAAACCTGCTTCCCTTTGTGATAGTGGCATGAAGACTTTGTTTTCAATGAGTTTCAGATCTTGAAAAAATTCCACAGTCTTTCTTTGTATGTTATAAACCACTGTGTCAAGCTGTGATGCCATTCTTGGGAAGAGCAAAACTCAAGTTTTTTCCTTTTCAACTTGTGAGAAGCGACCTGAAGGACATTTTTTTGAGGAGTAGGGGGATCAACATCTTTTTAGAACATAATCATCATTAGTTCTTTTCTTATGTAATGACACAAATTTGTCAACCATTCTTCAATTGGGTTTTGTTGGAGCAGCAGGCTGTATATAACTAGAATTGTTTTCACTAATGACATGTCTCCCCAAAGGTTTAAAACTTCATGTCATGACCTTTTATACCTCTGTGTTGAGAAGACAAGTATGTGAGATGTGAAAAAGCAGCTATGATTACTTACAGACACCAAGGTTCCTTTTGGCCACTTTCTTCTAATGGAACTCTGAAAATCACTAACCCTACTGCATCAGAAAGCTACATCAGTCTTTGTGGTGGTGTGTAACTTGCATGTACTACTTTCCTGCCTCTTCTTTATGCTCATCTAGAAACCATGGACTGTATTTGACATTTCAACAGGAACAAAAGAACACACAGGGGTTTTTTTACTGAAGTCTTTTCTTGTTTAAGACTAATTGAAACTATGCATCTTAACACCCCTGCAGAGATGTTTGTTATGATAGCTTTGATTAAGGAATCCCTTTTTTGATGCGCCCTGATGATGACTGAAATCTCAACTGATTCTCTTTACAAAACCACACACTCTGTTTTCTTTTGTCTTTCACATTTCAGATCTTAGCCCTGTTATAATCATCATTTACACTCAGAAACCTAGAGTCACTATTTTACTGTCTAGTAAAAAGCAAGCTTGTGCTTTTGCAGTCCTTAAAGTCAATATTGGCCAGCGCCCTCTGCTTGTAGATCAAGGAGGCGCCTTAACGCTCTACTTATAGATGAAGGAGGTTTTTTGGCCATGACAAATAACAAGTTTGTTTGACAGTGTTGTCTTTCCTTTACTGTGCTTATCAGGCTGAATGAAGCTGTAAGACTTTGATGAGTAACTCCTCACCCTGCAGATGTATCTCAGGCTCATGTTTACATTGAGAAGTAGCTGCTGTTCTAAATTTAGATTCAAGAACCTTCTCCTAAGATGATGACATGTTTCCTGTCCTTGTAAAATCTATAAAACACTGTAAAACACCTAATAATCAGCTTGAGACTGTGGTCTATGCAGTGCTGAGACTTAGGGGTGTGTAAGTGGCGCGACTTAGGGCTGTGATCAATTTCATTTGCAGAGTGGGAGGTCTTTCATGATTGGTCTGTATCAGATGGAGGTTTTTTGGCCCTTTGATGGTTGCCAAGGGTAAAATGCCTTAAAGCGCCACTTCCTAACTTAGGGGAGGCTTTTGAAACAGACTTGGATTTTCCTTTTAGAGCTGATGGGCAGACCAGTAGGGCTAAAGCTAGATAGGATAGTGATAATGAGTTTTGACTTTGACATGGGCGAACTGAAAAGTAGGAGGGCGAAAAAAGTTTTATGAGGGTTTTCTAGATGACAAATTGACATATGGAGATCAGCTTCTAGAAAACTCAGCTATGGATCTAGTCATCACTAACAAGTGAAAAATATTGATGACTAACACATCACATCATCCTGTTCTATTCTGTGTCGATTGATGAGGGATACATCAAGTCCCTCCTATCAACTCCATTTCATTATCTAGGAGCTTGCAAAATTCCTTTACCTCACCATAGATGAATTCACCACCATTGTCGCTCCTGAGAGCCTTCACTTGCTTCCCAATTTTCAAATCCGCCTTGAACTCACGTAACTTTCGAGTATAAAACGCCCTCTTCCCCGCATGAAGAAGATCCAACACTTATGAGAAAAATCATCAACAAATATCACATAATACCTGTGCTTTGCTGTCGAAGCTACTGAGAAAGGTCCACACACGTCTGTGTGAATTCTCTCAAGGATCATCATGGCGTGACTATCCTTCTCGTGAAAGGTGGCTTTCAAAAATTTTCCCAAGGTACATCCCTTGCACTGATCTGACTGCGCAAGAGTGCCTTTAGGAAGCCCAGTAGAAATTTGTTGCAGTATCTTTAAAGCTCCATGGTGAAGGTGGCCCAATCTCCGGTGCCACAACTCGTCATCATCCCGGCTCACCACTCCTTCTGCCTTGCCTGCCATTGCTGCACAGCCATCTACCTGCAATTGATAAATGTTCTTAACTCGAACCCGTATCCTCTGGGTCTCACCAGTTTCCTTACTGCGCAGGAAAGCCTTTCCCTCGCTAAAGACAACATCATATCCCTTTTCTTCTAACATCGCCACAGAGATAAGATTATTCTTCAATCCTGGAACATGCATCACATCCTTCAATACGAAGGGTTTACTAGACTCCCTCTCAAAGGAAATGGTACCGATACTGGTCGCACTATATCTAGCATCATAGCCCATCTCGATGTGCACTCCAAGATCTTTCTCATCCAGATCAGTAAACAAATCTCGATCTCCTGTCATGTGAAAAGACGCACCACTGTCCAGAAACCACACTGAACCCATCACACTTGAAACCAAGCATGCAATCAGTGAAAAATCTAGCTCAAACTGCGAGGCTAAGGCCTCTCTAGCTGCAGTTCCAGCAGCCTGCTTATTTTTCTTCTTCTGTGGACAATTAGTGGTGTAATGTCCGTGTTGGTGACAGTGAAAGCACTTCACCTTGGACATGTCCTGCTTCTTGCCTTTCGCACCGGATTGAGAAGAATTCTTCTTGCTCTTCCCCTTCCTTGCTTTGGCAGCCAAAGCGCAATTTTCTTCATCTGAGTTCTTTGATGAAGATCTGTCCCTGGTACTTTGCCTTATCTCCTCTTGCACAAGATCCGACCAAAGTCGCTCCCATCCTGGCAATTTCTCCCGACCATTGACAGAGTCCTGATAGGAATGCCAACTCTTCGAAAGCCCAAGGAGAGCCAAGCTCACCAATTCCTCGTCATCAACAGTAACCCCCACACTTCCCAGCTCATCCCTGCATTGGATGAACTTCGTGAGGTACTTGGGCATACTGTCGCCTTTCTCCATTTTTATGTTCCTAAGTTTATCCTTGAGCGCCAACTTCCTCTGGTCGCTCTTGCTTTGAAATAAATCTGTCAAAGCTTTCCACATCAAGAATGGAGAAGCTTTACCATGAAGGTTGGACACTATGTGATCCTTCACACCTTCCAACAGAATCCTTCGACACTTTGTTGTCTTCTTTTTCCATGCGTCAAGTGCGGCAGCATCGCTAGAAGCAGGTTTTGGAATTTCTGCATCTATGAACTCCTTCAACCCATTGTCATCCAACACCGCCTCCATCCTGTCCTTCCATGCAATATAATTTGAGCTGCCCTCAAGGGCATACTCCAATCGCAATCCATTGAAAGACATCTCAACTTCGACACCAAGAAAACACTGCTACAAATTCGAATTCCACCAGCACAAAACTCAACCGCTTCAATGTTTTGCAATTTCTCCAATGATCAATATCGCTCTGATACCATGTATAAATTTGAATAACTGATATATTATTCACTGATATTCTCCCGATCACACACTATTTTAACTTCATGCACAATACAGAATCTCTTCTACCATTGATCATTAATTGCGGAAATAAAAACAATCGCATGCGCACATTAAAACCATAAACAATCACACATATGAACACAGTATTTTATGGGAAAGCTTAAAGCTGAAAACCCCCAACTATATTTATATTATATTTCATAGAGATCATGTAACAATCATCATACAAAGCTCCTCACAAGCTCTCAGTACAATCTCCAATTGCTCACACTAATCAAGCTACATCTAGCAAAACACATGCTCCAATCTCTGCCACCTGATAGCCTGCCTCTACTGCACAATCAATGCTAAATAATGGCTCATAAATAACTTCGAACCACTTCGATTGTACTACGCAATCCTCATTGGCATCCCCAATCACTGGTTGTTGAAAATCATGCAACAGTATAGTCACAACTGATAGTCACACTACTCTTTCACCTATCTCTTCACTGGTCTCCACTGAAACTGTCCATGCACTGAAGTTAACTGATGTATTATTTAGTTGATTAATGAGTTTATAATTAGTTAATTAATTAATAATTAATTCACACCACTCTCACTCATGTATCAATCAGTTAGACTAGATACAACTAGCTCAAATATGTTTAGCTTAGTTAAACTGAACATAACTCCATTAAATTCCTCAATCAACTCCACCAAACTCTCTCACATGAGTTCTAATTGAAGTATCCATGCAATAGCTCCACTCAACCCTTAGGAATAGCGTAATTCCTTCTGTCAGCTCCTGTGCCACATTTGTGCACTTAACTGAAGTGCTCCAAGAGAATAAGATAATGTTTATAGTCCAAATATTATTAAGAGCTAATAATATTCGACATATCTATTTTTAGATTGGCAATCTAAAAATAGATTCTGCCCAATATGTCTAAAAATATAAGTCCATATATTTTTCCAACTTGACCAACCATCCACAAATAGCATCCTGCAACTCATAGAATATGATCGACATGTCTAAAAATAGACATAGTCTAAAACTAGACTTTGCGTCAAAAATAGCCTTTGGGCCCACTTAGTGAAGGCAACTTCTTTCCACTAAGCTCATCATATTTTTGCAATATCAACACTCATTTGTAGTAGTGTACTTGGATGACATCCTGTTCTTAAGCTAGACTTGGGCAGAGTACCTCCACCACATCCGACAAGTCCTCCAAACATAGTGGCAACACAATTTGTGTCCCAATTTGGAGAAGTGCACTTTTGGCATGATCGAGGTTCAGTAGCCAGGATAAATTATTGATGAGCGGGGGGTTTATGTGGATCCAACCAAGATATAATTCATTCAGGATTAGCCAGCCCTAACCACTCCAACAGAGCTTTGCAGCTTTCTGGGTCTTGTTAATTTATACCGCAGGTTTGTGTTGGGATTCTCTCATATCACTTGGCCCTTGAGTCAAGACACCAAGGGAGAAGCGAAAGAAAATTTATTTTGGTTGGAATCTCAACAAAGATGTTCGTAAAATCGAAACATCACCTCTGATATGCTCTAGTGCTCACATTACCAGATTTGCAACAACCATTTGAGATCAAGACAGATGCCTTTGACTATGTTATTGGGGTAGTTCTTACTCAAAAGGGGCATCCAGTGGCATATCACAGTAAGACATTATCCGACACAGTTCGCAAGTATCCCACTTATGACAAAGAAATGTATTCAATTGTGAAGGCTTGCCGAAAATGGAAGAATTGCATTTTGGGGAAGAAAACAGTCATCCACACATACTACCAACCCCTGTAGTTCATACAGACACAAAGGAAGTAGCAGAACGATCGCCATCAGAAGTGGTCCACATATCTTCAATAGTTTCATTTGAATATCAAGTACAAGAAGGGTAACACCAATGAAGTTGCATATTGCCTCAGCCGACCACCGATCATGGCGCTAACCACCATTCTCAACTCTTGTGGGCATGAGACTTCTAATTGGCTGCTTCTCTACAAGAGCGATCAAGAATTCGGTCAGACATACATGACACTCTTGGAGGGTACACAAGTTCCAAATTTTCACCTTCAGGATGCACTGCTATGTCACCTGGGACACCTTTGTGTTCCTTCGAGCAAGCGTGCCAAGATGATTTTGGAAGCACACTACAATCAAGTCACTGGGAATTTCGGGTTCGAGAAACAGTGGCAGTACTACAAAATTATTTCTATTGGCAAACCTTCAATAGGATGTCGGGAAGTACATCAGATCCTGCACTGCTTGCACTAATTCCAAACCAACCATCAAGAAACAAGGCCTCTATACTCCACTACCTACCCCTAGTCTACCATGGGAGTCCATCTCCATGTATTACATGTTGTTCCTTCCTTATACTAAGCATGGAAATGACTGTATTTTCGTGTTCATAGACAGATTCTCGAAGATGGCCATTATAGCGGCCTTCAAGAATAATATCAGATTAGAAGCCACTACTAAACTCTTCTTTGAATGAGTATGGGTGCACCTTGGGATCCCACAGTCTATCATCTCAGATCGCAACAGCAGGTTCCTCAGCACATTTTGGTCCAACCTCTAGTTAATGTTGGACACCAAGCTCACAAAGTCCATAGCTTTCCATCCCAAACTAATGGTCAGACAGAGGTCATCAATAGGATGATCGTACACATTTTGTGCATGTAAAATTCAAAGCATCCACAAGCATGGGATGAGAGCTTTCCCTATGTACAACACAGTTATAACTGGACTCTCCACAGCTCAACCAACCACAACCCCTTTCAGGTGGGTTTGGGATTCCAGCCACTATGTCCCATTGACGTATCTATGCCATTTGTGGCTACTCATGCTGATTCAGCTCATGTCCAGTATGAAGCTGACAAGGAAAATAATTTCATTGAGCACATTCAGCACATCCACCAATAGGTTCATGACATATTGGGCACATCCATGCTAAGTAAAATCAATGACTTGATCAACATCGGGTGCCACACAACTTCCATTTGGGTGACAAAGTGTGGCTACATTTGCAGAAGGAGTGCCTCGCTGGACCCCATTGCAAGCTTCGCCCACTCTAATATGGGCCGTACACCATAACCAAGGATGTAGGGGTCAATTCCTTTGAGCTCATTATTCCACCATCCCTTGGTCTGCACCAAGTGTTCAATTTGGATCGCTTTCAGCCCTACTTCCCACCTCTACTAGACACCTCTGACATTGCATAACAACTCATACAAATAGATTTAAACCCAAACTGCATGGAATAGGCCACCACATATTGTATCATGGACATGAAAATCGAGCATTTTCCAACGGAAAGATCCAAGCTGTGTTGAGTTTGTCCGTGACCAACTCCGCACCAAGGCAAATGAGTTGGGTAGGAGCAAGTTCAGTAGAAGTTTCCTCATCTCATGGAGGAAATCAATGCAATAGGGACCATTCCTTCCTAAGGGGGGAGGAATGATCCAGTTGGATATTTGTGGCCACCCGCCTATTGCACTTGGGGCCTCACTATTTTTTCTTTCAGTTTTTCAGTTTCCTTAATTGTAGCACAATTTACTATTTTTAGCAGTTTTTCGGGTTCTGAACTTTCGGAGCCGTTTTGAGGCCCTAAACAAAGTTTTTTGTAAAACCCTATAGAAACATGGAAGTTCCTTCAATTTTTCTCACATCAAAATAATTAGTCCTCGGATAGATATTTATAACGAGGTATTGTGTGCATCAAACAGAGATCGTATGCCAAAGTTACATCCCTGAGAAGATTGATGTACCAATTTACCCAAACGAGACCCATAGTTTTGGCGCCTCATCTCCTAGGGTTAGGTTTTTGGATGTCTAGGGCTTTCCATTGTTTCTCAATAATAAATAGCCCCTCGGTCCTAATTGTAACAGAGTTCAGAGGCCTGTAGCCACAACATCTCTTCTCAGAGATAAGCTACCAGCACCCTAGCTCGTTTATTTCCATTATGTTTGTAAGCATAATTCAGTTATTAGTTATTAATGAAATGAAGTTTTATTTTTGTTGCATCTCTTCTTTTAAGTGTATTTTTTTATTTCATTGTGTTCCTGCATAAATCTGGGGGGGTGAAAACACTCCCCCGTCGTTGATCCGGGCATGGGAAAATCTCAGCCATCCATTTTTATCATAAGGTTAAAACTTTGCAGAAAACTTATATCTTCAAATTTATTACATGCACATAAAGCCCGATTAATCTTTGCTAAAACTGATATTATTCAAATCTTAATGACATCTTAAAACCTACTTAAAAACTTCACCAATGCTGCATTTAAACTAGTAAAGCATTTTTTTATTCTTTCTTTGTCAGCTAACCATGATTAAATGGTCTTATTAACTTCACTAATCAAACTCAATCACGATTAAACTGTGTGATTGATTTATTCACTAAACTAATCTATTTTATTACATCCAAATCATGATTAAATAGTGTGATTAGACTAACGATATCTATTTTTCTTATTACAAAGTGGCATTTTTTCTAGCAGCATATTGATTCAAATTTTATGTGTATTAACTGAGGCAATTTGTATTTCTTGAGTGACCTTTAGGCTTGCTCACTCCTATACAACCTTTTGGGGTTTCTTCATTTTTTTTTTCTATTTTCCTTCTTCAAATATATATTATTTTTATACCCACTTCTCATTTCTTTCGATATTATTTTTTTTCTTTTTGTTTTGTAAATCATTTGTAGAATACAATATAACTTACAATTTCATCAGCTGAAAGAAAATAGTCGTTCATCAATTAAACCTACAAATCATAGACCCTAACACCTCCCTTATGTCCTCAGGATGATTTTGAAAGTATGAGTAAGTTAGATTGTCCCTAGCATGGTCAACCTTTATGGATGGGGCATTTTGACTTCATTTGGCATGGCTTTACACTTGTGAACCATATGGCCTCTTCTTCCCATAAGTTCGTGTATATGAACCCTAGGCCCGTGCCCGGCTGTGGGCACACATTAGCATGACCTACCAGACTGAGTTTCAGTTGTACATACTGTACATGAGAGTGTGATTCTTTATTCCCTTTTTGGTTTAGTGTGTGATGCGAGTATTTATCATGCCTTATTTATACCAAAAATTAAAAAAACTATAAAATTCAAAAAACTAAAAATATAGGTCTTGTTTTTCCCTCGCCCATGATTATTTCTTTAATTATGTGATTGAACCATGGGTCTAGTCTTTTTAGATGGTTTTTACAGGAGAGGGTGTCATTTCTATTGCGACATCCATTGGAACTTAGGTGTGTTTCTCTTGAACTGGCATATAGGGGTAGGTCATTTTCGTTGATTTCGCATTTTGACCGTCAACACTATTTTTATGCCTTAGGTTCAACCTCGTCAAGTTGTGACTTTCACCACTTCTTGTATGCATGTTTTAACTCAGCGGTAGAGCTTACCTAATCATGGATACCCTAGTTAGCACCTCCTTTCTATATTGGTGTCCATGAAGTAATTTTTATTATCTTTTTGGAATCCCTCCTTTTGTCCCACCATGACTTCGAATTTGAGCCTCATGTCCTATTCTTCATCTCTTTTATGGCCATACCCCAAGAGGATTCCACACTATATCCCTTGTGAATTCCACTTTTATGAGCCTAATTCTACATTTTGAGCCTTGGATTCTCTATTCCATTATCATCATCTGCTTGGTATATTGTTCGCATACACTTGGTGTTTTACCCTTTCCTCGAGAAACTGCTGCGATGAGTGGTCTTATTAGCTAGCCTCATGTTCACATTATGTCATAAGAAGTTCCACCATTAATGGAACTATTTTCTTCCCTTTATACCACTTGTTCCTTCAGGAGGATTTCTCTTTAAGCTTGTTTTAGACTCCTTAACTTATAAAATATTGTCGAGCGAACTTGTCTACTTCACGCTCATTAAAGTAATTGATGTGTTGTCTACCCAGTATAATTTTAACCCTTTTCCATACTAGGATAGAGTATTTATGAAAAATGAATACCCTAGTCTATTGTGGCTAAAAGGTTCCCCCTTGTATAATTTTATCTCTTTTTCGGGCTTGGGGGACAACTTTACAAAAAGGAAACTTATAAAAAGAGAGAGGAGGGAACATCTATATTCATTTTTCATCTATTCGAAAGTGTCCATTACATCACCCTTGAACATGGCACATGTCTGTCTCATTATCTTATAGTTTGGTTTTAGCTTACCTAGGAGTCGTAGCATCCATACCAGTCTCTTTACTCTTCCGGCTTGTTACTCTTCCAGTTATATGGAGCGTGACTCGATATCTCTTGCATCGTTGCATCATATCACATGGTGCTCATTTAGTCATGCTGCTAGGTCACTCTTGTGTCGTGCTATTATTTGTTCAAGGGAAGTCTCAACCTATGTCAGCCATCTATAGTAGCATGTTGACCATTTTGAGTCAGCCATCCTTTCTCAGTTGTAGTTCATCGCTTCATGACTTCATCCATACATCACATCATCCTGGTCTGTTCTGTGTCGATTGATGAGGGATACATCAAGTCCCTCCTATCAACTCCATTTCATTATCTAGGAGCTTGATCTAGGAACCAGTAGTACCTCAGAGCTTGTAGTCCTCAGTGGCAAGATTCCTGGAAATCAAGAGTGGGTTTATATCATTGGATCCTAATTGGTCAAGTTCACTGGTGTTCAACATCAGCTCATCTTTTCACACTTAGTGAACTATACTAGTTACTTTGGGGTTAATTTCCCTCATTGGTGGATTACCTCACATTTGTTACTAGTTTACCTCATTGGCTGGTAATCAGGTGGTCTCTACCATTGCTTGACTTCATCTCACCCATTCACATGTGTAGATTTGTACCATCATGGTTATATTGAAGACCCTGGGTTAGGGACATCTCACTCTTATATGGAATCCCTCTCAGGTTACGTTGGAGTTATGTATCATTTATGTACTTTGAGGGCTATATGAGACACTCCTCTATATGTCATGTATCCATATTCCCAATGATGTATACTGTGACATAGATCCATGATTTATTTTTAGTAGCTATGATATTTTCATTGAGTCACATGGATCCACCATGTATTTTTGTCATGGCCATGTCCTAGTAATTTATATCATGGGTCCAAAGTGTATGTTTGGCAACCATGTTCAGTATTTTCTTATGACCGAACATGGGTAATCCCGCCTTAGGGAGGTGTTGACGGGAAAATATGTCCGGCCAACAGTAGGGGATCTCCCTGGTAAAATGTCCCAACTAGACTCTAAACCGTTTATGACAGGGATCCCGTCTGGGGTGTGGGTCCAGCTACTGCTTAATGTTCCTTTCCTTTGGATGCAATCGAACTCTACAAACCTACGAACACACGTTTATTCAAATGATACAAGACACATGATCGATGAGTCTTAATGAACATATAACACTATGAATAGAAAGATGAGTTATAAAGCATGGAGCCAAAGGAAATGCTATAAACAGCACATCATTAGGGTCATGCTTGCAAAAATTTGCTCTAACCATAGGTGAAACAATTATGTGCGGCAGAAAACCCTTCACTTCCTTGAACGATTTCAGAGATAATACAAATGCTAGCAAGAAAAGTTGTTAACATTCATAGAGAAAGCAGCTTAGACCTAAAATAATTTATACACATCTAGAGAACTATAATGCATCAATGACGTAATGGAAAACGCAGTTTCATTAATCAAAATATATTAGAAACATAAAGCGGAATACTCATAATGTTCACACATCAGTCTACATCAGATCCAAAAATGGAATCAACAAGTGCTTGTATTCATATTCAAAAGTGTAGTCCTTCCGTACAATTTTCTATCCTCCTTTGGAGTCCCAAAGAAAATTCCTTTACAATTTCCTGAAGGAAGTGTTTATAGAACAAAACTTTCCCTTTGGGATTCCCTAACTTTTCACCTCCCTGACCGTTGGGCTGCCTTGCGACTTAGTAGATTTTGAGACCTGTGACCTCACTGGATTTTGCAACCTGTGACCTTGAGCAATCTGTGACCTGCAACCTCACTGGATTTTGTGACCTGTGACCTCGAGCAATCTACGAGTTGCGACCTTTTGCCATATCCCCTATGCATTTCTCTTTCGGTGATCTCCAATTTTCATAGTAAGATGCATTTTCCTGCACATCAGTATTGTGTGGGTGACCAGCTGCCTTTGAGTTTAAAGTGAGGTTCTCTCAAGCTTTGAAAAGGATTGACCTCACATGCTAGAGAAGATCCTAGCTTTGGTTTTGCGCATCAAATACCTCTACCTGTAAAAAAGTAACATGGATCACATGTCTTTTAAAATATTGGTGTTGAAACACATTTAGTTAGCTGAAGGAATGATTTATAAAATAATAAGTTTAGACCCCTATGTGGTCAAGTGTTCTTAGATTCTAAACATGTAGATCTCTACTGCAATCACCAGCTGTCAGGCAGTCTCCATCTCCACTAACAGTTGATGAGTGAAAACCTCGAGCTAGATCAATAGATCCTTATGACTCCAACTATTTCTTGATAGGGTCCCCATTTTTCTATGAATATATGACACCAAGTGTGTTCTTGCAGTAAAAGTATGCACAAACCCCAGAAATCTTTGATAAATTATGTGCATCCCACACATAAGACTATGATCTCCATATATAACAGCAAGTTTTTGGGAAGCTGAAAAGCTATAAGCAATGGCCTCTGGAAAGTTAAGACTTGTTGAGTTATGTGCCACATGGATCGACGAGCTTCCTCAACAGTTACCTCATGGTGTCCATGTGGTGCTAGCTTGGGCCATGTTTTGGCATAGAAATGGGCCACATTTGGGCCACTTTTCTAACATTAAAAAAAAAAAACATGATGGGGTGCACCCTTTTGAGCCATGAATTCTTTGTCCGCATTTAGCCTTGAATAAAGAGTAAACTTCTGTTATAAAAGGCGCAGTCGATGATGGTGCAAAGTATGAGCATTTTCCAATGAAATGATTCCGAGTATCTAATGTGCATCAGTGGATAATGTTTTTGCATCAGCAACATGAAAAGTTTTTTCCTCGATTCTCTATTTGGAATATATACCAGTACATCCTCCATTTGAAAATAATGTTCAATTGCTCCTCTGCCTCACTCGTTGGCACATTCTCGTCCTCCGCCTTTATCAGATGAGCAATAGTTCCTCAATTCTAACTTATTTCCTCCGCAAATATGATGTTAAAGATAAATTGTTTTTTATTTGTAGGAATGTTAAGTTGATCTGCCAAAACAGCTTGTAATGCAGCCACATCACCAGGCCTTGAAGCATATGAAATTTATGAAACGATTGATACTTTAAGAAGGTACTCAAAGAGGTGCATCTCATAAATAGCTTTCAAACTGTCCAGGAAATCATTTAAACTTGGTCTGAGTCCAATACGCATCTACATCTGTTGTAAAGTTGGTTTTTGAGTTTCTCCCTTCAGAAGGTGGCAACCATCTTGCCATATCCTTTTAAGAGATTTAACCACCTTATTAAATTCGTCCCTCCAAGCGTTCTATGATAGCCGTTGTATTTTGAAAATGTTTGAGAAGTCGACTTTGAAGAGAATCCCACTTGTCCATTTCTTCTCGCGCCTTCCTGTATTTTGCTCATACTTCCTCACAAGTTTCTCCATAACCTTGAGAAAGGCCCTTTTGATCACCTTCTGGTAAGGTTGGCACGCTTCACTATAATTCAATTTTTTTCTGGTTGTAATCACTCTCCAAATTCTTCATATTGTTAGAGTGTACATATCGGCATCATAGGGTCTGCATTTACCTACTAGTTTCAACGGTCCATAATGTAATGCAATTTTAATTGTTGGTTGTTAACATTATAAGCAAAAAAAAATTCCGGAAATTCACCAAATACTTCCCATGATCCATGGATGACACGTTCGGTAAATCGTCGACCTGTAAACCAAATGCATGCCCACCCCATGAGGTCACAAATCTTTGTGGAAGTCGCACGGTCAAGTGGTCGCACCTGCTGCAGACTTTCTCGAGCACAATGTATGTGTTGAAAATGCAGCAAGATGATGGAGCTTAGTGAAATGAAGTCGCCTTCACTAAGTGGGCCCGCAGGCAAATTCTGGCGCAAAGTCTATTTTTAGACTATGTCTATTTTTAGACATATGGAGCATGGTCCGGGGATTGCAGTATGTTATTCTTGGAGTATTGGTCATGTTGGTAAAAATATATGGACCTTTATTTTTTGGACCTATAGGTCGAAGTCTATTTTTAGAATGCCTCTCCTTAAAATAGGGAAGTCAAATATTATTTACCCTTAATAATATTTGGACTCTAAACTTCATTTTACTCTCTTGGAGCACTTCAGTTCGAGCCTTGGAAGTGGCTCATGCATCTGACAGAGGAATTACGCTATTCCTAGGGGTTTGGTGAGCTCATGCATGGTTTACTTCAGTTATGACTTCAGTGGCAGAAGTTTGGTGGAGTTAATGAGACAGCTAGTGGAGTTGTGTTCGGTTTAACTTAGTTGAACTGGTTGATATTAGTTTAACAAGCTAATCAACTAGTAATGAGTGGAGTGAATTAAATATTATTTAATTCATTAATTAGTAACTCATTATTCAAATCAAGAACACATCATTTCACTACAGTGCATGGACAGTTCAGTGGAGACCAGCGAAAGAGGTAGATGAAAGGGTGGAGTTAGATATCAGTGGCGACATCAATTGTGCATGAGATTTGCACCACACTTGGAGGAATTGCCCATGATTATTGCATTGTCAAGCCAAGGAGATTCGAACCTTGGATCTCTATTTAGACAGGCCATGATTGCGCAATAGAGGCAAGGCAATTAGTGGTGAGTTTTGAACCAGTAACCTGTTCAAAACCAAGCTAGTTTGTGTGTAACTTTATGAGAAAGTACTGAGTACTTGTGGGGAGTATTGTACTGAGTTTGTTACATGATTTCTCCATTATAATATACACAATAGCTGCGGGGTTTTCAGCTATAGGCTTTCCCCATACATACTGTGTTAATGTGTATGATGATTTGATGTGTTATCGCTTGTTTTATTTCCGCATGTGTGATGATCTGAGTGGAAGAGATTATGTGTTGCATATGAATTTGAATTGATATGTGATCAGGATAGTCTCAGTGGATAATTAATCATTATTCAGCAAATTTCTACATGGTATCGGAGCTATTGAAGCAGAGATTGATCATCACAGTGATTACAAACTTATTTAGGTAGACAGAGTCTGCATGCGGGCCAGGTAGCCTCCGGATTCATCTTTCTTCGGAAAGTGAAAGGTCTGGTAAATGCCCCTTGCAGTCAATCTCTGTGCTAGAAATAATTTTTTCTCACGATCTAGAGCGGTTGAGCTTTGAGGTGGAATTCAAAGTTTTGCAGCAGTTTTGTTTTCTTGGTGCCGGTGTTGAAAATGTCTTTCAACGGTTTGTGACTCGAATATGCTCTTGAAGGCAGTTCGAATTATGTTGCATGGAAGGATCGCATGGAGGCAGTATTAGAAGATAATGGTCTGAAGGAGTTCGTAGATACGGATGTCCAAAAGCCCACTAATCCTGCTGAAGTCGATGCATGGAAAAAGAAGATGGCGAAGTGTCGAAGGATCCTGTTGGAGGGCGTCAAGGATCATATTGTATCCAGCCTGCATGGAAAGGCTACTCCATATTTAATGTGGAAAGCTTTGACGGATCTATTCCAGAGTAAGAGCGACCAAAGGAAGCTGGCGCTCAAAGATAAGCTCAGAAACATCAAGATGGAGAAAGGCGACAGTATCGCCAAATACCTCATGAAGTTCACTCAATGCAGAGATGAGCTGGGAAGTGTGGGGGTGACTGTCGAAGATGAGGACATGGTGGACCTGGCTCTCCTTGGTCTTCCGAAGGCTTGGCATTCATATCAAGATAGTGTCAATGGTCGGGAGAAGTTTCCGGGATGGGAGCGCCTTTGGGCAGATCTCATGCAGGAGGAGATAAGGAGGACTACCAGGGACAGATCTTCATCAAAGGGAGCTGATGAAGAAAATTGCGCTTTGGCTGCCAAAGAAAAGAAGGGGAAGGGTAAGAAAACTTCTCATTCCGGTGCAAAGGGCAAGAAGCAGGATATGGCGAAAGTGAAGTGTTTTCACTACCATGATCATGGACATTATGCTACCAATTGTCCAAAGAAGAAGAAAAACAAGCAAGCGGGAAGATCTGCAGATGGAGAAGCTTTGGCTTCACAGTTCGAGCTTGACTTTTCACTGATCGCATGCTTGGTTTCAAGTGTGTTGGGATCGATGTGGTTCTTGGACAGCGGTGCGTCATTTCATATGACGGGAGATCGGGATTTGTTCTCAGATCTGGAGGACAAAGATTTGTGTGTGCACATCGAGATGGGCGATGATGGTAGATACAGTGTGACTGGTATCGGTACCATATCCTTTCAGAGGGAGTCTGGTAAACCCTTTGTATTGAAGGATGTCATGCATGTACCTGGATTGAAGAAGAACTTGATCTCTGTGGCGATGTTGGAAGATAAGGGTTATGATGTGGTCTTCAGCGAAGGAAAAGCCTTCCTGCGCAGTAAGACTACTGGAGAGACCCGGAAGATAGGGGTTCGAACTCAGAACCTTTATCAGTTGCAGGTAGATGACTGCGCAGCTATGGCATGCAAGGCTGGAGATGTGGTGAGCCGGGATGATGAGGGCAAACTATGGCACAGGAGATTGGGCCATCTTCACCATGGATCTTTGAAGATTCTGCAGCAGATTTCTACTGGACTTCCTAAGGGCACCCTTGCGCAGTCAGATCAGTGCAAGGGGTGTACTTTAGGGAAGTATGTGAAAGCCACCTTTCACGAGAAGGATAGTCGCGCCACGACGATACTTGAGAGAGTTCACACAGACGTGTGTGGTCCTTTCTCAGTTGCTTCGACAGCAAAGCACAGGTATTATGTGATCTTTGTTGATGATTTCTCTCGAAAGTGCTGGATCTTCTTCATGCGGAAGAAGAGCGATACATTCGCGAAGTTCTGTGAGTTTAAAGCACTGGTCAAGAAGGAGTCGGGGAAGAAGGTGATTGCTCTAAGGAGTGATAACGGTGGTGAATTCATCTCGGCTGAATTCAAGGAGTTCTGCAGCGCAAAAGGGATTCGGAGAGAGCTCATCGCACCCCATAACCCACAGCAGAACGGGGTGGCTGAGCGGAAGAACAGAACGATCGTGTGTGCTGCACGGGCGATGTTGCATGATCAGGGCCTACCCCTTCACTTATGGGCTAGGGCATGCAATACAGCAATGTATGTGTAGAACCATTGTCCTCACAAGGTTCTTGGCATGAGTACACCGGAGGAGGCTTATTCTAGCAAGAGGCCTGACATTTCCCATTTGCGGATTTTTGGTTCTTCTGTCTACATGCATGTGACGAAGGATGCGAGAAGGAAGCTGGATCCGACCGCAGAGGTTGGACTATTGGTGGGGTACACTGATACACCCCACAACTATCGGGTGTATTTTTCAGACAGTCGCAAGACTGTTGTGCGACGGGATATCAAGTTTCAGGAAGAGAAAGCCATGCAGTGTTCGCTTGAGAGGGAGCTACACTTGCATGCAGATGAGGAGCTGTTAGTTCCTAAGGAGGAGCTTCCGGATGTGGATCAGCCACAAGAGGAGGTTCAGGAGGTGGAAGAAACCACCCAGGCAGCGCCAACCATGAGAGGGCGCATGCGCACTACAGAAGCTGAGCGACTGGCTCGGGATGCAGAGAAGGTTGTAGGACCACCTACAGCACAGCGCAGACAGAGACAGTCACCGGATCGGTACGCTGGATACATGGCTCTTATGAGTCAATGTGTTGTGACAGAGCCATCCTCTTTTGAGGAAGCTGTGGAGGAACCCGCATGGGTTGATGCCATGATCGAAGAATATGATTCGATCGTCAGGAACAGTGCATGGGAGATTGTCCCAAGACCGGTGGGGAAATCAGTGGTGGGTTCGCAATGGATCTACAAAGTGAAGCAGGCAGCTGACGGGAGTGTGGAGTAGTACAAGGCGAGATTTGTCGCCCGTGGCTTCTCACAGATTGAGGGGATCGATTATGAGGAGACCTTTGCACCTGTCGCAAGGTACTCTTCCATACGGACGATCCTTGCTCTCTCAACGCAGATGGGGTGGCACATTCATCAGATGGATGTGAAGATTGCATTCCTCAATGGAGTTATTGAGGAGGAGGTGTACATAGAGTAGCCTGAAGGTTTCGAGATCTTCAGCAGTGAGTCGCATTTGTGCCGACTCAAGAGAGCACTGTACGGGCTGAAGCAAGCACCTCGTGCTTGGTACACTCGCATAGACAGCTACTTCACCGGGCTTGGATTCTCCAAGAGTGAGGCGGATCCTAACCTGTACCAGATTGTGGTGGAGGGGAAGCTGTTGATCATCATACTGTATGTAGATGATCTGATTTTGACGGGCGATGAGCAGTTGATACTTTCATGCAAGGAGGATCTTGCATGAGAGTTTGAGATGAAGGACTTGGGCATCCTTCATTATTTCCTGGGATTGGAGATTTGGCAGCGCAGTGGAGGACTGTTTGTTTCTCAGGGCAAGTATGCCCGGGAGATTCTGGAGAGGTTCAACATGCAGGGCTGCAAGCCTGTTGATACCCCTCTTCCTGGAGGATGGAGGAAGGGAGATGCTACTTCGGAGGAGGTAGTGGATGCCACTGTCTATCGACAGTTGGTGGGGTCGTTGATGTATCTGGTCAATACTCGACCCGATATATGCCATGCAGTTAACCAGCTTTCGCAAGCTATGGTTAAGCCTACCAAGCTCTTTTGGAAGGCGGGCAAGCATGTATTGCGCTATATCAGAGGCACATCGGGATATGGTCTATGGTACAGACAGGAGGATGGAGTGAAGCTTTCTGGTTTCACTGATGCAGATTGGGCAGGGAGCCCAACAGACCGGAAGAGCACTTCTCGAGGAGTTTTCAGCATTGGGTCGACAGCAGTTTCCTGGTACAGCAGGAAGCAGAGATCCGTGGCACTCAGTTCAGCAGAGGCCGAGTACATGGCAGCAAGCTTGGCTGCATGTGAGGCTATTTGGATGAGGAAGATCCTCGCAGGTTTGTTCAGGTTGCATTTGGAGCCTACGGTGATCTACTGTGATAACCAGAGCTGCATCAAGCTCTTGGCTAATCCAGTTTTTCATGATAGGTCCAAACATATCGACATCAGGTACCATCACATCAGAGATTGTGTTCAGCGGAGGATCATGATGCTTTCATATGTTCCCACGGAGGATCATGATGCCGACATCCTGACGAAGGCGCTCACCAGGAGCAAGTTCGAATTCCACAGAGGCAGGATAGGGGTTGCAGATAATCCATATCTTGCTGAGAGGGAGTGTTGAAAATGCAGCAAGATGATGGAGCTTAGTGAAATGAAGTCGCCTTCACTAAGTGGGCCCGCAAGCAAATTCTGGCGCAAAGTCTATTTTTAGACTATGTCTATTTTTAGACATATGGAGCATGGTCCGGGGATTGCAGTATGTTATTCTTGGAGTATTGGTCATGTTGGTAAAAATAGATGGACCTCTATTTTTTGTACCTATAGGTCGAAGTCTATTTTTAGACTGCCTCTCCTTAAAATAGGGAAGTCAAATATTGTTTACCCTTAATAATATTTGGACTATAAACTTCAGTTTACTCTCTTGGAGCACTTCAGTTCGAGCCTTGGAAGTGGCTCATGCATCTGACAGAGGAATTATGCTATTCCTATGGGTTTGGTGAGCTCATGCATGGTTGACTTCAGTTAGGACTTCAGTGGTAGAAGTTTGGTGGAGTTAATGAGACAGCTAGTGGAGTTGTGTTCGGTTTAACTTAGTTGAACTAGTTGAGATTAGTTTAACTAGCTAATCAACTAGTAATGAGTGGAGTGAATAAAATATTATTTAATTCATTAATTAGTAACTCATTATTCAACTCAAGAACACATCAGTTCACTACAGTGCATGATCAGTTCAGTGGAGACCAGTGAAAGAGGTAGATGAAAGGGTGGAGTTAGCTATCAGTGGCGACATCAGTTGTGCATGAGATTTGCACCACACTTGGAAGAATTTCCCATGATGATTGCGTTGTCAAGCCAAGGAGATTCGAACCTTGGATCTTTATATAGACAGGCCTGGATTGCGCAATAGAGGCAAGGCAATTGGCGGTGAGTTTTGAACCAGTAACCTGTTCAAAACTGAGCTAGTTTGTGTGTAACTTCATGAGAAAGTACCGAGTACTTGTGAGGAGTATTGTACTGAGTTTGTTACATGATTTCTCCATTATAATATACACAATAGCTGCGGGGTTTTCAGCTATAAGCTTTCCCCATACATACCGTGTTAATGTGTATGATGATTTGATGTGCTATCGCTTGTTTTATTTCCGCATGTGTGATGATCTGAGTGGAAGAGATTATGTGTTGCATATGAATTCGAATTGATATGTGATCAGGATAGTCTCGGTGGATAATTAATCATTATTTAGCAAATTTCTACAGTATGTGACGTCGCGAATTGGTGGAGGTCGCACAGTTGCACAGTCGCACATGTTGTGGACTCTCTCGGTCATAGTGTTATGCGACCTCGTGACTTGGTGGAGGTCGCACAGTCGGGCGGTCGCATAATTTTTGGACTTCCTTGGGTGTGTTGTTTTACAACCTTGTGACTTTATAGGGGTCAAGTAGTCACACAGGGATTAGGTCGCAACCCTTGATGGATAACGTAGGTTGCGACCGAGATGAATGAGAATGCCTCCCTGTGACCTTGCGTGTCCTTTTGGAAATCATGCCCCTGGCAAATTCATGGCCATGTAAGCTTGGCATGGACCACGTGGGGGAGTGTGACTGCTCGAATTAATCTCAGGCCTGTCCATGCAAAACCTGCGAGCTATGAACGTTTTGTTATACTTTGGTTTCGCCAGGCCAGCTCCGCTCCGGTCCAGTGACCTGGCTAAATGTTTGGACACCGCATGGGTGCAATCACATGGACGTAGCCTCAGAAACACGGCTTCATGAGGTCACAGAGCCACAACTCTCCACCACTCACATTCTACGTTGCTTTTCCATCGAAAACGATTTTGTAGCTAGTTGCACCCTTCTTTCGGCTAGCTGCAAATGGCATTCAACAGGCTGCTTTAGCTCTTCTTTTCGTGGCCTGGGGTACTGTTATATGAGATGTTGTGGATGAATTGGGTAATAAATTTTATCCCTGCATGTGGGTTGAGCACGTGGCCCATGATTTATGGCTATGGTCTGATCGGAGCTGCTAATGCTTAGTGCGACCCATATCGGTATCTCCAACTTGTTAGAGTAGTTGCGATCCCTCTAGTATTTTCTCCAATAACGCTTGAAATTTTACATCCTTTCCAGCCAATCTTACATACGTTGCTCCCATTTTTTGTTTTTATTTTACAACATGCAACTGCTAAGATTCTTCTTGTGTCATTTCAAACCTTCACACACTTATTCGAAGTGCTCTGGCCCTTTTCCATGGTTACCAAGCGAGTTCTAAGCTCTTGCACATGATGGACTGTTCAAGTTTCATCGTTGTAGAGTGTTATCATGGTGTTGCCGCGGTAAAATTTCATAATCATACCAATCTCTTCAATTGCACGTTGCATAGGGCTTTGACGGGCGTGATCAAGCTAACTCCAACCTTTCCATCATGCCTTCGGGCAGCTTATAACAGTCCTCACATCATCTATAAGCAAATCAATAAGGTGATCTTCAGCATATATGTTCCTAAACTTAATAGGGCCCCACCAAATGACGTGAAAATAGGAATTTTGGAATGCTAAGGGTTGCTTTCAAAAAGCCCTGTCGCAGCTACCGTATTGCAAATGAATGTATGTTGCTGCTTCAAGCTACTACCTACGTTAATAAATATATACCTGTTGAATCAGGTAACCCTTTCCCTTTGGGAATGGAAATGCACATCCGAAAAAGGTGTAGCTCAATCGTATTTGAAAATTCCCCAACTAATACGCTCTTGTTATTTTAATTCCAATTTCTTTCTCCCAATGCGATGGTAATATTGTTTGGTATATCATCTGCGGGGTCGACCTGCATGCAACATTATAATATCAATTAGTTCAAGTTACCTTTCAGAGAACGATTCCCTCCCCATACAAGAGACTATGAACTTAAGTGAAGTACCCAAACAAAATGCCTAATTATCCATGGTAAAAGGGCTCCTAATGTACATACTTAATACATAGAAAAGTTTCCATTCGAGCGTATGGATAGTGATCCCACACATGGCATGGCTGCGGTAAGAGTATCTCGTCATGATGGTGAGAAGGCTCATGAGGGCCTTGGGACAGGTTACAAGGATTTCATTATCTATAGGCCAGGTTAAAACCTTAATGGCTAAGCGAGTAGAGGGGGGAGTTGAAATTTTAAATATACCCAAAATTGTGGGTGTTGTTGTAGTGACTACAACAAATGGCGAACCACTGGTAGAATCCAGCATCTCTGTCAATATCACAAAAATATTCTGAGTCCAGATAGTGATGCAAGTGAATATTGAACAAGTTCTACGGGTACCCTTTTGTATTATTTTGGCCTTTACAGATATGCCCAGTCCTTGTGCCTCAGCTAGGTCTCGCTAATTAGAACACATCAAAGCGGAAGATCACTGACGCCAGTAGCTTATTGATGGTGTGAAGAGCAAGGCAGCAGGTTTGAAATATTCAAAATTTTTAAAGTAAGTTTCTGGTGTTGCTCCACTGCCAGTAGACCTGGACAGTACCCCGACAGAGTCACTTGAATAAATCACAAACGTTGCTCCACTGCCAGCAAGCCTGGTCAGTACCCCGACGGAGTCGTTGCATTACCTCTCTGCATAGGAAGCCTTTCTCAATCCTTTACCCTTATTTGTTTCATGTGCTTGTAGCACTTATTTTGATGTGCTCATGGCACTTATTTTGCATGAGCGGATGAGGGATCCTGACTTATTTTATGGGCTAGAGAGGTTGTTTCTTGTTTGATAGAAACTGAAATATATTCTGATTTGGGTTTTCCCTCATGCCAAGCCTTCACATCCCATCTACCCCCCACAGGCGACGCGTGCAAGATAGATCATTAAGATGTTCAAGACTATGTTGGGCACAAGGCTTAGGTTATGGGTACGGGCCATTCAAACTTATTATGGTTCCCCACAAACAACTGGCTCGTATCTTCCCAGCTAATGAATTTAGACTCATAAGAATTTTGTTGAGAAAGCGACTTTGATGACCTGTCCTGAGAGAAGCTACCTCTCGAGGTAACCATCGCAACTTCATGCAAACAATGGAGTTATTGTTTCAGTAATCAGGGTAAAATAAGTCAACTAGGTGATTAGGTTTTTCAATGAGGGCTCGTGCCGTGGTATGTGATATATCGAAACTTTCAAAGCTATGTCAACAACCTATGCAAATGATGTGAGGAATAAAGTGTAGATCGAAATGCCACAGACGAGGCTCATTCTGCAATGCAATGCCATGTGTGAGAACGATCAACCAGTTGCAGGCGAAAAAAAAGGCGAAACACAAGCATTAATTATCCTAACATTATGCAACAATAATCAAACCGAAAGATAAATGAGTGCAAAATAAATGTAGAATGACGATGCCTAAGATATTAGTCATAAGCAAAATAGCAGACATACTTTTTAAACTATAAAGAAAAAACTTTTGCAAGTAAACCTAATTAACAACTTGAACTAACAAACCTTTGTTTAACAAATCCTAGCTAGCCTAAACCTAAAGCCCTAGTTTAACCAAAGGGGCGGTTGGGTCATGTGAAATCAGCTTTCTAGTGTAGCCACTGCGTTAGTTCCCGTCCTGCAATAACAACAATGTTTGGAATCAGAGCTAACATACAAAATTGTGCACCAACAACAAGACTTACCTGAAGAGCATACGTAGCAACAAGAAGGTCAAGGCTACTTACCAGAGAACATGCCAGGATGGACTGCGTACGCTAAATTTCACTTTCATCCGAATACACAAAAATATGTTTTTGAAACTTATAATCATTTATAAATGACACACACCTATCCACGCATAACCCTAGGTCTGACAGAAAAGGGGTAATCCAATGCCTATTTGAAGGTATACCTACCAGATAGGATCCATCGAACCAACTGGAAACCTCATCATGGTGTTGAGGATGATCAACTTGATGGGAGGGACAAAATAAGCGTCTTCCAAGCGAATTGTAGATACTTGTGAATCCAAGAGAAGAAACCCTAATTTTAAAAACCGTATTTCAAAGTTGTCCCTGGGCTTTGTCGAGGATATGAGGATCTGAATCAACCTTTAGTGGAGGCTGAAGTTCCTCACCGTCTTGAATGAACTCCGGACCTTTGAGCGGGGGGCTTCCCAACTTTGATGGTTTGGCGAGATCAACAGGCGAATGGATGTGATAGTCAATTGTGGTGATTTGAAAAATGTCAGTGAGCTTTGTATCAATTTGGCCAAATGTTTACGCACTGACAGATTGACAATCCGGCGTATCAAATTCTTTATATTTCCCAGGATGGGGTGAATTTACCAGAATATTTTCGGGCAGTAGAGAGGTTTTCCAAACGTCACACGTTTGTGCTTGAGTGCAACTAGTACTGGCTGGGCAACAACTGAAAATATTAGAGACAAAATTAGGGCATATCGGTTGTTGCATACCAGCTGTTAGGGGATAGGAATATGTGCTCAAGTAAACATCACTTGAATGGGAGACCTGCCTGAATGAGCTGATATCTGATGCGGTTATGCTAAGAGGAGTGTGATATGTGGGAATCATCATTTCAGAAACCCTAATTCGAGAAACATTAGTTGGACTTGTTTGAGGAGTCTTATCAGGTTTGGAAGAACTTGAGGTAACAGCCAACAGAAGCTAAATTTCTTCGATTTCCTGATGGGTTTTTGAATCTTCACAAAGTAGATTATCAAATTTCGGTGGCTTCATATGGCCAACAAATAGATCCGAATGACAGTCCTCAGAGGCATGAGTGAATGGGTTTTCAGATAAGCAGTGATCACTAGAGCCATTGATTTGATCAGGTTGGGTACTTGGCATGTTAGGCTTCCCAGGAGTTAACAATTGGGATGGATCAATAAAAGCGATATCTTGAGGTTTCCAAGACAGGAAGTCACCTCTTTGGTTGTTTAAATATTTCAGATGAAAAAGATAAGATCTTAGAGATTCATCAATTTTGTGAAATGATTGTGAAACACCCCCCATGTGCTTTTGATTTTCGCCAATACCAGTACAATAAAATTTTGAATGACTTGAAGAAATTACTGGTGCAGCAGGCTCATGAAATAAATTAGAGAATAATGGATGAAATGATTTAGATGCGGGGGTATTGACCATGCAAGGAATTTCATCTCGCACATCGGTGTCATCCGGAGTGAACAATGGTCTTACATGCCTAGGACAGTCCAATGATTTTGTAAAGTCAACTTTATCCAAGACAAGAGTCAATTTATTATTAGCATGTGAATAAGATTTAGGACTGTGTCTAGGGAAACATTCAGTGGACTTGAGATAGGCTTCATGAACCGGGAGAGATAATGGGCCACTATGGTTTTCAAGCTCTGATTCGACACGATGCATGAAAGATTCAGAGGTGTCACAATAGGTTTTATCTTCTTGCACACGTCTATCGTTTCTAAGAACTTCTGAGGTCACAACTCCACTACACGGCAATTCAGGAAGATGAACAAGAATATCACAAATAGTAATACTCTCCTTGGAGGCCTAAATGTGGTCTGGACTCGGGGAGATGAACAAGGAAACATTAGGGATGAAGTTTGAACAATTGGAAACTTGCGGGTCGTCATAGGAAACACTAGGATCAGGCTCGGTTGCTAATTGAAATTATTCAAGGGAAACGATAATCACATACTTGAACTGTTCACTTAAAAATTTCCAATCAACATCCTTTTCAGGGAACTCAAGACAATAATGAAAAAATCTAATAGAGAATTCATCTAGAGGTTCCTGAGGTTCCATTCTTATGTCATTTAACTTTATTAATACATTCTGAAAATCATACCTGTGAAAAGCTTGTTGTAATTCACTGACGTGCTGCTCGTACGAATGGATAGAAGCTTCTAGCAATGTGTAGCACCATTGCTTAACACGACCTTCGAGAGTGAGGGAGAAAAGCACACAAGTCAACCCTTCATTATCAATTTCGTAGCACTCACAAAAGTCACAGAAATATAAAAGGTGTTTGGTTATGGAAACTCCGTTTTCACCATCGAATTTCAACTGGGACAAGTGATACATAAGTTCATCAGGGATTGAGCATCGAGGCCTATAGAAATTCGACAAACATCTCGGGAGAATGACTTGGGGATGAGCCATTACAGATAGGAGATTAACTGTCGGCTCTAAGGGCTCAGCTTGTCATCTACCCCTCCTTCTAGCACCAATTCTGTTGACGGGAAAATATGTTCGGCCAACAGTAGGGGATCTCCCTGGTAAAAGGTCCCAACTAGACTCTAAACCGTTTGTGATAGGGATCCCGTCCGGGGTGTGGGTCCGGCTACTACTTAATATTCCTTTCCTTTGGATGCAATCGAACTCTGCAAACCTGTGGACACACATTTATTCAGATGATACAAGACACATGATCGATGAGTCTTATTGAACATATAACACTATGAATAGCAAGATGAGTTATAAAGCATGGAGCCGAAGGAAATGCTATCAAAAGCATGTCATTAGGGTCATGCTTGCAAAAATATGTTCTAACCATAGGTGAAACAATTCTGTGTGGCAAAACACCCTTCACTTCCTTGAACGATTTTAGAGATAATACAAATGCTAGCAAGCAAAGTTGTTAACATTCATAGAGAAAGCAGCTTAGACCTAAAATCATTAATACACGTCTAGAGAACTATAATGCATCAATGACATAATGGAAAATTCAGTTTCATTAATCAAAAGATATTAGAAACATAAAGTGGAATACTCATAGTGTTCACACATCAGTCTACATCAGATCCAAAAATGGAATCAACAAGTGCCTGTATTCATATTCAAAAGTGTAGTCCTTCTATACAATTTTCTATCCTTCTTTGTAGTCCCAAAGAAAAGTCCTTTACAATTTATAGAAGGAAGTATTTATAGAACAAAACTTGCCCTTTGGGCTTCCCTAACTTTTCGCCTCCCTGACCATTGGGCTACCTTGCGATTTAGTAGATTTTGCGACCTGCGACCTCGGCCTCTATTGCGACCTGCAACCTCGAGCAATCTGAGACCTGCGACCTCACTGGATTTTGTGACCTGTAACCTCGAGCAATCTACGACTTGCGACCTTTGGTCATATCCCCTCTGCATTTATTTTTCAGTGATCTACAATTTTCACAGTAAGATGCATTTTCCTGCACATGAGTCTTGTGCGGGTGACCAGGTGCCTTTGAGTTTAAATTGAGGTTCTCTCGAGCTTTGAAAAGGATTGACCTCACATGCTAGAGAAGATCCTAGCTTCGGTTATGCGCATCGACTACCTATACCTATAACAAAGTAACATGGATCACATGTCTTTTAAAATATTGGTGTTGAAACACATTTAGTTAGCTTAAGGAATGATTTGTCAAATAATAAGTTTAGACCCCTGTGTGGTCAAGTGTTCTTAGATTCTAAACATGTAGATCTCTACTACAATCACAAGCTGTCAAGTAGTCTCCATATCCACTAACAGCTGATGAGTGAAAACTTTGAGCTAGATCAACAGATCCTTCTGACTCCAACTGTTTCTTGATAGGGTCCCCATTTATCTCTGAATATATGACACCAAGTGTGTTCTTGCAGTAAAAGTATGCACAAACCCCAGAAATATTTGATAAATTATGTGCATCCCACACATAATACTGTGATCTCCATATATAACATCAAGTTTTTACGAAGCTGAAAAGCTATAAGCAATGGCATCTAGAAAGTTAAGACTTGTTGAGTTATGTGCCACATGGAAACTCGACGAGCTTCCTCAACAGTTACCTCATGGTTTCCATGTGGTGCTGGCTTGGGCCATGTTTTGGCATAGAAATGGGCCACGTTTGGGCCACTTTTCTAATATTTAAAAAAAAACACGATGGGGTGCACCCTTTTGAGCCATGAATTCTCTGTCCACATTTATCCTTGAATAAAGAGTAAACTTCTATTCTAAAAGGCGCAGTCGATGATGGCACAAAGTACGATTGATACTTTAAGAAGGTACTCAAAGAGGTGCATCTCATAAATAGCTTTCAAACTATCCAGGCAATCATTTAAACTTGGTCTGAGTCCAATATACATCTACATCTATTGTAAAGTTGGTTGTTGAGTTTCTCCCTTCAAAAGGTGGCACCCATCTTGCTAGATCCTTTTAAGAGATTTAACCACCTTATTAAATTCGTCCCTCCAAGCGTTCTATGATAGCCGTTGTATTTCAAAAAAAATTGAGAAGTCGAATTTGAAGAGCATCCCACTTGTCCATTTCTTCTCGTGCCTTCCTGTATTTTTCTCATACTTCCTCACAAGTTTCTCCATAACCTTGAGAAAGGCCCTTTTGATCACCTTCTGGTAAGGTTGGCACACTTCGCTATAATTCAATTTTTTTCTGGTTGTAATCACTCTCCAACTTCTTCATATTGTCAGAGTGTACATATCGACATCATAGGGTTTGCATTTACCTACTAGTTTCAACGGTCCATAATGTAATGCAATATTAATTGCTGGTTGTTAACATTATAAGAAAAAAACTATGCTGGAAATTCACCAAATACTGCCCATGATCCATGGATGACACATTCGGTAAATCATCAACCTATAAACCAAATGCGTGCCCACCCCATGAGGTCGCAAATCTTTGTGGAAGTTGCACGATCGGGTGGTCACACCTGCTGCAGACTTTCTCGAGCACAATGTATGCGACCTCGCGACTTGGTGGAGGTCGCACAGTTGCACATGCTATGGACTCTCTCGGTCATAGTGTTATGCGACCTCGCGACTTGGTGGAGGTCGCACTGTCGGGCGGTCGCATAATTTGTGGACTTCCTTGGGTGTGTTGTTTTGCGACCTTGCAACTTGATATAGGTCGCGTAGTCACACAGGAATTGGGTCGCAGCCCTTGATGGATGGCGTAGGTTGTGACTAAGCTGAATGAGAATGCCTCCCTGTGACCTTGCGTGTCCTTTTGGAAATCATGCCCGCGGAAAATTCTTGACCATGTAACCTTGGCATGGACCATGTGGGAGAGTGTGACTACTCGAATTAATCTCAGGCCCTTACATGCAAAACCTACGAGCTATGAACGATTTGTTATACTTTGGTTTCGCCAGGCCAGCTCCGCTCTGGTCTAGTGACCTGGCCAGATGTTTGGACACCCCATGGGTGAAATCACGTGGACATAGCCTCAGCAACATGGCTCCATGAGGTCACAGAGCCGCAACTCTCCACCACTCGAATTCTACGTTGCTTTTCCATCAAAAACGATTTTGCGGCTAGTCGCACCCTTCTTTCGGCTAGCTACAAATGGCATTCATCGCGTTGCTCTAGCTCTTCTTTACGTGGCCTAGGGTACTGTTATACAAGATGTTGCAGATGCGTTGGGTAATAAATGTTATCCCTGCATGTGGGTTGAGCATGTGGCCAATGATTTATGGCTATGGTCTGATCGAAGCTGCTAATGCCCAGTGCGACCCATATCGGTATCTCCAGCTTGTTAGAGTAGCTGCGATCCCTCTGGTATTTTCTCCAATAACGCTCCAAATTTTACGTCCTTTCTAGCCAATCTTACATACGTTTCTCCCCTTTTTTGTTTTTATTTTGCAACATGCAACTGCTAAGATCCTTCTTGGGTCATTTCACACCTTCACACACTTATTCGCAGTGCGCTGGCCCTTTTCCATGGTTACCAAGTGAGTTCTAAGCTCTTGCATGTGATGGACTATTCGAGTTTCATCGTTGTAGAGTGTTATCACGGTGTTGTTGCGGTCAAATTTCATAATCATACCAATCTCTTCAATCGCACGTTGCATAGGGCTTTGACAAGCATGATCAAGCTAACTCCAACCTTTCCATCATGCCTTCGGGTAGCTTATAATAGTCCTCACATCATCTATAAGCAAATCAATAAGCTGATCTTCTTCATATATGTCCCTAAACTTAATAGGGCCCCGCCAAATGACGTGAAAATAGGAATTTTGGAATGCCAAGGGTTGCTTTCAAAAAGCCCTGTCGCAGCTACCGTATTGCAAATGAATGCCTGCTACTGCTTCAAGCTACTACCTGCATTTATAAATATATACCTATTGAATCAGGTAACCCTTTCCCTTTGGGAATGGAAATGCACATTCGGAAAAGGTGTAGCTCAACCATGATTGACAATTCCCCAACTAATACACTCTTGTTATTTTAATTCCAATTTCTTTCTCCCAACGCGATGGTAATATTGTTTGGTATATCATCTGTGGGGTTGACCTGCATGCAACATTATAATATCAATTAGTTCAAGCTACCTTTTAGAGAATGATTCCTCTCCACACAAGAGAGTATGAACTTAAGTGAAGTACCCAAAAAAAATGCCTAATGATCCATGGTGAAAGGGCTCCTAATGTACATACTTAATACATAGAAAAGTTTCCATTCGAGCGTATGCATAGTGATCCCAAACATGGCGTGTTGCGGTAAGAGTATCTCGTCATGATGGTGAGAAGGCTCACGAGGGGCTTGGGACAGGTTACGAGGATGTCATTGTCTATAGGCTAGGTTAAAACCTTAACGGCTAAGCAAGTAGAGGGGGGACCCGAAATTTTAAATATACCCAAAATTTTGGGCGTTGTTGTAGCGGCTACAATAGGAGGTTATCTTCACAGCTGAGACCTTTACTTCAGTGTTTTTTTATCCGTGATCCTAGCGCCGCTTTCTCACTTCCACTAATACCTATAAATTTTCTTATAATGTATTTTGGCCATCAGATACTCATTGTGACCTCATACCTTAGGGGGTATCTGTTATCAAGCTATTTTCCTACCCTTACAACACTGACCCCTATCCCTCACTGCTTGATGAATTTTTCCTAGCAGGAGGGGCTCATTTTCTTAGTTTTGACCCTGAGCCGTGGGCTAGCAGGCTTATGCCCATGGCCTTGGGGCTTCTATGCTCATGGATCAAGCCCTCCTGTGCCTGCAGCTCAAGCCCTAATCCATTAGTTTGGAGCCAATGGTTTAGGGAACCTTCCAGATTCATTGAGTTCCTAGGGTATAAGCTAGATTACTCATTGATTCGAGTTGGACAGGACAGATTCACTAGAAGTTTCCTTAACTTCTTGTCATCATGAGCATCTACATTCATCCTCCAGAGATCTGCCATTCAACTATTTATGTTGTATCATTTGAAAGGGTTAGGTGAGTCACATTTTTGTCGATCGCCATAATCGTAATTTTAGTTCCAAAGAGAGCCATGTTGTTGCTGATATCTTGGCACTGTATTGCTATCTTGTCGTTATCTTGAGATCTTGTGAGGTTTCATGCTATAAGAGAGTTCTATTCATACTTTTATCTAGTGGGGAAACTCTGTCGAATCACAGAGAGGAGAAGATGGAAGTAAGGTATCGAAGAAATATTTTGTATATTAATGAATATCTACGTTCCTTTCCTGTATATGATTGTATGTTTATATATTGCAATTTTTTTTATGATATCATTCATATAACTATATTTCCGAGGAATATCACTTGTTTTATTTGTATGGTTGTGACTATGTGTAGGTATTGAGATTTTAGGCAGATCAGATAGATCGCTCGTGTGAAGCGTAACACATCAGCATCGAACTCAAGATCCATCCTTGTCCTGCGAGGAGGCAAGGTAGCTTCTTCTTCCTCACAGTGTTAAATAATTGCATGACCACTTATGGATCATAACTGATTGGGAATCTAGGATGTATTCTTGACTGTGATTGTCTTTTTTTGGGATCTAACGGACACTAGGTCACGGGGCAACAACTTCTTGTATTTTTTCCTGCAATAGATATGATTTGGGATCAAATCTAGGAATTTAGGCTATGTAAGCTCCCTTGATAACGCCACTAAAATCCCTTCTAAAAAATGTTCTCCACACTTTTATAATAAATTTTATATTGGAAATAGAAAACTAACTTATTTGATTTTTTCCCTTTTACTTGATGTTCCCTTCCAGGCAAGGATACAACGGAGTAGCGTTGACAAACAAATGTAGAGGATTAATTAGGATAGAACCAAAACAAGGCATTGAAAATCCCGATGCATGTATAAAAATAGGTCTTGGACGTCATATCCTACAATGGGTTACTAGATCCCATAAGATCACTTTAGTGAGGCCGATGTAGACTCAATAGTTCTCATGGTCCATTCAAGTAATTCCAATGGAGTACCAAATTAATGCTCAATTTAATTTCAAATATAAAGCTTTCCATATATGTCCAGGGGACACTCTTGGTAGGAAAATATGTACTATGGATGAGTTTACATATCAATCGTATCATTTTTTTAGCTAAAATAATGTTTTACCAACTATAAATTTGGGGAGTGTTGTCAGAATTTATGAGTTAGAAGTTGTTGTTTGACATAAACGACTTTGTTTGTCTGACCATATTACACTTCATCCATAAAATTATCCTTAATTCTTAGAAAAAATCAGTCAATTTTGGTTGTCAATAAGTTTCCAATTAGATTCATTGACGGTTATAATCACAAAACAAGATATTTTCCCGAGTACAAGAAAGGATTTTATATATTTGGTTGCTGGAATCTAATTTTTGATAATTAAATCATCTACCCAAATCTGGGGTATAAAAACATTTTTCTTATACTTTAAATTTCTTCAATTCCTTTGATATAGATTAGTTGGCAACACTCCTTTTGAAATTTTTAGTTCAAATCCTTTGCTAACTCTTTTGATAGGATATAGATTAGTTGGCAACGTTCCTTTTGAAATTGTTGGCTCAAATTCTCTGTTAACACTTTTGATCGAGAGAAAATACTTTATTATGTTGGATTTTATTGTGATTTCGATAAAATTGATTCCTCGTTGATTCCATAACTTCAAAATGAAAATATTTTGACAGATTAAATGTGAAATAAAAAAAAATATTCATTTACTAAAAACCTATCTTTTAATCATAGCAGTACATGCGCCAAAAAGAAAAGATTTTGAGAGATTAAATGTTCAATAAAAAAAAAAATATTCATTTACTAAAAGGCCTAACTTTTAATCATAGCAGTACACGCTCCAAGAAGGTTGTCACTTTCGTGAAAATGGTAAGACCATTGGATGTGTAAAAAAAACAAGAGATTTTCTTGATGAGAATATGGAAAAAAACAAGAGAAAACATTTCCTTTATCAAATAAGTTATTTATTTCTCTGTTGAAGTTAATTTTAACTTTATATCAGATAGTTTCAACCAACAATATGTTGTGCCGAATATATTATTTTGAAATTGTCCTTTGAAACTACACTGCCCCTCATTAATTGGTTTAGCCTTACATTATGCTTCCTCATAAAGATGTGTTAAACATGGTTTTCCATTAAATAAGATAAATGGGAAAAACAGTTTTGATTAAAGAAAGGTAAAGTATTTTTGGATTTTCAAGTCTATATTAAAAGAATATATAAAATATTTCGGTTTAATTATGAGGTCCTATATTAATACATTGTCTTATGGCAAGGTTCTATGTAGTAATGGAATGAGAATTTTGTTCATTAATTACACTTCACCTTAATTGGATTAATGAAAATCATGTTTGTCTTATCCAAAACTAAAAAAATGGATTGTGTAAGGGTTTAAAATTTGTAAGAAGCTTGGTATATTAATTCAAATTTGTGTAAAAGTTGGATATCAAAACCTTTTTTATTTTTATTTTGTATGAAACGTATAATATTAAAAAATTAAAGAATTAAGAAAGAAAAAAGAACTATAAAATGAAAATAATTTAATAAAAGTTTTACTAAATAAAGATAATTTATTAATTAAGTTATAAGGATATAATATTTCATTTTGGTTTCTACTTACTCTTCTATATTTCTCTATGTTTGAGGTTCTTTTCATGGAGACCATTCCATAGATTATGTTATATTCATGACTCATATGATAGGATGAAGATTTCAACTGCTTTGAGTTTCCATGTTGGTTCCTCATTGAGGGTCTCTTTCGCACACACATCCCTTCCCTTATCAAACAATGGCGTCTTAAAGGAATTAAAGGAGAACGTGTCTCTATCACTATTGAGCTTACTGATTAATGTGTATGAAAACATAAGTGTATTCAAATTATTATCGTCTACCACTTGAAGGACTGGTTGAGGTGGCTTTTGCACCAACTTCTTCTTTTTAGGTTGCTTGCCCATGTTCAACATTTTTGCATAGCTAGCATAATGAACAGACTGTAACAAGGAGGAAAACCAGAGTTATGGCATAATTTAGCAATTTGAGGCTTATTCAGAACTATGAAACAAGACAATTATTGAAACTAAGGCTGAAATGAAGGATATTAACCATAAAAAAGAAGTGTTTGTATGTAGGACAATACTGACATAAATGATGGATAAACTTAATTTAATTTCAAATGACCTATCTTTACATATGGAGACATCGTTATTAAACAAAATATTAAAGATAACCATTTCATTAATCATTCGCTAAGATTAACCCTAATTCACATCATGGGAGTAAGGCCATGAATATATAACATGTTATAGGAAGGCCACGATTAGGAAAATAAATGTTTGTCATTTAACTAGAGAATTTTAGCATCTATGTACAAATAATATGGCAAGTTTTCAAATATTGATGTGGCGTAATGTGACACATGGTAGCATCTAATAAGAGCATGTGTAATGTTGAAATGGCACCAAAGGGGCTTCTGATTTAATTTTCCCTTAATTAAATTGGAAGAGAAATTTTAATTTCATCTCATGACAACTTGTATTAGTTAACTAAGTCATAAACATTGAGTTGTCTTAGGAAATTTGAGTTGAGAGTCTAATAGGAAACATGTAATGTTCTCCCATGATTTTAGGGGGTCCAATTACAATTATTTGTGAGTTGTAATTAGTTAACTCAATTAATTGAGTTAAAATCAGTTTAACTAGTTATAACTGAGAGATGAGCTAGTGAGAGGTCTAGTGAATTAAATCTAATTTAATTCACAAGTAGTGATCAATCAATTGATTGAAAATTCTCTATAAATATTTTTTGCATGTCAGTTCTAAGGAAGGCCCAGTTGAGACTGAATTTAAATGGATGATAACTATTATATGTATAATTAGAAAATTATACAAGTCAGCTATAGAGTCATCAGGATGCCTTGAAGGAATTGTGAGATTAATTCTAGGGAATTTCCTATTTAATAGGGTGAAAATTCCTCCAGGAATGCGTGAGAAAGGCTGGTTAGACAGAGACTGAGAATTGATTAAGTATTTGATTTGTTTTTCCTAGATCATAGTGAGATAGTTGGTAGAGTGCAGAAGTTTATTGGTGAGAGAAAAGAATTTAATTGTTTCATGGTCTTGAATTTATACAATATACATATAACGAGGTTTTTATCAGTGTTATTTCCCCAGATACATCTTGTGTTGTGCGATTGATTGTTTATTTCTCTTATTTGTTATGTGATTGTGCGATCGTTTTTTGTTTCCACAAATTATAGAAGGATTCAATATTTCATTTTAGTACATTAGAAGATCAGATTGAATCGCTTTGATAGATTCTCTACATGGTATCGGAGCATCAAGAATTATAATAGAAGAGAAGAACCAATTTTTTTTTTTGAACAGGTACATCAAATTTGCATATTTATTCTTCAGGACCCAGAAGCAAATCAAGATGTCTTTCAATGGCTTGAGACTCGAATATACCCTTGAGGAAAATTTGAAATACATAGCATGGAAAGATATGATGGATGCAATGCTAGAGGAAATCGGATAGAAGGCTTCATTGACAATGATATTCCTCAGCTTGCAGTAGTAGATGCTCAACAACTTGATGCATGAAAGAAGAATGTAGCAAATGCGAGAAGGATCTTGTTAGAGGGAGTTTGATATCGTATTGTCTCGAGTCTCGATGGAAAGGAAACTCCATATGCCATGTGGAAGGCCTTGATATATCAGTTTCAGAATAGCAGTGACCACAAGAAGCTGGCACTAAAATACAAGCTCAGAAATATCAAGATGTAGAAGGGCGACACAATCCAAAATTACTTGAAAAAGTTCACTCAATGTCGATATGAGCTTGGAAGTGTTGGGATAACAGTTTCCTAGGATGATTTGGTGAGCCTAGCTCTTCTAGGCCTTCCCTAGATCTGGCATAGCTACCAAGACTTTTTAAATGGGAGAGAGAAGCTACCAGACTGGGAGTGATTATCATTTGACTTGGTACAAGAAGAGATTTAGCGAAGCACCAGAGATGGATCCTCATCAAAGATTTATGGTTGTTACACAACATTTTGTCACTGTCCCTGAAATCCCCATCTAGCCCATTGGAGGGTTGGTTTTGTGACCAATAAGCAGTGTCATGCCTGGAAAAAACCATCACTACATTCCTTTGCATGAGAGTAACATTCCTCTTGTTGACAATTCCCTGAGCAGGACTGTAAAAACCCTTGTTTTTGCCTTGGCATGAGTAGCTAGTTACACTCCCGCGCCGAGCTGGAAAATTAACACTAAGCCCGTGCTAGTTGGCACTCTGTCCCAATTAAGTGCCCGCGCCAAGCTGTTTATGGAATGTTTTTTAAAAATAGAGGTGGTCTAGGTTCTATTCCAACCACCTCGAGGATGAGTCATTGGGAGTGGTTGAACTGAAACAACCACGAACTCCCTCCTTTAGTTAGTAGTTTCCACCTCCCTTGGAACTCTCCTAAAGGATAGGACTCCCTCCCACCTTTGTAGGGATCCCAACCTCCTCCTTTTCCTCTATAAAAGAAGCTATCTCTCTTAGTACAAACTAGCTGAATGGCTGAATAGCTGAACTTGGAGAGCTGATACTATAGCTGAATGAGTAGAGAAGATAGATAGAAGGAATCACGTTGAGGAGAGCTTGAATCCATGTCCTCATTCCGTCTGAATCCCTCGACAGGTACTGAGATGCGCTTCGACTGAACCCCATTGGAGGAGACTGTGACGTCAAAGCATTGGTTGTACCTATTCCTTATACTTATATATACATGAATATTGTTTGGTTCCACTATTGTGTTATGATGTTTTTGTAATGTGATAGCTTTAGCCCTCTTTGACTAGTTAATAGTTGTGAGTGAAACTATGATGTCATATGTTGTTCTCGTTTCTTGTTACATGTGCAGGTATCTGGGCATAACAGTGAACGGATTGTGATTTTCCAAGACAGGAGCGAGAGGCTACTACTCTTGTTACAACAACGACAGCATTGGATTCCAAGTAGGTTGATCTATCAGGTCTTTCGTTCATTCATTAAATAGGAAGCAACACTTTAGCGTGTCCTTTTATTTCTAGACCCACCCTAGGGCTAGAGGGATCATCTCTATCCATAGAGAGGATTTACCTACGTAGCAAATTGGCGACTCCGTGCGAGTTTTTCGTTCCTTCCTGTTGGGTTAGTTTCAATTATCAATTTCATTTTCTGTCTTTTTCTGGTTTGTTTACTTAATTTCCATCCTATGTTCAGCTCCAGAGTGTCAAGGTTGGCCTCTGCTCAATAAGTTTTGGTTTTTCCTCTTTTTCCCATGGGTATCTAGCTTGGCACAGTTTTTGTCTAAACAATTGCGCCGATTGGCGCAGGTTGCTCTCTTTGCACTCACTCCAACCCTTGTAAGTTTTGGTTTGACCTCCTTAATGAGTCTTTTGGTCAATTTTTCTTGCTTCTGGGTTATTTTCTGGGTGTGATCTAGCCTTTGGAACTGTGTTGACTACTGTAGACTTCTTTCTTTCAATTGTTTGTCCATTTTCCTGTCCGTGTCATTTAAAGGTCTTAGGGTTTATGAGTGTTCTTGTACACTGAGCCTTCTATTTGAAATGCAAGTCTCTTTGATTGTCGTCAGCCTTGTTTCGTTTTGCGCCATTACACTTAGTTTTCCTCAATCCTTTTGAGTGTTTTGGTTTAATGGTATTTTCGTTTCATCAATTGATCTTTCCCCTTAGTGCTCCAGGCATCGATTACATTGCTTGTGTTGAATCATTTTCAGAAATTCACTCTTTTTGATCGAAAGTTTGTTGCATTAGCTTGAATGTTTTTTATTAGTTTCGCTTCGGTTGAATCATTCAATTTTAAATCCCTACATTTGCAAAACTCAAACTGGTGTTTATTTTGTTTTCCATTTAAATTAGTGCATTGTGAGCTTTTTTCATTGAAAAATCAATATATATATATATATATATATATATATATATATATATATATATATATATATTGCATTCTTTCGTTGCATCAAAATTGAAACATTCCTTTGCATAACTAGCCTTTGTCATATAGGAAGGAATTTCGTTTTCAATTTGTTGCATTAGAGGCATTAGAAGTTTCTTCGTATACTTTCTTTATCTGTTGTTGTTTGAAATATTTCCATCCTTCTTATAACTAGCATTCATTGAACTGAAATGATTTTCACTTGCATATAGTTTGCATTTAGGAATTTGAACTCAAAATTCGTTAGGGCCTGGAAATTGAAACCTAATTCAAGTTTAAATTTAAAATGTACTCAATGAACCTAAGGCAACATTGAAACCTAACGCAATATTTCTAGTGGTTTAGGCTAGAGACGTGTTCTGACATCTTAAAACCTAGTAGTTGTTGCTCGCTTGTTGGCTTCAAACAGTGCTAGTATGGACTTGTGCTTCCCATACCATCGCGTATATAAAGGGAGACCCCTCTAGGTTGCAATCATTTTACCCATAGGAAGCCAAGTCTACCACCTTGTAACCGTGATACATCGAACACACCATTTGGGGAGACTACCTGCATGTATTTCAAGTCCTTGGTCATTTCTATTTCATTTGATCACCAAGGTGCATATGGCAGTTCACGGAAACCTGGTACACCCTCTTGCTTAGAATTCCTAAGAAGTCATTTTGATCTTTTCGTGACTCTTTAAACAATATAAGAGATCATCGAGCACTTGTCCTTTCACGCTCGTTTCAAATTGAAAGTGACTAGAGTCATATTTTTCCTGTTTCTCGACTCTTAAAACATGAAACAGTGAATTTTGGTTTCAGTGTTATAAAAGTAATCACCTAAAATCACATGCCTATTAAAATTTTTATACCTGGCCTGATTGATTTCTTTGGTTCTTGTTTTGGCACCTTCGATTGGTTATCTCTTTTCCTTCCTTTTCTAATATACAGTCAAAGTGGCAGAACATCTAGTTTCGTTTTCCTCACTGCCTCCTAGTGGTGGTTCTTTTCTGGGCGTTTCTTTTGAAACCCCTCAATCCACTAGGCCTGTCGAGTTTTCGCATCCTATTCTTTCGTATGTCCAACCCCTAGCTACTCAATCTCTGCTTGATGATCCAGTTGAATTCAATTGGCCTCCTTCAAGTGCTTGGTCTGGTTTTGGGGAAGAAGGATAATTTCCTCCTCTTACGTCAGGATCGCCTTTTGTTGCTGTTGTGGTACCTCCTAATCCCCATAGTATTTTCGAAGATCTTACGTTGGATTCAAATATGGATTCCTCTAGTCCTATTGGCAGTGAAGGAATGCCTATTTCCATAGGAGAATATCAACTCTTTCCTGAAGATATTTCTCGTGCCTCCATCCAATCTTCTCCACCATCGGTCTCACTTCCGCTTGGATATAGATCCTTGAGTCAGATCATATCTAGTGTTGCCTCCATTGTGCAATCCAGTATAGTAACTTCTCCTCAGAGTTTGGTCCTACCTTCGTTAGGGCTATCACCTTCGACTCCTGGTTCATCGGTTACTGTCACATCTGTTCTAGTTCAACCAATGGTTTGTGTGGCTTCTAGTTCCGTTTCCACTCCTCTTGTGATTCTTGGCAGTCTTACTTTTGAAGAATATCTGTTGGTTGTTCAGCAGCAGAGTTCTCAGGGTTCTTAACAGTCTCAGGCTCCCAGTAATCCTCGATTCCATCACTATGATGTTGTCGTTAATCTCGTATATATCTATCCACACCATTATGATGTGTATGGTAATCCAGTCTATTTGCCTCCTATTGATCCTTATCAGGCTGTTTATGATCCTTATCAGATTGTTACTCATTTGGGACCTAATCTTCCTGCGCAACCCTCTGGCTTCCAAGGACAACCCTCATCGGGACAACCTTTAGCTCAGCAAGGCCCTGATTCTGGTCCATAGGGAAAACCATACGGTCCACAATGCCAACCTTCATAAGGTCAGCCTTTGGCCCAACATGTACAACCCTCCATTTTTTCAGGTTAACCTTTGAATCAACTAGGATCAACTTTTAGTCCTAGGGGGGAAAATTATCCATCACAGGGACAACCTGTTGCACCTCAATCACAACTGCATGTTCAGTATGGCCCAAATATTGTGCAACCAAGACAACCCTTTGGTCCTTCTCCGGGTCAACCTGGTTATCAGGGACAACCTAGTCCATTGCAGCCATCAGGCCAACCTTTCCCACAAGGACAACCTGTTGGTCCCCAACAACAGTTTCAATAGCCGGTTCAACCAACTCAACAACCGTTTCAACCTGCCCACCAACAGATTCCTTCAGTTTCGTAGCCGGTTCTATCTGTTTACCCTGCTCAGCAGCGTGCTAAACCTTCTCCACAAGGTCAACCTATTCAACCACAGGGTGCTTACTACCTTCAAGTTTCATATCAACCGGTATATAGCGCGACTCAGATTCCTTACCCTCAAAATCCACCTTTGTATCTGTTAAACACCATGTTGAAGCACACACATGGTGTATGAGGAAGATGAGCACACACACACAAGAGACTCAACACAATGAAGGATAAGCGTGAGGCTTTCTTATTTTCCATTATACAAAGATGTACATTTATAGTACAATGGTGTGACTCTTGGTTTCACATTCCAAGGTCACTTGGACTCCATTGTGACTTTTCGCATTCCACACCTACCCATGTAGGATTAGGTGTTCCAACATCCCCCTTAATCCGAAGGGGTATGTGTGAGTCCAAGAAAAGAGTTGTAATACAAATCTGCAAAGTATACATGGCAGCACTTGGGCTGAATCAACTCTCTGAAAATGTTGGAAAAAAGAGGTGGTTTTAGGATGACCACAAACATTGGAACGCAATACTTGTTGCAGTTCCCGGAACTCTTCCAAAACTGGCAAGAAGCTGAAGGCTTCTGCTAGAGGAATTGTCCCTCATAAAAAAGGGAGACCTTCGACCTAAAATAAGGGAGGTCTATGACCTGTGGTGGTTTTAGGTTGTCCACCAACCAAATATGATGGTTTTAGGTTATCCACCAACCGAAAATGATGGTTTTAGGTTATCCACCAACCAAAGATGATGGTTTTAGGTTATCCACCAACTGAAAATGATGGTTTTAGGTTATCCACCAACCAAAGATGATGGTTTTAGGTTATCCACCAACCGAAGGCATGCTCATGGGCATCCGTGTCTCTGGCTACATCTCTGAATCCGGAATGACGAATTGTGGCTCAGGCTCGCTTGAACTGCTGGCTACAACTCTGAACATAGAATGAGAGATTGTGGCTCAGGCTCGCTTGATCTGTCGTCGAAGCTTGTACATGATCACCATTTTCCCCCCTGTCAGGGACAAGGTGAGATGATGGCGAAAACTCAGCTGCAAGTTTGCTCAATATTTGTGAACATGTTCTGACATGTGACTTAAACATCTTCTTGGCTGCTGATGCCCATTGCCAAGAAGCGATCCATCCAAGATGAATCTTGGTTCTTGCAGGAGGCTTGTGTCTGAAGCATCTGTTTGAAGAATGAGTATGTCGACCACAGTGCTTGCATGGATGAAGATCAAAACAGTGATTTTTCATATGGCCAACTCGATCACAGTGTTGGCATTTCTCAATCTGATGTTGTTGTGGAAGTGGAGCATGTTCTGGAACAGCTGCAGGTGAACTGTCATACAAGAATCCGGCACTCTGAAAACTGATGGGCTTGGAGTAGTCTAGAATATGAAAGGACACATCCTTGTCATATCCAAGACCAGTTCGGTGCTTGTTGTGGACAAGCTCTTCCCAAGGTCTGATGATGGCTGCATCTGCATGTACATCTGCTCTAGTACAAGAAACTGAATGGGAATCAACTGGAACTTTGCTGACTTGCTGCTGATGGGAGTCTTTCACAATGTTCTGAACAGAAACAGGTTCAGAATGGTGACTCTTCTGCTGAAGTTCGTCTTTTTGGAGCTGAGATTCCAACTGCAAAAACTCGATCTTTTCTTGTGCATCTAGCAAACAACTCTGAATGTTACATAGAGCATCCTTGCTCATTTTTATCACATCATCAGCATTTGAATGAATGAGGTCATTCAACAACATTAATGCCTCATTGATTTTAGCCATTTTTCAACAAATTAGGCTCAACAAATGAAAGGGTGTCGGCTTCAACCAAGAATGCACCCGTTTACAATGTGATTCAACAACAAATACAAATGACTCAAGAAATTCTCAAAGTACAAAGTGTGCTCCTCAAATGATGGAGGGAAATCAACAATCCAACAACTCAAATACTGATTATGAATGAAGAAGCTACAAATTCCACTCAAAATACAACGTCAGCTCAATACATATCTCTGCAAAATATTTGTAAAGGTGTAGCTGAAAACACGTGCAAGAATCTTTTTATGGCAGCTGAATTTTCTTCTTCAAATAGTTGTTTCAAACTTGTCTTCTCATGTAAAGTTCTTCAAAAAATCACTTTTCAAATCAATGTCACAAAGCATACAATGTCAAATCTGCAACTTTTTCTATGTGTACTGTCCATTTTCTTCAGTTTTGCTCACATGTCATTCTTCTTTTTCTGCTGTTCAAATCTTCTCTCTCCTCTCTCCTCTCTCTCTCTCTGTTGTTTGTTTGTTTTTTTTTTTTTTTTAATTAATTGAAAATTAATTAAAAAAATAATTATTTGAGATGGGAATAATTTAAAAATGTGGAAAAAGGGATTTAATTAATATAGGGATTAATGATTAATAGGGGGAGAGGGAAATATAGGGATTAATAATTAAAATGGGAAAGAGTGGAGGCGAATATAAAAATCGACTTAAAAAAAAGGCGGTATTGGTTATGAGCTGGTGGTATTAGTCAAATATGGAGGGCGGATTTTATTGAAAAATTCAAAAGTCGAATTTTAAATTAGAAAAAGAATGAGGAGTTTTATTAATGGGAGGGGGGGAATTATATGAAAGGAAGGGGGTTAACTATATAAATGGGGGGCGATATTTATTAATGGAGGGAAATAATGTAATATGGCGGAATTAATGATATGGGAGAGCGAATTAAAAGATTTAAAAAATCGAAATTAGAAATTGGGACGCGTGGTGAAAGGGAGGCGGAAGTGGGAGGCCAGATTAGGCGTAGGGAGAGCGTTGACAGGGCAGCGTATTGAGTGGTCGATTCAAAGGGAGCCGCAGAGTGGTCGATTCGATGGGAAAGTAATCGATGCGTGGGGGGAGGGTTCAGATGAGAGGAGGAGTGTAGAGTGAGGGCCGTGAGGTCGCCATGGGGAGATGGGATGCTGTGGGTAAGAGCTGCAGTGAGAAAGGGGCGGCGTTCAACAGCTGTGAAGGGTAGAGTGAGTGTTTAAGAGTTGCAGGAGTGTAGCACGGGGAGTGGGAAGGCCGGAGATGGCCGTGACATGTATGAAGCGAGAAAGGTAGAGAGCGTTTGAGGGGGCGAGAAATGTGAAGGCCGTGAAGCTGTGGCAGAGGAGCGTAAGGTAGAGTGAGTTTATATGAGAGTGAGATATGGCGTGGGGAATTTAAAAGGAGTGGTGTAGCGTGTGAGCAGTGTATAGTGGAAAGGGCGTAAGGCGATGGGAGTGGAGAGTCGTTTGTGAAGATGTGTGGGAATGGTAGAGGGGCCGAAAGGCTAAGTTCAGAAATTTTTTTTTTATTTTTTTTTTATTTTTATTTTTTATTTTTATTTTTATTTTTTATTTTTTATTTTTTTATAACAGCAGAGAGGAAAAGATTCAGAGATTTTTATATTGCAGGTAGAAGACCTTTCACGAAATATAGCAGCAGTAAAATGCAGTCCAGAGGCTCAGAAATTTTCAATGAAAACTTAGAAATATTTTAGTGGCTGAGCAGCAGAAATGCAGAATTTTCCAAACAATTTCAACACTAAAACCCAGAAATTTTTCCAATAGCTGAGCAGCTGAAAAACTCAAAATTCTTTTTCATGAAAAAGCCAGAAACTTCTAGTTCAGAAACCCTCTTTTAAACAGTTTTTTCCAGCAACTCTTCAATGCAGAAATTAATGGAATTTGCAGGAAAAATGAGAATGAAAACCTTCAGTGGGCAGTGTTGTCTTTCTTCAAAACCAATTTTGAATGCTGCTCCTTCTTCTGAATGCTGCTCCTTCTCCAAAACCACTTTCTGAATGTGGCAAAAAGACTGCTACAAACACTTGAGTGCTGCAAAAAAAAACAACAATTTTTGCAGATATGCATAGGCCATAAACACAAATGGCTCACTCAAAGTGGAGCAGGGCCAGAAATCGCCCGCTCTGATACCATGTTAAACACCATGTTGAAGCACACACATGGTGTATGAGGAAGATGAGTACACACACACAAGAGACTCAACACAATGAAGGATAAGCGTGAGGCTTTCTTATTTTCCATTATACAAAGATGTACATTTATAGTACAATGGTGTGACTCTTGGTTTCACATTCCAAGGTCACTTGGACTCCATTGTGACTTTTTTCATTCCACACCTACCCATGTAGGATTAGGTGTTCCAATAGTATCATCAACCTAAAATCCATTCTTACATTCCATAGCAGAATCCTTATACTGCTCAGCACAGACCTCTGTGGTCTACTTCGACTCCATATCCTGGTCCTCAACCCCAGTCTCAACCGAATTATCCTGCTTCTACTCCCTATGATTTGAATCTTTCGGGATAGAATGTATGAGGACAGAATCCTGCTCAGACTGGGTGGAATTTACACACGGGTCCTTATCAAAGACCCCCGATGAATTTTAATACTCAATTACCATTTCTTGCTACGTTGGAATTACCTGATGTGTCAAAATTGACAAATGATCCCATTCTTCATAATCTGTATTAGCCTCCGGTTTCGACCAAGATTCCTAGTGATTGTCCTAAATTTGAGGGTAAACCTGGTGAAGACCCCCAAACGCATGTTATGACTTACCACTTGTGGTGTTCCTCTAAATCTTGGGTTGACGATTATATTTGGCTCCGTCTTTTCCAGCGTACTCTTACTGGAACCACTGCAAAGTGGTACATTGAGCTGTCTCGTGGAGTTTTTCAAGATTTAAATTCCTTAGCTATGGCATTCCTTACACATTTCGAGTTGTTGGTCTATTATGAGACTGGGACGCACCTCCTCACTTCATTAAAACAAGACTGAGCTACTCATATCTCGGATCATATTCATGAGTGAAGGCGACGTCATCGCATGATCGAATTTGAAATTCTTGATCAGCTTCTAACTTATTGGTTCACTACCTCCTTTGTCAATCAGATCGCTAAAGACATAGCTATGGGGGCATGTCTAACCAAGGAACAATCCATTGCTTATGCCCAGTACCTCGATCTTGTGTAATCTCAATCCGGCGCTTTATATGATATCTTTCCTGATGCTCCTCGACCTGGAACTTCTAAACCTCCAACAACTCCATTCGTTGACAGTATTATTGGTTCCGTATCTCAGACTCCTCAGAAGTCTCTATCTAATTCTAGGAAGTAGAATTCTACTTCTTCCAATAATGTTGCTTCTCAGCCAAATCCGAATTTTGGGAAACCCATAGAAGTGAATGTCGTTCAGGCCAATCCTATGGATAACGCTTCTAAAGGTAAGAAGAAGGGTAAAGTTAAGGCTAAAGTTGATACCCTGAAACAGGATTCGTCAAAACCTCGTTCTGCTAATAGTTCTCAACGCAAACCGAAGTATCCTTGTTTGATTTGTGATGAAGATCACTTAACCAAAGGCTATCCTCGACAGTCCGAAGTGAGCCGATTGCTCAAAGGCACTCAAGGAGCTCCGGATATTCTTAAATAACCTTTTCCTACTTAGCAAACTCAGATAGTAGAGAAACCTCAGTCCTCACCCCATTTGGTTCTCAGGTTTTTATGATGAACGGTTTTGCACCCATTTCCATTACTACTCGATCGAAAGATTACTCTGGTTTACGTCAGACAAATGGGAAGGATATCATTGATGGTCCTCCTCCTCCACCTGTTTCTGGCCCTCTTGAGATTGAATGGCCTCATACTGAATCTGTTGTGCGACCACCTTCCAAAGGTGTGCTCCGCAAGTCTTCGTACAATCCTAACGCCTATGCCACTCATCATTACAATATTGTTGAGGACTTGGCTCAGGCGCCATCTGTAATGTCTGTGTTAGAAGTACTTCAGATTTTCCCATCACAATGAAAAGCGTTGTTAGCCGTGATAGGTGGGGTTGATCCTGCCGATACTAGCTTGCTTGCTTTCGATTTAGAGAATTTTTTCCTGCGACTCCCACACCAAATTGTGCTCATCATTCAAGTTGGTATAAATGGTTTAAACATTCATCGGGCAGTCGTGGATGAGGGTGCATCTACCTGTGTTATGTCATCTACTTGTTGGAAAGCCATTGGTTCTCCATCTCTCACCTCGTCATCCAATACCCTTGAAGCATTTGATGGATGAGAGTCTAAACATCTTGGTGTTCCCGCTAGTTTACCAATCACGTTAGAAGGGAAGGCAGTCAATGTTGAAGTTGAAGTTGTTGATGCTAAGCTCAATTATAATCTTCTCCTTGGTCGTAGTTGGACTCACACAATGCTATGTGTTCCATCCACTCTCTTTTGTGTTTTTAAATTCCCGTACGAAAGAAATATTGTTACTGTCGATCAATTGTCTTTTTTCACTTCTTCTTCTGAGAACAACGTTCCATATGTGGATAATGTTCCTACTCCCTACGAGAGCATAGGGCTAGGCCTTTTCAAGGATCTCACCCTCATGGGTATTTTTCCTCTTCCACCGCCAAATACTATTCAAGTCAACATGATTTCTCGCACCGATGACCCATGGTTTATGCCTTCCTCTGAACAGATCGATTCTTTCAGAGATTTGATGCCATTGAGTCTGATTGAAATTTATTATTGTGAATGTTAGTATGAATATTTTGTCGAAGTGTACGAAAAAATACCACTTTAGCTATGCATAAAAAATAGCCCTAACATCAAATATGGCTGCCAATATCTTCAAATCTGCAGTTAGTTGATCAAGATAAATGCTGCACAAATCCAGATCTATGCATAAAAAGACATTAAGCAATAAAAATAAGATTTTTCTTCATGCATCCAATAGACAAGACAAGAACAATATTTTTGAAATAATTTTTATATTAAGGGCACCTGGGAGGAAAACAAGAAAGGTGTTTCCAATTCTCCTCAATGGGATGGGTTCTTGAAAGTCCTCAGCACTTCAGATCTAGAATTTCTCTCTCTTGTTGGTGTAGAAAACCCAGACAAACATAGAACTCAAAGGGAGCTCACAAAGAAAATAATGGATAATGATAATGGCTCAAAGTCAGACCAAGGGTATAGATCTAGAGTGATATAATAGGCAACAAAAGGTGACAAATGAATGAGAAAACCCTTCTATTTATAACAAAATATTGGGTCATTCTAGATCCTGGTGCATGATTAAAATAATATTAACCAAATCTAGATCCACCTTTTATGGAATATTTTATTATATTTGTTGGAGGGAAAATGCATTTGACTTGGGTCAAATCCCTTTATTTGTAAATAATAAATAAATAAATGATTTATTTATTATTTTAAGGAAGTGGTTGAATGATAATTAAATAAATAATGGTTTATTTAATTATTTATAAATTATTTAGTCATATTTAACAAGAAATATTATTTAAATAAGATTTAAATAATTATTCCTAGAAAATAATAAGATAAATAAGGATTTATCTAATTAATTTCCTTGTTTTGGGTTAAATATAACCAGGAATAATAATTAAATTATTTTTTAATTAATTATTCCATGAGGAAAATCAAACAAATATATATTTTTTTAATATTTCCTTTTGGGGTTTCCTGTTTAGACCATAAAAAACCTAATAAATGTGTTTTATTAAGTTATTTTACATAGTGAAAGCAATTTTACTTAGGATAAAATTGGTCTTACATGGTGTACTTGGGTCCATCTAATGATAATAGGTTAGATGACCAAAAAATGGTGTAACAGTGAACACATCACTGCATCAGATACTCCGTCCCCTGATTCTGCTCCTTCGAGCATGTCTATTGACATTTATTCTCAATCCCCTTGGCTTGGTAATTTTGATTCACCTGATCCTTTGAAGGAAGTGTTTCCCTCTAATGAGGCAATCGTGGAAACCATGTCTCTTGAAGATCCCCCGTGGGAATATAATCATCATCGTTCCTCATTTCTCCCAAGTCTCGAGGCCATGTCTACTTGTCTTGAGCATTTTGCTTCTCAGGTTCCCTCTCCTCCACTTCAAACACCTATTCAAATTCATGAAGTTTTTTTGGAAGGTAACCTGAGTAACTTTACACAGACGATGCCTATTGACATTTATGTTAAACCAGGAATTGTCGAGAACATCCATATCGAGGTCACTTGTTCTTCTAATGAATTACAAGTTTATACTTGCCTTTTTCGTGAATTCCGTGATGTCTTTGTGTGGTCCTACGAATAAATGTGCGGCATTGATCTTAGCATTGTGGTACATGCAATTCCTACTTACCCCGGTTCAAAAGTTGTTCGTCAACGTCTTCGTCTGGTTCATCCTCGAAAAGCTACTGCCATTAAAGCTAAAGTGGAAAAGCTTCTCAAAGTTGGTTTCATTTATCTGATTCCCTTGACAGAGTGGGTCTCTAATATTGTTCCTATATGTAAGAAACAGGGCACTATTCGTGTTTGTGTTGACTATCGTGATATCAATCGAACTTGTCCCAAGGATAATTATCCTACTCCCATAATCGATTAGATCATTGACGACTGTGCCATGAGCGATATTTTTTCCCTTATGGATGGTTTTTCTGGTTATAATTAGATAAACATTCCCCTGACTGATCAACACAAGACTGCCTTCATTTGTCCTTGGGGTACCTTTGCATATAAGAAGCTTCCTTTTGGTTTAAAGAATGTTGGGGCCATATTTCAGCGTGCCATGTCCTATGCCTTTCATGATATTTTTCACATCATGCAGCCTTATCTGGATGACCTTCCGACTCATTCGGCTAAGCATAGGGATCACCCTGACGATATTCGTCTGATTTTTCTTTGTTTTAGACACTATAACATTCAGCTTAACCCTCATAAGTGTGTCTTCTACATTGATTTTGGTAGACTCTTAAGGTTTATCGTGTCTCAAGATGGAATTCATCTCGATCCTCTGAAAGTTGAGGCTATTAATCTCCCCTCTCCTTCCTCCTCGCACCAATTGCAGAGTCTACAAGGGAAAGCTAATTTTTTACGTAGTTTTATACCTAACTACACCAAAGTAGCTAAAGGATTCACATGATTGTTGAAGCAAGGTGTTCCTTTTTTTTGGGATGAAATCGCTCAGAAATCTTTTGATACGTTGAAGACATTGCTTTTCAATGCTCCTCTACTTCGCCCTCCAAATTATCATCGTGACTTTTCCCTTTATTTGGCTGCCGCTTTTCACACAATTGTGATGGTTTTGGTACAAGACGATGATGACGATCATGAGCATGCTATCTATTACTTGTCTCGTAACCTTCTCGACCCATAAACTAATTATGCTCACGTCAAGAAGCTAGCGTTAGCTGCAGTTCAAGCAGTCCAACGTTTTCGTCATTATATTCTCTTACGCATAGTGACAGTGATTTCTGATTGCAACCCCATGACTTACATCTTGTCTCGATAATTTTTGGGGGGCAAATACTCTAAATGGATTGTTATCCTCCAAGAGTTTTATTTGGAATTTATTGTTGCCAAGTCTAAGAAATAATTAGTTTTCACTGATTTTCTTTGTTCTCTCCCTTCCGACTCTGCTCCTTTTCATTCTGAGGAATCCATTCCAAAGGATTCACTTTTTGTGATTAGCACCCTCGATTCGTGGTACAGTGATATCATTTTTTATCTCCAGACTTCATCTTTTAGATCTGAGTTGACGAAGGATGCTCGTCGACGCATCGGCCATCAGTCGCAACCTTATCGTATAGTCGGGGATACCCTCTATCGTGTTGGGGTAGATTCCATTCTTTGTCAGTGTTTAACCCTCGAGGAAGTTGAGAAATTTCTCAATAACTGTCACAGTGGTGCCTGTGGTGGTCACATGTTTGATTATGCTACTACTCAAAAAATCCTTCATGCTGGTTATTTTTGGGGCTCTATTTTCAAAGACTGCATTGTCGCAGTTCGTAAATGCCATGATTGCCAAATTTACCAGCGCAAGATACGTGCGCCACTCGTTCATCTTCATCCTATCATTACCGTTGGTCCCTTTGCAAAGTGGGGCATCGATTTTATGATGTGTAACCCTCACTCGGCCAGGGGGTATGCTTATATTATAGTAGTCATGGACTACTTCACCAAATGGGCCAAAGAAATTCCTACACTTGCCGCCAACGGTAAGACAGCTGCTTATTTCATATTCAATCACATTATTTCTAGGTTTGGTGTCTCGCAAGCCATTGTTACTGATCATGGTTCCCATTTTCGGCATTATATGGTGGCAGAGTTGACTTCTAAGTTGGGTCTGCGTCACGACAGCTCAATGCGATACTACCCTCAAGACAATGGCCAGGTTGTGGTTGTGAACAAGGTCCTTGTCACTATGCTTCAATGTACGATTGGGATCCATAAATCGAATTGGCATCTCATGTTATTTTCGACTCTTTGGGCATACCGAACCTCAATTAAGAATGCAATCGGGTTCACTCCTTTCCAGTTGGTCTATGGCTTGGAAGCTACTCTCCCTATTGACTGTGAAATACTTTCTCTCAAGTTAGCTGTTGAATTACTGCCGAATACTTTGCCAAAAGAATAACATCTCCTTTATTTAGAAAGGCTAGATGAAACTCGTCACTTTGCTACTTTGGTTATCGAAGCACAGAAAAAGTGGGTCAAAGCTCATTTTGACCAATCAGTTTCCCCTTGTTCTTTCATTGAAGGAGATCTCATCCTCCTGTATGACCAAGCTCATGATAAGCTGGGGGCAAGTAAATTTCAACCTATGTGGCATGGGCCCTACATCATTAAACATGTATTGCAGAATGAGGCCTATGAGCTTATTGATTACGAAGGTCATCCTCTTAAACATCCCAGAAATGGGTTGTATCTCAAAAAATATTATGCATGAGTCATCCATGTATAATAAGTGTACATAGGTGTCATTTTCATTTTTTGTACATATTTTGGTTTGATGTGCTTTGTGAGCATTTTCCTGCTTATTTGGTCTTACTTATGGTACAGATGTCAATTACCCCTTATGTCGGTTTCTACAAGGTATTTGTATAGGACGAACTACAAACAATGTCGCTGAATATAGCACTGTTATTGAGCTATTAACCGAAGAAATAAACCTTGGCATACGCACATTGCTTGTAAATCTAGACTCACAGCTTGTCGTTCTGTAACTCAATAGTCATTATTCAGTTAGAAATCCGCACATTCTGAGATTGTATTTACGTATTCGTTTGCTAGAAAGACATTTTTATTTTATTACATATCAGCATATTCCTAGACAAATGAATACATTAACGGATGTAGTGGCTAACATTGTATTAGATATACATTTGCATAATTTGTAAAATCATCATCACATGTAAAAGATCCATGTAGGAAAATAAATGTGTGTATATATATATATATATATATATATATATCATGTTTGCAGCTGTGTGCATCATAACATCAAAAAATATATGTGTGTTTCTGTTACATCCTGAGACATCACGTCTTCAAAATATGTAGATGAAAATAAAACCTAGGTGTCTAATCAGCATGGTGCTCGTGATAACATGTCACTACTTGTACGAGCCGCCTCAGCTAGTGGTGAATTCATCTGGGCACCCCTACAGTATGCCTCTAGTAGATGCATGGAACATTGTCAAAAAATGCATAGTCTAGAAGTCCTCAGGTGATTCTCTCTATATTACGCACTATCTCATCTTCCTCGTCGCCCTCGCCTTGAGGGTCGAAATCGTGAGTGATTTGCCTCGCTATCGATGAAATACCTGCAGGTCTCTTTGGGCCAACATCTGCAAACACATGGATTTAATGTTAGAACACACATAGATAAAAAAATCATAATACTCATAAAAAAATTTTAAAAAATGAGTCTCACCCAAATATTCATCCCAATCCTCTCCCTCCGGGAGTGGGAGGTCTAGATCATCAGTGAAATCTATACTAGAGTAGGGCCAGTCCTCCACGACAATCAGTTGTCGTCAGACCCAATTGAATAATTCCGATCTCTAGGACATCTATTGATCACCCCCTGCCCTTGGCATCAGAGCTGCCCATCGGGCCATCCATGGTTCTCTCACTGGTGGTGCTGGGACTATGACCTCCTGTCACTGGAAAATGGGTAGTATTTCCAAGAAGAACGATACCAGAATGGATCCATAACCAAATTTCTTCAATTTGGTCTTCTTTCATTTTGTTAGCTGGCGTTTCATGTTTATTTTCACGGCCTCTGCCTAGTTGTATATGGTCGGTGCCAAGTAGTCTACAGTAAGAAGAAACTGTGTCTTTGTTACTTAGTGTAGTGCTTGTGATCCCGCAGCTCGTGTGATGGTATGTAGCACTACTCTGAGTGTCAAGTCTGGGATATTCTGGATATCAAATTTCCCGCTGCCCGATCCTTTTCGTGCTCCTGGACATACCCTGTATATTACCATGGTCAGGTTTTCCATACAAGGCCGGGTGCCGGTTAGGATTGGTGCTACTCCCCTCCGCGATAATCCTGTTATGAAATAGACATCAGTGACTTCAATCTCAAGTTCTTGATCCCAAAGGATGAACTTCTCTTGATTTTCGTCCCATATGCTGATCGGACATTGTAATAATTCTGGTTGGGCTCAGAGAAATGGCGTTAGGAAGAATTTTTTCAGACCGCAATTCCTAAGAGCTTCCATGACTCTTTCATTTTCCATGGCCACCTCGTCTTCTTCGCTATGTTCCCGTTCTTTCCATTCTATGACCATTTTTCTTCTTTCTACCTGCAAACACATTCATATGAGTGGTATTAGCCATTTTTTAACCTTAAATTTGTGAATAATTGGGGTATTTGAGTGACATTTTACATAAAAATGGTTTGTGTCATTGGCGCGATTGTTTTTCAAACAGTCGCACCAATGGGCGCGCCCTAGTGTAGAAATTGGGTGGTTGGTGCAACTCCGTGCCCGAAACCTGCGCCGACCGCCGTGCCCTAATATTTACATTTCCTCCCCCAGTATTCGAAATTGGAAATTGCAGATGGCAAGAAATGACTTAAAATGATAAGAGGGATCTCAGCTCTTACCTGGAACTAACAGATTTGAGATTGTCTATTGGATTGACCGCTATCGTCATCGCAAGACTGCACAATGAAATGGGTAACAATTGCTCCACAAGAGGTAAAAAGTGAAAAGTAATTATTTTTACCATTTTTGGCATTTTATAACTTTTTCACAACCCTAATTAGGTTTTAAGATATACTTTTCAATTATTTTATTATATTATTTTTTTCGAGAAATGGGTTTTACACATGTCTTGTGCAGCAACAAGTTTTGATGCGACAGTGATGAAGTAACCAGTTATATTTTATAATATTTTGGACTCTGTAAAAACACGAAAAAGTCACTACTGGAGTCATCTTTCAGCTCTTTTCTGACTCTCTAAAATTGAAAATATTGTCGAGATTCTTGTCGTTTTGAACTCGTTAAATGGCTGCAAAACGATATCCACCCAGTATACGTTTAACCCTTTTTTGGGTAGGGATGAATTATTTACGAAAAAGGAATACCTTAGCCTATCGCGACTAAGAGGTTAAACCTTGTCCTCTAACAATCTTAGCTGGTTTAATATCAACATCATCAATCCATGGACCCATGTTGCTCTCCATTTTCCCAAAAAACGTTGTTTAGGGCCTCAAAACGGCTCCGGAAGTTTAGGACCCGAAAAACTGCTAAAAATAGTAAATTGTGCCGAAACTGAAAAACTGAAATAGACAATGGTGGAGCCCCAAGTGGAATAGGCAGGTGACTACCAATATCCACCTGGATCATTCCTCCCCCCTTAGGAAACAATGGTCCCCATTGCGTTAAGTTCCTCCATGAGATGAGGAAATTTCTGCTAAACTTGGTCCCTGGTGAACCACTTTCCTTGGTGCAGGAGTTGGCCAGCTTTGACAACCCGATATAGTTGGATCTTCTGCTGGTGAGTGTTCTTGATTTGCATGTCCATGATGCAATCTATGGTGGCCTGTTCCATGCAGTCTGGATTTAACTCAGTTGGTGTGAGTTGTTCTGCAATGTCCGAGGTGTCCAGTAGAGGTGGGAAGTAAGGACGAAGGCGATCCACATTGAAGACTGGGTGCAGACCAAGGAATGGTGGAATACTGAGCTCGAATGAATTGTTCCCTACAGCCTTGGTGATGGTGTACAGCCCATATCGGAGCGGGCGAAGCTTGCGGTGGGGTCCAGTGAGGCGCTCCTTCTGCAAATGTAGCCATACTTTGTCACCCACCTGGAAGTTGTGTGGCACCCGGTGTTGATCATGGCGTTGCTTGTACTTGGCATTGGCTCTGTCCAATATATCACGAACCTGTTGGCGGATGTGTTGAATGCGCTCGATGAAGCTACTGGCTTTGTCAACTTCAGACTGGACATGAGCTGAATTGGCCTGAGCAGCTGCAAATGGCATGGCTACGTCAATGGGGCATAGTGGCTGGAATCCCAAGCCCACCTGAAAGGGGCTATGGCCAATTGAACTATGGAGAGCCCGATTATAACTATGTTGTACATAAGGGAGGCTCTCGTCCCATGTGCGTGGATGCTTTGAATTGTACATGCGCAGAATGTGTACAATCATTCTGTTGACGACCTCTGTCTGGCCATCTGTTTGGGGATGGAAGGCTGTGGACTTGGTGAGCTTGGTATCCAACATCGACCAGAGGCTGGACCAAAATGTGCTGAGGAACCTGCTATCCCGATCTGATATGATAGACTGTGGGATCCCAAAGTGCACCCACACTCGTTCAAGGAAGAGTTTAGCAGTGGCTTCTGCTGTGATATTCTTCTTGCAGGCCGCCATAATGGCCATCTTCGAGAATCTGTCAACGACCACAAAAACACAGTCATTTCCCTGCTTAGTAGAAGGCAGGCTAGACATGTAATCCATGGAGATGGATTCCCAAGGTCGACTAGGGGTAGGTAGAGGAGTATATAGGCCTTGCTTCTTGATGGTCGGTTTGGCAATGGCACAAGCAGTGTAGGATCTGATGTGCTTCTCAACATCCTTTCGAAGGTTCGGCCAATAGAAATACTTCTGCAGGATTGCTACTGTTTTCTCGACCCCGAAATGCCCAGCGACTCGACTGTAGTGTGCTTCCCATATCATCTTGGCACGCTCGCTTGAAGGAACACAAAGGTGCCCCATGTGACATAAAAGTGCATCTTGGAGGTGAAAATTTGGAACTTGCGTACCCCCCAGGAGTGCCTTGTAAGTTTGGCCGAATTCTGGGTCACTCTCATAGAGAAGCTGCCAATCAGAAGTCTCGTGCCCACAAGCGTTGAGTATAGTGGTGAGCGCCACGATCGGTGGTTGGCTGAGGCAATCTGCAACATGATTGGTGC